>OY720449.1:86842722-87355222 GCA_963082715.1 Harpalus rubripes
CACGCACACACAGACATCATCGTGAAAATATTAAAACTGGATTATAGGGACCTTAAAACGTGGTCATTTACCAAAATCTCGATATGCGATTTTCAGCACGATCCCTATACCTCCGTTATCAAGGGTAGCGGGAGGTACAAATATAATTTTCATGTATTAGACAAAGATTCCATTTTAGTTCTACTTAGATGGTTAAGCTTACTTACGGCCTCGATTGGACATACAATGTGCTGTGAAGTTTCTTTGTCCTCTTCGCATAGTCAACAGATATTGTTTTCAGTTATACCAAACTTACATAGATGTATAGTAGAAGACAATGACCAGTAAAGATACTTGTCGTAATTTTAAGGTCTTTTTTTCCGAGCGTATCGTATGAGAACATAGTGGAACATTTTAAAAATTATGACTGTTCTTATCTCAATATTAATTGTAATTTCTTGGAAATGAAATTGTTTCTTTAAAATTTATGAACTTTTTTCTTGTAAATATTGTTCTAATTTTCTTACTAGCTAAACAAAAATTAATATAAAATAGTAATAAAACAACTGAATTATACTTGAACTTATTTATAAAGGCTTATGGTGAAGCGTGTAACAAGTCTTTATTATTTTTGTACCAACACTCAAAACTAAATTAGAAATTATCAACGGCCGATTTGTGATTTATTAAAACACATTAAATTTAGCGGCATGAACTACAATGGAATTTTCTATGTTCTTGAAAATTTCGTTTATTACACATATAATAACTTGTACTAAGTTTTAGCTAGTTATTGAATTACATATGACAAATTTTATGACGGAATATATCAGTAATCAATAACAATGTTACTTTTTATGTGTAGTTGTCGAAAATGAATGATTGATTGTATAATTTTGCAAATAATAGTATGAGGTAATAAATTTAAATTCTTATGCTGTATTGTCATTCTGTAATTCGTCATTTTATGTATTTCTTCAATTACACAATCAATTTCATTTTGGACAAAATTTGACATTGGTTGTTCATGCATTAGACCACTGATTACAGATTTATCTATGAAGGGATGATGGGTCTATTTGAGCAAAAATTTTGTTGTAAGCAATTTCGACAGAGTTGGGAATCAATTAAGAATCCCATGCTCCATTGTAAAGTTTCCGAGATAAAAGAGCAAAAAATATTTTATGAGACGAGGGAAGGTTAGGAGAATTGTCGTTTCGCGAAAAAAATGGTATATATCAGTAACCAATTTTGAATTTGTCTTGGATAGTGACAAGTGACAAGACGCAAAGTATGGCCAGAAGATAAAATCATCCCCAGCGTGTTGAATAAAATTAGCCAATTTTCTTTAGACAATTATCGATGTATCTTTGACTATCTTACACCTCTTATGAAAATAGCGCACCATAGTTATTTATTTATTTTACACTGTTAAACAGGCATACGCCCAATAGGGCTGTTGCAAGAATTTTTATATGTTTTCTAAGTATTAAATTTAAAAAGATATCATTATTTAAAAAGCCTCAAATTTGAAGATATCGGCAAATTTTCATTAGATATTTTAGAATTAATTTTTGAAATTTTGATAATATTTTGAAAAAGTCACGTGATCTGAAACAGAATGTGACGTCACAACACATACGTCTTCATCGGCTCCAATTGGTCCTTTATAGTATCAATTTTTTGTGTTTTGTTACAATTGTTATGATAAATATATTGTCAAAGTTGTCAAACAAGTGTCAAATTTATGAGTTTGGTTCGTGTTAGATAATACAAAATTCAATATAAAATGTGTAATTTACAGTATCGTATTGTGCCTTCTTGCTAAAATGCGCTAGGAACAAACCTACTATTGAATTTATAAATATGCCAAAAGATGCGAAGAAAAGAAAATTGTGGCTGGAAGCAACAGGTCGAATAGCTGATGGTTGCGTTTTTACATTTTATTTTACCTTAACTCTTTAAGGGGCCTATTCTGTATCTCAGTGGTTAATATTTAATCACTGGTTAAATTTCTTAACCAATCAAGTATGTTGACATATAACAAAAAAGGAAAATTTTAGTTCTCAAATCAATAACTATTGGATATTTAACCAGTGGGTAAAAATAACCACCGAGTTACAGAATAGGGTCCTAACACACCTTATTTCGGCAACAGTAAAACAGTCGTTTTTTGATATAAATTCAGCCATCATCCAGCTTTCGATTTTCGGTAAACTGTCCGACTTAGCTTAAGTGTATTCTGTATTAGCCATTATTACTCATTTATAATAGAAAATGTCAGCGTCAAATGTCAAATTAGAAGTTTGATATTAACATGTGACAAACTATCGCCTACGTTTATTTATCTAAATAACAAAAATATGATGGAAAAACTGTTTTTCTCTTGGCTGTGAATGACGTAATGTATGTGCTTCTACGACACAGGAGAGGGGGGTTGTTTTTCATGACTATTTTTGGCGCCAATGTTCGTATTTAATTATTTACGCAAATAACAACAAATTATTGAAAAAATAATTATTAATAAGAAAAATATTGCATATAAACTTTCATTTAAAATACTTTTTGAAAATATAATAATTGAAACACAACACTTGATTATTCCACAGATTTATTTCTTTATGTTACGATCGTTTCGTCCTTTCGGACATCATCAGACAATATATTGTCAGATGATGTCGTATTTTTACAAGTGAGTTTTGATAAGCGAAAATTTTTTGACGTTTTAGAAATATATTGTTTACATACCTGTCAAAGTCTGTATAGAAATATATAAAAGTATTATCAGTTTTTATTAAAAACTAGTCGATTCGGACAGGAATCTATTTAAAACGTTGAAAAAGCAAACTGAAACATAATACCTCTAAACACAATAAAAATAACAAGATTTTTGTCAAGAAAAAAATTATATAAATGATTACCTGATTTTTATTTGGTAAATAGTCATCCGAATACCATTCGTGGTTAAATTTTATCCTGGAAAAATTTTCCGATTGCTTTACTCGAGCCTGTTGCCAATTTATCTCGTGACGTTGATCAAAAATCATTCGTTTGACAACTCGTGATTTTTTTGTCAATGTCACTCAATAAATTGCTAGGCAACCGGCTCTCGTAACAATCTGAAATTTTTTTCCGGCAAAAATTTACCAATTATGATATTATATATGAAAATTTTTAATTAAAAAAAAGTTGAAATTTGTACTAAAACTTATGGGTCATACGTTATATTAAAACAAAAGTCAACTAAATATTTCGTATCGTGTAATTCGGCCATCAAGGTCTCGCCTGATAGCTGAAGGTTATGGTATATCGACTTTGCAGATAGCCCAACTAAGGTACACTTATCGTGTCATTGTGTAGGTAAAACTACCGTGAATTGCCCATTGCCATGAAAGTCAATGCTAGAAGCTAGATAAATTTAAATCTACATTGTAGTTTATTGACTTGTACTGAATTTTTAATGGAGGTTAATATACATATTTATTATTTAATAAGTACCTACCTGCCAAAATGAATATACATGTGAAATAATAGTACAAAAAGCCATTGATGAATAAGAAATCGGTAGTGGCCTTCAGTGATATCACTTGCTTCATTGACTAAAAGCTGTTTTTTAAAAAAGGAAAAAAAATGTTTGTCAAGAGAAAAAAAATGATTGTTGAAAAATAAATAACAAGTTTGATGAGTTGCATATAATTAGCATCAAAAAAAAAATCTGACGTTTTGAATGACGTAACTTTATCGAATACGAACCCAGACCCACAATAGTTCGGCCGATTTACATTTTCAACAAACGAATTATAAAACCTATGGAAATGAGGTGAAATTGCTACAAACATATTTTGTTAATGTACTTATTTCATTTACACCTGTATATGAATTTAACAGACTGCAGTGGCAAAAACTGACGATCGTGGTAAGTGCAAGAATGTACGCACTCAAGAATATTCAGTTCATTTGAAAAATATAAATGAAGCTGTCTGATTATTCAAATGGAAAACGAGCGCAAAATAATTTGTTTTTTTAAAAACTGAATATGTTTTTCAAGTATTTCGCCATTTAATCGGCCTAATTCTCTAAGCAAAATTGTTAAAATTAATAATTATTTTCAGTTGTTAATTTCAATGTCAGTTGCTAAGTTCAAAATCCCAATTTACTACTACATCAAGTTGCTAAAATTTAACAACTAGTCGTTACGTCGAGTTGTTAATCTAGCAACTGCATTTCTCTCGTTGTTAGTATTGAACAATCGTTGTTAAATGGTTTTTCTTGAAAATTTTGCGTTAGGAAATAAACTTTTACTGGAAATAAAGGGACGACAGCAAAGGTAAGCTATTTATAAACTAATATATACCTACATGCCCAATAATTATATACATTTTTAAATAAGATTTTAGATTTATGCAAAGAAATTTGCGAGATGTTAGTAATCCATTCCCGATACTGATATCGAGAAAAAAATATTTACAGAGATATTCAAACTTAGCAAGTATCGTTTCATTCGTGAATTGGATGGTCTTATGCTTCAAACATACTGAGTCAGTATATACCCGAAGGTCTCTTGTTACAAGATGAAGGGTTTAAATTTATTCCAAACTTAAATATTTTAATTCTTAATATTGAACAAATTTTCAGATTCTCTCTCGAAAAGATCTAAATTCAATTTTTTTAAACCTATTTTCATTTATCTTGCGCATTTAAATTTAAACAGCCATTTCAGCAATGTCAAATTTCTACTATTTTTACTGCTAAAACTTCTAGACGATGGTCATGCGTCATTCCTGATGATAAGATTCTTGAAATTTCGATCGCATCGAATTTAATAAATATATATACTAAACTGGAGAACTTCATCAGATTCTGCCAACACTTAATTTCTACGCCTAGCTATGGGTCTTATATAGAGATTACAGGGCAAAATATCAATTTTTCAAGTCAATCAACCATTTGAAAAATATCCAACTAGCAGTTATCAGAACTGGAATGCAAAACTAGCTTTGTTATTTAATTAGTCCAATATTATCATGAAATCTACCATTCGATAATATTGTTCCGTGGAACATCTTGCATCCCAAATTTTCTTATCACTCATTATTAAAAACTCAAACGTCAAACGAATTAAAATCTGTCACTTTAGGTTGTGAATAGAGTACAAATATGTACAAATATTGAGAATCGACATGCCTTTTAACTCACTTGTTAATAACTTCACTGCTATATTTAACGATTGTTCAGAACGACCGTTTTTAACAATGTCGTTAATTATGTATACTATTATTCACGAAAGATGACTATTCAAGGTCATTTGTTCGAAGAAAGAACACACATTACTTTACAGCAGTAGCTTAGTAACATTTTGTATTAGAAAGAGAAAGATTATTTGATCTATGTCTATTTAATTTATGTGGTGTGACAGATATACGTAAATAGTGGCATTACTTTCTAACAAACTATAAATAATAATGACGTATGTCGTAAAATTACAGATACCTAATTATCTACTACTCTGCCCTCTGTGCTAATATTAACCCAGTGGCGTTGCCGTTTAAATCAAATTATTATTCTTTGGTTTATAGTTAAGTCTGTGCTTTTAAATTTTTGCAAAAACATAAGTGAAGAACATAAATCTTTCAGAAAGGCATTATTTAGGAAGAAATATAATTTTTCAAATAAATTACTCATATTTTTTCAGTTAAAATGTGTCCATAAATATTTCATGTTGCACGCCTATGCATATGATATGCAATGAAGTTATCTGCAAGTAATATTATATCAGACGGTTTACAAATGGTCTTGAATAGTCATCTTTCGTGAATAATAGTTTATTTAGAGAATACCAATTGAATGACAGTTGTTATAAGAGTTGCTAAAAATCGTTGTTAACTCTCAGTTGTTACCTAACGACTATGTTAACAACTATCTTAGTGACTTAGGCCGAATATTGGGTTACATTTGGTATAAAATTGCTTATCTATAAGGATGTAAGTTTAAATTGATTTTAACATGTCTAACATTGACCATGAAAATCAACGAATCCTTCGACTATAAAACACAATGAATCGCCATCAACAGGAATGACAATAAAAGGAAAGACCCTATGTCTTTGGAACGTGCATCGTGAAGGCGTTTATGTTTACAAATGTATTATCCTTGTACAACATACATTTCATTTTTATAACTGTAATTACTTTTGGCCCTGCTAGATCAAGGCAGACGAGACGAGTAACGAAAACAATTTCTGACAACGACGCTCGCTGGAAAATTTATTTCCTGCATTGTTACAATGTTTACATGATCACGTGCTGAAAGTAAAATATTTGCAGATAACAAAGTGACAAACACAAACATAGGCGTTAGTTCAACAATGTCATTGGTGAAACAGGCACAGTCTAAGTTACATCTTACAAACACCTAGGGAATATTGCGATTTGTACAAGTCTATACTCAGTAATTGCGAGATGACTATTATTTTGTAAACAATGTAACTATTTAGTTTTATGTAGCGTTGTGTTTCACACTTGACAAGCGCCCTATATACATATAAGCAACTGTGACTTAATGGACTACAAATTTTCACATTTCGTAATTTTGGAAATGATTCTATTAATAGCTAATAGTCTAAGCTTCAGATGATGCTTTATTACTATTAAGTTGTTTTATTGTTTTCTTCGATTATTTTCTTAAAAGCATCAATATGCTTTAAAAATTTTCCATACATGTACTAGTATACCGTATCCATATACATAAGTACCCATTAAAACACAAAAAAATATAATTCAAAATATGATATAACAAAGAGAATTATAATAAACATACATATATACCATATGTAAATAATTTTTTCATAATACCATACTGTTAAATGTGCTTTAACAGTACTGTATTCTCAACCGATATATGCATCAAAACAGCCACGGCCGTTATTTTTTATAACAGTACAATTATTAAAAATCATGTGTTCCTAAAAAAAATCTCAGCATCATGAAATTGTCATGAAGAGCTGTCACCTGTCAATATGCCATAGAAAATAGAATTTAAAGAAGATATTTTATGTTATTATGAAAAATACTGAACGTCACACGGCTGATATACAGATAACAGACACGGTTGATTATAAAATCTTGGCTATCGCCTCGATTTTACAACATTCAACCTCATCTGTTATTTGCTACATATCAGCCTTATGACGTTAATAACTATATCCAAAACCGATTCCTAATATAATTATTACTATGGTTATTTGAAATCACTAATGTACAACATTAGTCACTCCGTGAGGGAATATTTTAGAAGTCACGGAGGAATTATTACTGATTTTTGTGTTCTTTACCTTCCGTCATCTTTAGGTAAGGAAGATATTGTCTTTGGTCCAAAAATTTGGTGGTCTGTGTGTGACAAAAATTTCTAATGCGATAACTCTAATACTACAATTCCAAAAATTATAATTCTTTCGTATTCCTCTTCTTTACATCCATGTGAGGAGCTGATTAGATTTTGGTTATAACTGGTCAACCAAAAGTACCCTCATTTGAAGATATTAACAGTTTTTCTTGAAAAAACGATATTAATATCATTTTTTCACATTTAATGTTATTATAAATATTAAAGAATATTTTATTCTCTATACGATTTGAATGCATTTTATACTTCATATTAAATGTATATAGAGTTAAAAACTTATAAAGAAATTAAATATTATATATTACCCACTATGCTATAACTCTGGAAACAGCTGCTATACTAAGAAAATTCTGATTGAAAGGTGTCGGTGTCAAGTGCAGTTGACAGTTTGTTTCTGTTATAATTTTACTGGAAATGTAGGATCTTTTGCTAGTAACATTCTGTATGGAATTTTTATAAATACATACAACTGTCGAAAGGTAATGTACATACAACAAATTTAGATTCTTTTGCAACGAACTTTCTGTATGACAATTATACAAAATACATAGAACTGACGGAAGGTAATGTACTGGCCACATCAGGTTTTTTTTAATATAAATAAAAAGAAATTTTACGAAACTATTTTATTATTGAAATAATTAAATATTATGAAGCTTATTTATTTAAACTAATATTAACATTTATGCTAAAATATGTTACTTTTCTTTATAAAATGACAGCTGTCATGTACGGTGGATGACAAGAGTTATTACAGTAATATTTTTTCAATAACAATATAACAAGACCATAACAACCATTCAATGGCTACTTTGTAATTTAAAATACTACATCAACTGAACTGTAAGAGTCAAACGATGAATGAAAACATAAAAATGATTTAAGAAGTTTTTAAAAAAGTGTTGGATAAAACGTTGTATTACACTCGTGTGGAATGTATAATAGTCACTAAAAAAAATTAACCACTCGCCCTGCGGGCTACGTGGCTAAACTTTTTCGTTAGCGACTAATATGATACATTCCACACTCATATAATAAATAACTATTATTTTACTGCTAAACCGATAAAAAAAAACCGAATAATTATCAGAAATTTTTCAATAGATTTCCTTGATTATCAAACCAGTTCACAAAAACAAACTAGCTACTGATTTTTTGTTTTTTGTTCATTTATTTTCAACTATGTAATTAATTTTTTGAGCCACGTACATTTTTCACGAACAAAAAAGGAACAAATAATTTTTTTATCACTACAATGGTACAGATTTCGGTAACTTGACATTGGTTGTCTCAAGGTAATAGTAATAATTTTGAATACTGCTAAATAAATAATTACTGGTTGTTTCAAATTATTGATATATAGATGTAATTATAATGAATTATAGTTATTGTTCATTGTCTTCTGGATTTTTCTATATAATGGGGCCAAGCAGTCTAGTAAGATCCAATCAATTAAACGGTGTATTTTGGAAGTAACACGAGAAGCGGGCCATATTAATTTTATATAATAATGCTTCAAATAAATGTACGTCAATTTCAATAATCACACAAATCATATTTTATTTTGCACGTTTTGTAAGCGAGCAAGTCGAATTTAAAATTTTATATTTTATTTTTTTATAGCGTTAGCCATGAGATTGGAACAAAATTACCAACAAATGTAATGACATGTTACTTTTTAATTTTCACTGGTAAAACGTTACTACATTTGTCGTATTGGCCCGTATTCTGAGCGCAATTTTATAATGAAGTACTTTTATGCAGCGCGCTTTTACATTATATTCTTATGAGGAGTTTGCTCCATAAAAGCGCTTTTATTATAAAAGTGCGCTAGGAATACGGGCCACGTTTTTATTCCATTGGTAACACTAAAGAAGTATATTTTATAAAATTTAAATTGGGCTGTTGCAAGAATTTTTATATATTTTATTTTAAATTTAAAGAGATATCATTATTTAAATAGCCTCAAATATGAAAATATCACGAAATATCCATTAGATATTTTACAATTAATTTTTAAAATTTGGATAATATTCCGAATAAGTCACGTGATTTGAAACAGAATGTGACGTCACAGTACATACGTCTTCAGTGGCTCCAATTGGTCCCTTTATAGTGTCATAAACATAGGTGATGGAAATACTGTTTTCCTACTGGCTCTGAATGACGCAATGTATGTGCTTCTACGTCATAGGAGTGGGCGGTTGGTTTTCATGACTATTTTTGGCGCCAATATTTTTATTTAATTATTTCCGAAATAATAAATTATTAAAAAATTATTATTAATTACTAAGGAAAATATTGCATAAACTTTCATTTAAAACACATTTTGAAAAATGTGAAACAGGCTCATTCAATTTGCTCTATTAAAAGACGTGCTGAATAAAACAAAATTTAAGGAAAACTGTTTCCCCATGTTAAACACTTATGTACCTATATTAAAAATTGTTTTTGAAATTTTGATATTATTTGTTAAATTTGTAAGATAAAATTTAATCTTTTATTTTATAGTTAAATATTTTGCATTAGTCATGTGATGTTATTTACAATAACTGTTTTAAATTTTATCTCTTTTACTACAAGAAGCAAACGTTTATTATGTTTATTTTACTTTATAATAAGTATATAAATGCATAAGTTACTATTATGCTTCATAGAGTCAAGGAATAATTTCACAATTATCTACTAAAATTATTTATATATGGAATTACGCTATTAGCTTAATATATAAATTCATAGTTTTCATGATCTTGAAAAGTATTATTATCTTATTATTTTTATTGAAAATATAACTACATTTGCATGATAAAAACAAATTTAAAAATATATCTTTGGTGACGTCAATGGCAAAATTATTGAATGTAGTTCTACATAATAACGTTAATTATATTTCAGTATCAAGATAGAAAGAAAAAACAGTTTTTGTATGACCGAGAGTAAATTTTCATGTTAACATCGGCAAAGAAATCAGTATATTACGTAATGGTTCAAATTTTCTACAATATTCTTTAAACTACTTTAAATATAGGCTTTACTAAAAGCTCAAAATAGTTTTTCTTCGAAAAATACCTTTAAATGATATTTTTCCGAGATTAATGTTACTATAAAAAATCTGATGTGGCCAGCACATTACCTTTCGTCGGTTCTATGTATTTTGTATAAATGTCATACAGAAAGTTCCTTGCAAAAGATTATATTTCTTGTACATTATATTAAGGCAGTTGTATGTATTTTATACAAATTCCATACAGAAAGTTTCTAGCAAAAGATCCTATATTTCCAGTAAAATTATAACATAAACGTACTGTCAACTGCACTTGACACTGACACCTTTCAATCAGAATTTTCTTAATGTAGCAGCTGTTTCCAGAGTTATAGCAAAGCTGACTAATATATATGATATTTAATTTCTTTATAATTTTTTAACTCTGTGTCCAATTAATATGAAGTATAAAATGCATTCAAATCGTATAGAGAATAAATAATTCTTTAATATTTATAGTAACATTAAATGTGAAAATATTATATTTAACATTGTTTTTTCAAGAAAAGTTGTTAAAATCTTCAAATGAGGGTACTTCCGGTTGACTAATTATAACCAAAATCTAATCAGCTCTTCACATGGATGTAACGAAGAGGAATACGAAAGAATTACAATTTTTGGAATTGTAGTATTAGAGTTATCGCATTAGAAAATTTTGTCACACACAGATACACATACATACACACACACACACACACACACACACACACACACACACACACACACACACACACACACACACACACACACACACACACACACACACACACACACACACACACACACACACACACACACACACACACACACACACACACACACACACACACACATACAGACATCATCGTAAAAATAGTAAAATCGTATTCTAGGGACCCTAATACGTGCTTATTCATCAAAAACTCATTACCGAATTTTTTAACCAAAGACAATACCTTCCTTACCTAAAGGTGACGGAAGGTAAAAATAAAGATTATTAAATTTTCTACAGATTTGAATTAATACTTTTTCTATATATTTTATGGATAAATTTACAGCACAGTTATTCAAATGTATGTAACTGACAGATAAATGTCAGTGTCAAAGATCTAATCATTTCTACTTAATAATAGTAACGTTTTAAAGAGAAAAAAGTAAACAGAACAATAGGAAAGGAATTCAATACAGTTTCCAGTATAAGTAAATATATAGGTATGTATTTAGATTAATAAAAATTAACGATTTACAAAAAAGTTTAAGGTAATCCTCATTTTTGCATTAGTGAATTCTATTCTATCTCGGTATTTGAAATTTAATCTTCAATTCATTATCTTAAAAGGTAGTTACTTGGATTAGATTACACTAGATATCAAGAAGTAAACTGCCAAAATTAGAGTAAAATTCGCTAATCCAAAAATAAGGATAATCTTTAGCTTAATCTTTATTGTCACTCGGGAGGTATTGTGTTGGCCATACCAGATTTTTAAAATATTATTTGAATGTCATCAGTATGAACTTATTTATATATTATGGCGATATAAATCACATGTAATCCGACATTGATACATCATTTGCCCGAAGCTGTTGACAGATCTGCTTTACTTCAATGGTATCTCCATTGCCAAGGTCATACATGTCTGCCTTATTTACATAACTTAACGTCACGTTTCGAATGTTGCGTATCATGTTCTAAGTTAATAATAAGAAAGACGATGCGTTGAAGTGCAGAATTGGGTTAAAGCAAAGCAGCCGAAACCAAGTTAAAAATAAAAGGAAAGTTTATTGGTTTTCTTCTCGAAGGAAATTAACCATCGAATTGACATTTTGCAGAGAAGGCTTTTAAGGTATCTAATGGCAGTAGAAGGTTTTGTGCATTGGTGTCAAATTTCATACCGGGAACAATAAACATAATAGCTACTTTAGTCAAAATCGCAGTTCGTTTCAGCTTATTCCTGATAAATTCAGTAAATTGTTCTTTTTGAGCTAACGAAGCGCGGTACTGAGTGTACTCACATACCCATGCTACATTGCCCGCGAAATAAACTCAAAATGATCTGAGTCATTCAGTTCAGTAGAAGGGGTAATGTTGTGAGAAGGAATATCAATTTGTAGATTGTAAATGTCTTATGAAAGTTGAGGGTTGAAAACAAATATGTCATAATATACGGTAATGAATTAGAATTACTCTTTCTGTATGTTATTTTCATATACATCTCAGCTTATATAAAGTCGAGCCTTCAGCTGAGTACATTTAATTGTCGTTAAGAAATATTATGTATATTAGTTTATTTCTCTGGTCATGTTATTCTTTTGCATTGTTGCCCATTGTTGCAATTTGTAATTCTGTGACGTCTGCCGCGTCAACTGGCATGTTTTGCCCACCTTTGAACTGGTACAAATTCAAATTGTTGTAGGTGTATTGTTTGTTGTCGAAGCTGAATTATGAGCTCAGGGTGCAACAGTATTTTGTACAGTTTGAAATTTAATTTTCATTCAATTTTATATTGTTGTGCGATTTATTACCTCTCGCTAAGAGAGGTATTGAATTCATGCTAAAAATCGCATATCCAGATTTTAGTGAATAAGCACGTTTTAAGGTCCCTAGAATCCGATTATAACATTTTTACGATGATGTGTGGATGTGTGTGTGTGGATGTGTGTGTGTGTGTGTGTGTGTGTGTGTGTGTGAGTGTGTGTGTATGGATGTGTGTGTGGATGTGTGGATGTTGGATCCACGATATCTCAAATACTATAAGACTTAAGACATTTTTAACAACGGATTCCTCAATCTAACAATAATGGGAAGAGTTTATTAAGTTGTGGTAACAATTGGACAACCAGAAGTAGTAGTTACAAGATAAATCATCTAATAATTATTTATCGAAAATTTATGTAAATACTTATATTAAATAACGTTAAATTCTTTATTCGATAAATATAAATTCATTATTATATCTTCTGTAGATTTAGAAATAAAGAAATGCATATAAAATAAGTTGATGTAAAAATTCTCAGATCAAACTACTTCAAGGCAAGAAATTCAAATGTTTGTAATTGACACATAAATGTCACTGTCTAAAATATTTGTATGCCACTGTCAAAAATATTTGTACATCATTATGAAGATTATGAAAATAAAAAAAAAGTCAACAACGCAAAAGAATATACGTAAAGAAGAATATAAAAGGAATTTGCGAAAAAATGACGAATATAAAGAAAAATAAAAGGAAAGTAGAAAAAAAAATTCAGGATATTGAATATAAAGAAAATGTATGTATTGTACATAATTTATATTAAAATAGATTTTGCAAATATATGTGGGAATTATTTTCTAGTGAGACATGAATACATGTATTTGTATTTAAAAATATTTTTCGTTTTATGCGTACATCCAGGTAAAATATATGGCGAGAGGTTATGTGCTGGCCACATCAGATTTTTTTATTACACTTCGTGCCGTGCCTTCAGCACGTATTAACTTGCTGTTATTAAATTCTGTTTTACAATTATTTTTTTTAATTCACAAACCTCAGTCGTTTACAGGTAACAACGTTATAACCATTCTTGTGGTTTGCAACCCTACCTGTCTCTACTGTCGAAAATCTAGCGGCCTCCCAACAGAACATCCATGTGGAGTATTCCCGACAAAGAAAATCCTTTAGGGAAAAGTTACGTCACAACTGCTTCTAGAAAACTAAGTTAGGGTGGTGTTACAATAAATCTCGTATGTCGCAGTGACAAAAGCCCTAACATTCAGAATAATAAAAATATGGAAGAGAAATTCATAAAATGCAACAATAAAATTAATTTAAAATGGTACTGAAATAGATTTATTTACATAACTCAGTAGTTATAAGTACAAAAACAAATACATAAAAACTATTTTTCCAACACTAGATATATTTATTGTTATGTATGTTATTGCTATTTATTTTCTTTGTCAGACTTATTTTCAATAAATTTTATGTTTCTAAAACCACAAAAATATTAAACTCATTAGACATTTCTCATGCACAGACATAAGTACGTACATAACAATGAATTATTATTGAAATAATGTTAATGGAGTATTTATGCCCATTCGATAGCCTATTTTTTCTGAATTCAATCATGTTTTAGTATTATATTCTTACATGATAAAAATATTGAGAAAAATCCAATTGAAATTTAAATAAATTCGATTTTTTTAAAGTTATTTTTCAGTAGGCTATGTATAAAAAACAAAATTGCAATTTGTACGTTTAGTTATTAACAAATATTTGTTTCATTTTAATTTAAGCTCAATTTTTTTTTCATACACAGCCTATTAAAAATTACCATAAAATTCAAATTTATTTATATTTCAATTGGCCTCACGGACACTCGTTGTTGGCGTGGAGAGTGACCACAGGGGTCAATTTTGTGTCATTTAAAATATTTGGCGTTGGTCGGGATCGAACCCGGTTCCATAGATTCGCGACCAGACACTCAGGCACGCGGATATATAACTAATACATGGTTGAAGTCAGAAAAAGCTATCGAATAGGCATGAAAATATTTATAATCCCATTTGAGAAAATATAACTTTGTGTTGTAACTTGAGAACCACTGGTTTAAAAAAATATTTTGTTCTTTATTGGGATGTCCCCCTTGATCTCCTATAACTTTGTTCTACAGTATTTTTTTGTAACTATAATAATAAAGAAAATAATGGCGGTGGTCGGATTTGGTGTTACACCCTATATATATATACACTTATGATGACGAGTAATGTTTATTTTTGATAAGTAGGAAGTACTATACAGCATCTTGCATCTAACAGTATAAATATTAAGTATGTTTGCTTTGTTGCTCACTAATTGACATATCAATAACATTATTACGAGAATATGTATAAGCACGTGATTGAATTTTTTTATTCGTATTGTTTTTGAAAAAGTAAAAAGTATTTATGTTAAATCTAAGATATAATCCTTTTCTAATGTAAGAAGAAAGCTTATCTATACCAAATGATGGAGAAATATGGATTATTAAGTGTTCAAGATATATTTAGATGTGTCATCATAAACAATGCAAAATGAGTAGTTACATATTATACGCTTATAATTCCGAGTTTTTATATGACATCATGCAAATTTCTTTAAAATATGAGGTAGACTTTGTCATCGTAGCAACTTCGAAGCTTCTATTGTGATATGTTAATGGCGATACCTATATCGTCATTGTTGAGGGCGCTTATCAAGCGTCACCTCGCGAGCTTTGCAAGCTGTAACGCTGCAATATAAGAATAATAAATAGGGACCACTCAAGTCAGCAAGTAGTGTAAATAACGGGAACAAATTTCAGAGAGAAACAAATTCAATTAAAAAAAGATGAGTAAATATTTTTGAGATAATTTATAACTTCTGTCATGCATGCCCATGTGACAACTATAAACCAAATTCCAGACATAGTTTCGTAACTTTATCAAGGTAGTTACATATTTACGTAAACAAAACATAATCACAATAAAGATAGATCGGTAGAGTGAACAGCGAAACAACGCAAACGCAACAGCGCCCGCAATACGAACAATGCCATATCGGCGAATAATCCTACCATGAATTGTTTACAGCAATTATTTACAAAAATATGCGACCTTGGCTCGCGTGGTCAGCTTTATCGCGGTTACGCAACGAGGAATACCCAGCAAGTAAGCGGGAGGTTCTGTTCTATAATTGATGTTCGGGTTGAGATGTGGTCGGTGACCCTCCAATAAAATCAATGCGTATGCTTTAATTTGGGATCGAAATAGTGCGAAAATAATTTGTTATTTCTATACCAAGCGAAGGCTCTTCCAAACCAACGCGAAAGATTCGCAACGGCGACAATTTCGCGTTCATTGCGGCAACGAATTTCGCCTGTGCACCACGCCAAAGCGTCAGTTTTGTAATATAGCATTGGCGACAATGTACTCCATGTCGGACGATGAAGATGCACTTTTATTGATTGCTTTAGACTTTAGACTTAGATGATGAACATAATGCCAGATTTCTATTTGTATATTGCTTTAAATCATATACCTATTAATTCATTTATCAAGAAAAAGAGAAGATAGAAGACGGTTCTATTATTTATATTAATAAGTAATAAGTTTATTATATTCTGTAGACACAATAATTACAGTGAATAGAACAAGTCATTTGAATTTTGCGTAGGTATTTACATTGACTACGTTTATCTCGATAATTCAAGCGGCTTCAAGTATATTATGACTTAAAATATCCCAATATTGGTTTATCTCAGCGGATTGAAAATAGGATTGAGTTATTTTCAATCTTCTTTAAATTTGTATCCACTAAAAAAAAAATAGTTAAATACTCGATTATGCAGACAGACAGGGTGAGGTATATGATCTAATTTCATCCTGGATATATAACACCAAAATATAAAATTTTGTCATGTTGTTATTTGTCTTCTCTTTCAAAAACATTTATTTCTTCAGTACTCCAAATATTTCGCTTTTGGACAATTTTACTAAGTTTTGTGTCGCGACTTTTATAAAATGAGGTAAAATGCAAACATCGATCAAATGATATGAATTTAGTAACACTGTAACATATTGCGGATGAGTGCATGCGTAGTTACATTGTTTGAAGCTTCACTGTTTATTTCGACAGAAGTCAAGCCTCTTCGTAAGTCCGAGCCTGTTATTTTATAGGCTTGACTTGACATTTTCAAGCGGCTTCAAATATTAATTTCGATCGTTTATTTCGAAGATTGAAAAAGGATTTACGAAATTCAAGCGGCTTCAAACGTCGAGATAAACGTAGTCATTGTAATTTAAAAGTTTCCCATTCTAACAATACTTCCTATCTTTCATATTTAGTGAAAATAAGTTATTGGTGTATTTGAATTCTGTCTTTCTTTTTGTTATAATTTAAAAGACTTTTGTATAATTTAATCACATAGTTGTCAGGTCACCTGCGACATATTTTTTTTTTGTAGAAGTATTGCGTAGTAGTTGAAGTAATATACTTCATCTAATTAGATTATTTGTTTAATATTTTTATCAACTTTCTCAATTAGCACAGCAGCTATAATAATAATACAGAGACATGCTAAATTCTATTTAAATATCTTGTGATACATTATCATACATTTGCCAAATAAATAATCAATTTTATAAATAAATACAAATTGTTAAAATCAACAATTATATTATTTCCTTAAACTTTTCAGCTATATCTAGTGTGTTGTAGAAGCAGACAGGAAAAAAATGTCTTCATTACCGATATCTGCGAATAGCAACAGATTGGCATACGCAAATATTTATATTTTGGTGATATGAAAGCTTAAGGTACATTCACAAATGAAAATTAGGTTTATGGTTTTTGTTTAGGTTTAAGAATGTCATTCATATATGTAAGTTTCAATTACCTGAAAATTTGTTTTGATATGTACAGACACCTGTGTAAATGCTTCAAAAACAAGAATAAAATATCGGTAGAGCAGTGCTCAAAAGAAACCTGTGCGCCGTGAAACTGTCATTAGCTTGGCATTATTGGTTATATTTCAACAATTAAGTTATGATAGTATCCATGTTCTTCTCGCATTTGTTTAAAAAGCCGAATCCACCAAGTGGATACTAAATAAAGATGGATGTATATATCTATATCATTTCAGACTCGTTTTCTTTAGTGAAGTTTGTGACGTTAAACTAAATCATAAACCTAAAGTTTGGACCTTGCAATGTTTAGCTTTATGATTTGGTTTTAGAAACACTAAAGGTGCATTCACAAATGAAAATTAGGTTTAGATTTATGGTTTATACTTTAGAATTAAAAACTTTGGCCGCATATTATGTAATGACTCCATTCACACTTCAGAATTTAGGGTCTCCAAATCCACATCATAAAATTAAACATTGCAAGGTCCAAACTTTAGGTTTATGATTTTTTGACGTCACAAGTTTCACCAATTAGAACGAGTCTGAAATGATATAGCTATATACACCCATCTTTATTTAGTATCCACTGGGTGGATTCGGCTTTTTAAACAAATGCGAGAAGAACATGACTGTCATAACTTATAATTGCTGAAATATAACCAATAATGCCAAGTGAATGGAAGTTTCAAGGCGCACAGGTGCCTTGTTGAGTACTGCTCCATTGATATTTTAATATTGTTTTTGAAGCATTTACACAGATGTCTGTACATATCAAAGCTAATTTTCAGGTAATTTAAACTTACATTTATGAATGACTTAAGGTACATTCACAAATGAAAATTAGGTTTAGATTTATGATTTACTCTTTAGATTTAAAGACTTTGGCCGCATATTATGTAATGACTCCATTCACACTTCATAATTTAGTGTCTCTAAATTCAGATCATAAAGCTAAACATTGCATGGTCCAAGCTTTGGTTTATGATTTAGTTTGACGTCACAAATTTAACCAATGAGAACGAGTCTGAAATGATATAGATATATACACCCATCTTTATTTAGTATCCACTTAGTGGATTAGGCTTTTTAAACAAATGCGAGAAGAACATTGAGACTGTCATAACTTAATTGCTGAAATATAACCAATAATGCCAAGCGAATGAGAGTTGCACGGCGAACAGGTGTCTTGTTGAGTACTGCTCTATCGATATTTTAATCTTGTTTTTGAAGCATTTACACATATGTCTGTACATATCAAAACTAATTTTCAGGTAATTTAAACTTACATTTATGAATGACTTACTTAAACCTAAACAAGAACCATAAACCTAATTTTCATTTGTGAATGCATCTTAATTGGTGCCAACTAAGACACCAATATACTCTCTAAAATTCTCCGGTATTTTAATGTGAAGCACGTGAATTTGCACCTAAATTATTTTCTCTTATGGTCATTCTGAAATGAGAAGTAGAAATTTAATTAACATTTTCCGTATAAAATAGTGAATAGATCTTGTTTTATGATCACCAGTAATTGCAAACATAAATTAAAAACAAGCAGTAAAGCAAGTGTCTGGCATATGCTTAAGATTCCAACAGTTCTTATCCTTCTATCAGGAAAGCCTACAAGCACAACAATCAGATGCACAAATGACGATGATGTGGTTATTATGTCATCAATCTCAATAGTAAATTTCTTCAGTGGAGGTTTGTGCTCGAGTTTCCCACATAACTTATAAATTCACGCTATGCTTGCGTGCAAAGATATGTATACGTCTCGGACCGGTTTCTTCGGCATCACCAGACAGCAGGTCGCACTGCGAGATATCAGCACAGCAGACAGACCGAGTGGCCACTGAGCAAAGGCAAAACAACACGGACACCTGATCAATGCAATCCGGGTCCGAACTATGTTGGGTCAAAATTTTCATTGTAACAGCATGAAATTGTACTAGGTTTAAATTTGATTCTATAAATGTGTTTTGGTGCTCATTGGTGTTGTAATAGTAATATACATTGCAAGACGAGCAAGGGAAGCGAGCTTATTTTCCGGGCGAACACGTAAATTTCGAGTAAAGGTTGAGCATTGTACAATGTTTTATAATGTACTGAATCGTAAATAATTTGAATAAAAATCTGATGTGGCCAGCGCATTACCTTCCGTTCGTTCCATGTATTTTGTACAAATTTCGTACTAAAAGTTCCTTGCAAAAGACTTTATTTTACTGCCGGCAGTTGTATGTGTTTTATACAAATTCCAAACAGAAAGTTCCTATATTTCCAGTAAAATTATAACACAAACATACTCTGTCAATTGCACTTAACACTGATATCTTTCGATCAGAATTTCCTTAATATAGTAGCTGTTTCCATAGTTATACTATTGGCTAATTTATGAAATTTAATTTCTTTATAATTTTTAACTCTATATCCATTTAACATGAAGTATAAAATGCAGTCAAATCATATAGAGAATAAAATATTCTTTAATATTTATAATAACATCAAGTGTGAAAAATGTTATTTATCATAGTTTTTCCAAGAAGAACTGTGAAAATCTTAAAATGTGGGTACTTCCGGTTGACCAATTATAACAAAAATATAATCAGCTCTTCATATGGATGTAACGAAGACAAATACAAAAGAATTATAATTTTTGGAATTGTAGTATCGCAGAGCAAACTTTTGTCTCACCCACACACCCTCTCTCTCTCACACACACACACACACACACACAAACACACACACACACACACACACACACACACACACACACACACACACACACACACACACACACACACACATGATCGTAAAAATAGTGAAATCGTATTCTAGGGACCCTAAAACGTGCTTATTGATTAAAAACTCGCCACCAAATTTTTTGACTAAAGACAATACCTTCCTTACCTAAAGGTGACGGAATGTGAAAAAAAATTGGAACACAATATATTAAACTATTAAAAAGAAAATAGTAAATAGTAGTATATATATTTAAATTAATAAAAATTAAATGGCGGAAGGTATTGTGTTGGCCACCTCATATTTTTATCTCCCGTTACCCTTGGTAAGGGAGGTATAGGGATCGTGCTAAAAATCGCATTTCGAGATTTTGGTAAATGTGCATGTTTTAAGGTCCCTAAAATCCAATTTTAACATTTTCACGATGATGTTTGTGTGTATGTGTGTGTGTGTATGTGTATATGTGTGTATGTGTGTATGTGTGTATGTGTATATGTGTATATGTGTATATGTATGTATGTGTGTGTGTATGTGTGTATGTGTGTATGTGTATATGTGTATGTGTGTATGTGTGCATGTATGTTTGTGTGTGTATATATGTGTGGATCCTCCACTCTAACTCAAATACTATCATTCAGAAAATTTTGAAACCTTGTATTTCGACTTTTTTCTGTTATGGAAAGAGCCCGTCAAATTTTGATGTAAATCGGATCTTCGAAAAATACTTTTAAATGTTATTTTTTCGAGATTAATTAAAGATTATTAAATTTTCTACAGATTTGCATTAATACTTTTTCTACATATTTTATACATAAATTTATAAAATTATCTATAATTTAAATCCCGGAGCCTACGCTGTAAACAAAGACAACTCCATGATTAAACAGTTCATTTCACAAATGTGCATAACTGACAGATAAATGTCACTGTCAAAGAACTAATCATTTCAAATTAATAATAGTAACGTTTAAAAAAATAGTAAATAGAACCATAGACATATGGAATGGAACTTAGTAAATATGTATGTATTTAGATTAATAAAAATTAACGATTCGCAAAAAAGTTTAAGCTAATCCTCATCTTTGGACTAGTGAATTCTATTCTATCCCGGTATTTAAAATTTAATCTTTATTTTATTATCAAAAAAGGTAGTTACTTGGATGAGATTAGTCCATATTTCAAGAAATAAACTGTCAAAATTAGAGTAAAATTCGCCAATCCAAAAATAAGGATTCGCTTAATCTTTTTTGTGACTCGGGCTGTAAATTGGCCACATCAGATTTTTTACAATGTGAACAAAGTCGACCTATTCATTCAAAATTCGTGATATTAAACAAAGTTAACTATGAAAACAAAAACAATAAATTACTTGTCACTGACAGACACGTCAAATAAAAATGGGCAACATAACATATCATATATTCCACCGCAAATACGTCGGTAAAATGTTGTGCAAGCTTCCATACTGGTTATTCTATTCGAAAGTACGAGTTCCAATAGGAACACAAATGAAAAGAACCGAAATGTTGAATGAAATAGAACGTGAAGATTTCATGGCAGAATATTTTTTCAAAAAGTCTTTAGACACCAATCCTCACGTATGCTCAACGCCTCAAAAGATCAACTATTTCGTGTCGAAGAGACAGGCAGAAGAACAGGACAGTTTCGAAAATAAAGAAAGGCGAAGAATGAGATTATCTTTTAATGAAGTTTTGAAAGGTATAGGAAAAGTGAAGTTGAGACCGATACCAAAATCTCCTGGAGGAACACCGACGATAAAGAGGAATAAAAGAATGTCAGATTCAGATGGATTTAAAAAATTGTTGAAACGAAGATTTGAAGCACTGCATACACCCATAGCAGAGAGATCTCTAAATGAAGATAGCTTTATGGAAAAATCTTACATGTGAAGAATAAATGAAATTTTGAGCTGTACATGTATTAGAAGTAATGTCAAATATAAATAGTATGCAATATTTTTTTATTTATTAGGGGTCAAGGAAGAAACCTAGCATAACATAATTCTATCTGAAGGATTTATTACGTCCTTGTACATAGTTAAGGAAGTATTGTAATCGCGAAAAATTTCGGTTTTCAGATTTCAACGGAAATATCCATTTTGACCATCCCTGAATCCATTTTGACTAATTTTGTCGTGACGTCTGCACGTACGTACGTATCTCGCATAACTCAAAAACGGTGGACCGTAGAAAGTTGAAATTTTGTATTTAGGACTGCTATAACATCCAGTTGTGCACCTCCATTTTTGGTCATTACATAATTTCCAGAAATGGTACTTTATTTGAAGCCTATAATAGATTTTAATGAAAAATTATTTTAAACTATAATCCAAAACTTTTCAAATTTGGTATATAAGACTTTTATGTCAATTGGAATAACAGTAAATTATGGTTAAAATGCTAACCGGAAGTGATATATTACCTGAACTTAATAGTTTTGCTTGAATAAAATGTTTTCATTTTGATTTTAGAAATAAATGCTTCAAATAAGAGTTTTAGAGAATTAAATTCTAATAACTAATTTAAAACTTTTATACTTTTTGGTTTTTGTACTGAAGCTTGCTAGGTATTAGGACAAAAAATAACAAAAAAAAAACATCAAAGTCAATTGAGTAATTATTAAAAGAAAACTACCATATAACGCAATAATAGACCAACGAATATTTGACGTTTTGCCTTTTCTACAAATGGCGCCGTAACCTCACCGCTTGCCTCACTTGTTAAACGTATGTCAGCTATACACTGTTTTATTAGAACATCCTTGGTTTAGACAGGGATATGTGACACAGCGTGATAGTTTCGTGAGGATTATTTGTTGTATGATGTACGGTTGTTAAAAAAGTGAATTGAGTCAGCGGAGGTCTTATTGTTGCTCTTATTGTTTTCGGGTTTGTGCTAACCCATTAAGGTCCACTTTTACAATTGATGGATAAACTATGGTATAGCTATCGGAGGTGTAGCTTTATCCTAGCAATTATACCTTCGATATACAAGACTGTCTTTTAGGGCCGGTATTTCCATCTTCAGATAAAGTGCTGGATAACTTATCTGTCGAATAAATGAATATCGCATCAAAAAATGACATTCAATGTAATTTACATCATTTATGCTTTTATTTCGATGCGATATTTTATCATTTATCTGATGGATAGTTATCCTAAACTTTATCTAGGAATTACGTTAAATCACTTTGGGTTGGTACTGACACAATAAAATTATCTTCTTGTTAGACTATTTTTCTTCAATATTGTTATTATTTCTGCGTTCTAATTTGCATTTTTCACGTCACATCGTTTGTATTTACGTGGTATCCATAAGAACTAGAGATAAAGTTATCCGATGTTTATACGACCGATTTCCATGGGATAAGATATACTGGTGTTTATTCTATCTGAGGTTTATCCAAGGTTTGTAAAATACAATTTTTAATTTTACACCTGGTATAGCGTTATACGAGGTTTATCTAATGATTGTAAAAGTGACCCTAAGTGAGACATGTATGTTTTTATGTAGGTATGTATGTATGTAAGTTTCTTTAAAGTTAGATTTGATCACACAATTATATATTATAGATATACAGGCTGTTTCAATAAGCTTGCTCCACTATTCGTAACATTTATATTTTTATTCCCGAAAATATCATAAAATAGTACATTAAAACACAAGTATCATAAGGCAATCTGTTAACGTACGAGTCCAAGTTTGGAAAACGAGCCACGAGGCGAGTTTTACAAAGGACGAGTGCGTCAACAGGCCTTATGATACATGTATTTTATATTATTTTTTCTATTGAGGTAATTTTACAATTAGATTTATTAAAAAAGGACTTGTCAAAATATGAGTTGGTGTCTTTTTTATCAGTTATGTTGGTAGCGATTCCCGCTAAAAATTGAAATTTCACATTTTGACAGTTTGTGTATCTTGTGATTTTGTCTGATTGTTTACATTAAAACATTGTATCAAGCATTGTACAATTATGAAAGAGGAAAACCAATACATACAATGAACTCGAAGATTTATTAATGAACCATCCTGATTTGACATATCGGTAGTTCGTGTTGGTTATTATCATAAATAAAACTTGAATATAGGATTGAAGGACGTTACGTGGACCATCATGCCTTTTTATTGAGAAAACAACATATAAATAAAACTCTTTAAATAATGAAATACTTTAATGAACAATTTATTGATTTAGACTTTTACTTTCCACGATTTTGTCAACACTCACTACTCAGTTGCACAGATAACGGCAACAGCTGTTCTTACAATTTTTAATACAAAACATAATATGGCATATATTCGATAGTTCGCCACAACGTGGAACTGGAAATCATGGATTAAAACGTAAACTTTTCATATTTGTTTGCTAGTAGCCGCCACAAATTGAGTAGACAGTGTCAACATTTTCAAGTAACGTGCATCATACATTTCGTAACCTGCCTGGAATAACAATACATTCAATTCAAAATTGCATTACCATACATTTAAATTGTACTAAATAAAACTTACCGTTTTAATTATTTTGACAAAGTAAACCTAAGCGCATCGTTTCTTGTTTCATAATTTTTTAGTTGAAATTTTAACTTCACAGATTCTTATTCTTTCTTAACTAATACAGCTATAGCTATAAATTTATTTTCTTTCTAGTCCTATCACCTAGAAAGAGGATAAAAATCCACAATTAGAAATAATATTTCAACACAAATAATTTACCATTTTGAGGTTATCTGTCAGTTATGAAAACATGACTACCACCTCTAGAACATGAAAGGCGCCAAAAACAGTACGTTTATAGATTTTCTAAACGTCGTGTTTTCAGTGATAAACAGTGCTTTTATAGAAACATAAGAACACCGAAATAGAAAAAAGTATTTATTGTTTTGAAGAAAATTATGTAAATCGTTTCAATTTGTTATTCAAGTTTTAATTGCGTTTAATACATTTTTCCTGTTTACAGACAGTAAATCTTACAAAAATTACTTATTTCCTTTAATAGATAAGGATGTATAATTTACGATATCATGGTGTTTATTTCATTTAAAGATGCAAATAATTGTTTTATACAATTAACACCTATTTACTTTGCATACTATGTTCAACCGCAACCACATTAAAAAATATATCAAACAAAAAAATAATACATTATTTCTACTACTCAATTAAAAAATTCTTGATGAACTGTGAACATTTGTGATGAGATAAATCTTTGTGGAAGTGATGATGAATAGATGAAAACAGAAGCTGAAGCAGATCACTTGTCGCATTAACCTACTCTGGTTAGGTTGGTGAAACACGGATTCTCACGACTCAAGTTAATATGTAGGTAATGTGTCCATGTTTGATAACAATTCCCTCATCTGTCATAGATTTTCTAAGTGTCATGGTTTAGTACAAACTCTTACAAGATACGTGCCATAATGAAGACATTTAAACTCTTCGAACGTATCTTGATCTATTAGATTCGTTAAATACGAACAAGTATTGGAAAATTTACGATGACATTTGAAGAATGACCTCCCGCCAATTCTATTTAATAGAAATGAGAACTAAAGTATCACTTTGTAGCAAAATGTAATTTGTTGTTCCAATAAATAGAAAAGCCTGTAATACAAAATTTTGGATTATATTTTATTGTGTGAATATGAAAATACCGTCTGCATTTTTTCTGACATAGCAGAAATGGCCTCCCACAAATCTGCTACGTTTCTGACCGTATGGTATGACTAGCGAATGAAAGTTGACGTTTAAATTATTTTATTTTGGAATCATAAACTTGTTTATCCGCTCTCAAAAACGGGCGCAATTTAGTTTTTATCGCCCGAGACCTTATAAAGTTTCCAAGCAACAGCTATTCAAACGTCAAAATCGTCGTTTTTAGATAAATGTCGGACAACATAATAAATTCGATAAATCACATTTTTTGAACACATCTGTTCGTAAAACTATTCGTATCTTTTCTCGTATACGTCTTTTCACTTCTGTGGATCCAACTTGCTCTGGGCATCGTCAAATTCATTCGATATTTTTTTTGAATAATCGATTTTCCATTTTCATTTGACACTAAATTGAAATTTGTTATAAACAAACAATATAGCTAGAAACCATACTTAAAATTCACAACTCCAGCACAATGATACCGTATATATATATATATATATATATATATATATATATATATATATATATATATATATATATATATATATATATATATATACCCATTGAATCCCTGAATTTTGCGAACCAAAATAAAATAATACGTTGTATGTACCACGGGCATAATCAAGATTATAGCACTCGAGAAAATTAAAAATCGAAAAAATAACCAAAACTTTCAGGAACCATATTCCGATATTGAACCGTGATCCTGAAATGCATGACCAGAGCCTTGGTCACCGCGGTTAAGTTACGGAATATACTATTAGATTGGCAATTCTATAAAATGGGATTATTTTTAATTTCCTCTAACAGTAATGGGGTATGTGATCAAATTTTGATTTTTACATATATGATACTAGGCCAAAAAATAAAATACCCGTATTTTTTTAAATCGATTAATTATTCATAGTTTACGAGAAAATAATTATTAAAAAATTGAAGAAGGGATCTGTGACGTAGGTATGGTTGAATGATAGAAGAAGATAGTTAGACTGAGATAGATATGTTGTGGTAGGTTATGGAATGGCGAAAGTGACAGCTGGCTTAAGTGACAGATATCACGTGATCGTGTACATAATATATGGTATGCGAAAGATAAACGAATTGATAAATTTAGTATGGACTCTGGAGGATTATTATGGAAGTTTTTTCATGGATAATAATAACAATAATATTCGAATGTAAATATTTGTATGAAAAATATTTCAGAGTAGCCTACTTGGCATACAAGAATCAGCTGGTTTAGTTCCGTTTGGTTATGTTTACAACACCAACGCTTACAGTCAGGTGTGTTTACGAGTGAACGTGTGCATTTAGATTTTTCCGAAGATTTTTCTTTGTTCTTTTTTATTATTTAAGGGTAAGTGTTAGCGATAAAACCATACATTACATACTTTTTCATTTTTAAAGCATAATTTTAATTTGTAGTTTTTGTTA
Source organism: Harpalus rubripes (assembly GCA_963082715.1). NCBI lineage: Eukaryota > Metazoa > Arthropoda > Insecta > Coleoptera > Carabidae > Harpalus > Harpalus rubripes. Next base: position 86,870,393 of record OY720449.1, read on the forward strand.
AATTTAGGAATATCAAGATTTGGACGCATGTTTCTATATTTTAGACAAAAAATAATTTGAAATTATAATGTATACAGGTATATAAGTTTAATCGTTTGATGTACACAAACACAATCACGTGACATCTGTCTGGTCAACAGAAGCCAGCTATTTCGCCACTCCATGACCTACCACAATACATCTGTCTCAGTCTAACTGTCTTCTTCTACCATTCTACCCTACCGACGTCACAGATCCCTTCTCCAAAACATTAAATTGCTAATAACAATATTATTACAAATTAATGTTTAATTTTTATTATTATAATGAGAAACTATAGTGGTTAGTTTTTATATATTATGACTTATATATTGAAATTCAATTATGGTCACATACCCCATTCCGACTCGAGGGTTGCTTACACCTGAGACGAACGAACTAGAATTTGCGGTATTCAATTTTTAAATACATCCATGAATCCTGTTGCTAAGGTCATTTTAAATGCAGCCTGGTATTGAGTACATTCTAATCTGTATCGGAATATATAATGGTCAGTTTCCTTTCAAATCAAATATAGGGAAATGTTTTCAAAAGAAACCGCATCTATTAAATAATCGAAACGTCAACTTTCATTCGCTAGTCATACTATAACTGTCCACCTAGTCGGGTCTAGAGTCATCTGATCTATCGATTTGAAACAGTTTTGGAAGTAAAACTATGAGACATGGTTTTGGTCCTGGGCTCTTGCACTATATGGTATGGCAGGAGATATGCACCATATTAATTTCTTGTAAGAATATTATTTGAATAGGGCTGTTGCAAGAATTTTTATGTCTTCTAAGTATCAAATTTTAAAAGATATCATTATATAAATAGCCTCAAATTTGAAAATATCAGCAAATATCCATTAGATATTTTACAATTAATTTTTGAAATTTGGATATTTTGAAAAAGTCACATGATCTGAAACAGAATGTGATGTCACAACATTTACATCTTCATCGGCTCTAATTGGTCCCTTTTAGTGTCAATTCTTTGTTTTGTTACAAGTGTTATGATAAATATATTGTCAAGTTGTCAAACAAGTGTCAAATTTTTGAGTTTGGTTCGTATTGGATAATACAAAATTCAATATAAAATGAGTAATTTACAGTATCATATTGTGCCTTCGTGCAAAAATGAGCTAGGAACAAACCTACTATTGAATTTATAAATATGCCAAAAGATGCGAAGAAAAGAGAAAATTGTGGCTGGAAGCAGTAGGTCGAAGAGCTGATGGTTGGGTTTTTACATTTTATTTTACCTTAACTCTTTAACACACCTTATTTCGGCAACAGTAAATAGTCGTTTTCTGATATAAATTCGGCCATCATCCAGCTTTCGATTTTCGGTAAACTGTCCGAATTATGTATACTGTATTAGCTACTATTACTCATTTATAATGGAAAATGTCAGCGTCAAATGTCAAATTAGAAGTTTGTTATTAACATGTGACAAACTATCGCCTACGTTTATTTATCTAAATAACAAAAATAAATGTAGGGAATGGAAAACTGTTTTTCTATTGGCTGTGATTGACGTAATGTATGTGCTTCTACGACACAGGAGTGGGGGGTTGTTTTTCATGACTATTTTTGGCCCAATATTCGTATTTAATTATTTACGAAAATAACAACAAATTATTGAAAAAATAATTATTAATAAGAAAAATATTGCATAAACTTTAATTTAAAATACTTTTTGAAAAATTGTGAAACAGGCTCATTTCGTTTATAACATAACAATCACTTATTAATAATATTAAAATAATGTAAAACAATAATGGGTGACATTGCTTAGCAACAACTTCGTATTACGTTTTTCATATTAAATTTTTATATTCTGATACAAATGTGAATAGAAAGTACAAAATATTATAACAAATAAGTTTATAGAAGAAAATGAGTAAAATTAAAAATGTTTCATATCTCTGATTCATTTTTACTTTCTTGTAACATTATTTAGAGCTCTGGTAATATACCAAAGAATTCAGGCTTACATAAATTTGGATGTTTTTTGGCCTTACTAATTCTTTAAATTATCAAAAAAAAATATTAACCGATTCCAACAATGATAATATTGTTAAACCGAAAACGCGATACGTTACATACGGTACTAGTTGATTTATGTAATATTAATATGACAATACAATAATATTAATTTGTGTGATTTTCTTATTGGATCTTCGTTGTTTCCAGCAGAACGTGGTTCATGAATAATAAAAGAAAAGTGTTTTATGCTATAGTACTCAAATTTACAATGTAGCAATCGTACGGATTGTATTGGAGTGCTGGAAATATTTAAATCCCGTCTTAAATCTGGCAAACGTTTAATTTTTTTTCCTAAACACTAAGAATGGAGTACTTATAATATTTCAGATCAAAATTTTTTTTATAGATATTTTTGCTCTGTATCTATGGAAACTCAACAATTTAATAAATAATACTAAATTAACAAATACATTGTATTGTTCATCTTCAATTGTTGAGCCTCAGGTAAAAACAATCAGTCCAAATATTATAAATACAGCGTCATCTACGTTCAAAGAGTCTTAAGCGATTGGTAAAACTGATTCTTGCAAAAAAGAATCTTTTACTTTGTATCTATACGAACACACCGTGTGTCTATTTTAAAGGTGTACATAGGAGATTAACATGGGAAATCAGTTTTTTGTAATTTCCTTCTCGCCTAATTATTTTAAGCAAAAGCGTATCAAATAAAAGTTTTTACCTTTACATGTTTTGTAACGACAGAAATTAAATATGCAAATATCGAAAATTACGTTGACAATATCGACAGCCATGGAACTGAACAAAAAATAAATAAATGCTTGACGTTTGATTTGTTACAACGTTAGTTAACTTATTTGATGTTTCTGACAATTTGATTTTGTCTCTAATTTTATAGTCTGATTATTAAAAAATGAATATTTATACTAATGAAGAGCGTGTTTTGAAAACTGCTAAATTCGTGACAAAATTTAAAAATACTGCTAATGTGTCTTCAAAAATACACGTTAGCTGCGTAATCAGAATATAGGACGAGCAGGAAAACGTACGTTATTGGAAGAAAGAGTGTTAGGAATAAGTGTAGACCCCTTCTGTAGTACTAGATTTATTGGAAATGAGTTGGGAATACATCAGCATCGTATATAATTTTGTTACGCAATATAGATTTTTTAATAAATTCATATTATTACCCAAAACTGTATTTTTTAACTTTATTTATTAATCCAGTATAATATTTCTATTATTCTCATATTTAACGATGTTTTTTCAAATCAAATTGTCAGAAACTTCAAACAGGTCGATATTTTCAACGTAATTTTCGACATTTTCATATTTAATTTCTGTCGTTACATAGCATCTAGATAATTCTGTTTATTGATTTAGATGCAGAATTTTATGCCCTAAAACTTTTATTTGGCGCGTTTTTGCTTAAAATAATAATTAGGCGAGCAGGAAATTCCGAAGAACTGATTTCCCATGTTAATCTCCTATGTACATACACCTTTAAGACAGACACACAGTATAGAAACAACCATAGTTCTATCGAGATTTGGAAAAAACAACCTTAGTCCCTGGACATTGGTTGTTTTTGAAGGAAACTTGTAGGTTAATTTTAAATAATAAATACATTTTATTTCCAATAAAATAAAATGTTCATTGATTCATCTTGTTTGCAAATTATTAGCTTCTTACAAAAAGAGTCGTGTCCTCTAAAAAACACTAATAAATAGGTAATAGCTCATTAATAACTGAATTTACACGCAGTTTATAAAATGGTTTGAAAACGGTTTTAAAAACTGCATGTAAACTCAGTAATTGTTTAATATCTTTTAATTAACATCCAGTTTCTAATATTAAATCATGAACTTAAATTATTTCATTACAAAGATCTTTAACTGTAAGAAAAGATGTTTTTTTCGAAATCAACATTAAAGTATACGATATTACTCCTTATTATATTAGCCAAAGTAGTATCTCAAATTCAAAATTCTGGACTAAGATTGTTTTTGCTAAAATCTCCGGGGTACACTGACTGAATCATATGAAATTCAAAATAGACAACGTATCAAAAATAAAAATTAACCAAATAAACGATAACGTTGAATATGACAAGGAAATTGAACATTGTATTACATTTAATGCCAATTATAATAATATAATATTTTGTGCTTGGCAGGATTAGATTTTCACCAACCTTTTTCAAGAACCGTGTTCCGAGTAACCAATAAATAAATTTCAGGACTAAAACTAATGGGTCGATTCTGTTCACATCTGTAAGTCTTACAGATCTATAAATTTGTAAAAACCTAACAAAAAACCATCTATTTTTGTTGATTAATATAAAAATATACATAAGAGTGGCAGCTTTCGTTGTGATTTTGTTCATTAATTACAAATTTACAAATCTGTAAGGTTTACAGATGTGAACAGAATCGACCCATAAACCATATATCTAATCGAACCCTTTGCGTTGCAAAACATTATTATTGTAGAATAAATTCAAAGAGCAAACATCAAATTTAAATAATATAATAAAAGAACTTACCTTGTACCAGTTGTTACGGCCCTTATTGTGAAGCAGAAGACCTGGATTTGTTCTGGGACGATTTTCTCCATCTGGAATGAGTTCAGTTTTTAAAACCATGTACACTAATTATCATTACCATTACACTAGTTTTAAGCACTATATAGTAAGCGATATAATAATTATTAAATGTCAATATATAAAATGTTTATGTGTATGATAGCAAACAATAACCATAAGACTAAAAGACACCGAATAAACAATAATACTGTATTGAAGCCAGCGACCAAATGCTAACGGACGAAGTTCTAACATGTTTAACTCAAAAACGTGGAACAATTTGCAAGATTTTGAGTAAGACATCTATCGGTAATTATTGGATATGTGTTTTTTAATGATATAAAGAGTTTACATTTGTAGTTTTTGCATTATAAATTTTAAAGATTTTTTGTACATATTATTGATTGATTATATTATGTACCATTAATATTATTCCTATTATTTTATTACGAGTAAATACCATAAATATACTCGAAGATCGATTCGAAACAATAATAATACTTAATAATTGATGAGCTTTGGGCAAAAACAACCAAAGTCCATATATTGTTAATAGCTTGGTTTCTCCAAAAAAATATTTGGTCACAAGTTATTACATTTTAAAGATTGAGCGTTTTTAGAAAAACGGCCCATAAATATGTCTAATTATTATGTAATTGTTCATTAATATTTATTTTTATATTACTTAGAATATAATAAATAATATTTAAATATGATCCTGAGTTAAATTAATGTGTGAACAAAATCGCAAATCTCATAGACAATTTTATATTAATCAACAAAAATAGATGTGTTTTTGTCAGTTTTTCTACAGATTTAGGCTTACAGTTTTGACCATAATACGGCCATTAGTTACAGAAATCTATACTTACAAATCTGTGAATCTGTAAAAAAATAACAAAAATTTGATGTGGCCAACACAACACATCCCGCCATTTAATTTTCATTAATTTAAATATACATATTTACATATTTACATATTTGGTTATACTATAACTATGGTTCTATTTACTATTTTTTTTAAAACGTTACTATTATTAATTAAAAATGATTAGTTCTTTGACAGTAACATTTATCTGTCAGTTACATATATTTGAGGTATGAACTGTCTAATCAAGTAGTTGCGATTTAAATTATAGATAATTTTATAAATTTATCCATAAAATGTACAAAAAAAGTATTAATGCAAACCAATAGAAAATTTCTTTAATTTTTATAATAACATTAATTTCGAGACATTTAAAGGTATTTTTCGGAGAAAAACTATTTTGAGTTTCAAGTAAAGTGCCATTTCTCGTTATCTGATTTACACTAAAATCTAATGGCTTCCTTCCATATTAGATTAAGGTATGAATACAAGGTTTCAAAATTTTCTGAATGATAGTATTTGAAGTAAAGCGTAAACAGGATCAGCACGCACACACACACACACACACACACACACACACACACACACACACACACACACACATATATATATATATATATATATATATATATATATATATATATACAAACACACACACACACACAAACATATACACACACAAATACATACACACACAAACGCATACACACACACATACACACACACATACGCACACATATACACACACATATACACACATATACACACACATACACACAGACATCATCGTGAAAATGTTAAAATTTAATTCTAGGGACCGTAAAACGTTAGCAAAATCTCGATATGCGATTTTTAGCACGATCCACATTCCTCTCTTACCAAGGGTAGCGGGAGGTAAAAATGCATCTATTTTTATTGATTAATATAAAATTATACATAAGAGTGGCAGTTTTCGTTGCGATTTTGTTCGTTATTTACAGATTTACAAATCTGTAAGACTTACAGATTCGTTCAGAAAATATAACCATATAGTTGTGTTTGCCATGAAATGAAATGAAACTGAATTTCGTTCAGATTACATGTTTATAGTAACATATTCACTTACATGTTTTTGAACAATAAGAATATATATTCTATTATGGAACATTATTATGAAATAAGCAATAAAAACATAGTTCACTATAAAAGAAACAAAACATACATAAATCTTTATGAACTCTAAATACAACCCATGCTTGGTAATAATACCTGTAATGAATAACATACCTCGAAGACGTTGTTCTGTGCGTAATTGCATTTCTGCAAAATCCTACATTATCAATAAAGCATTGAACATTTTGCAAATAGGTACAAGTTGCGTTCTCACATTTGCTTTATTACAAACATAGTCACGAATTTTAAACTTACGAACGTAAGATAAATTGCCACATGAGTTGAAATAAAATAACCGTTAATTATAAATCGAAGATTGCGTTGTGTAACACATAACATGTGACAGAATAGCAGGTTTGCCAATATGAGAAAATATGCTGATTTATGTACAAATTATACCGGTATTACTTCTGGCACAATTTGAAGATGAAGTAGAATTCACGTAAACAACGACCAATTTGGCGTAGTGATGCACGACGAGGCGAGAGTACTCTCGCATCTCGTTTCGTCTCGTTGCATTATGCGAGACGAGAACAAGAGCGAGATTGCAGTTTAAAATTCGAGGCGAGATCGATATAACAACTGCAAGAAGCGAGAAATAAAAAGTATTTGTAACTTTATAGCTTTGATTCATAAATTCAATGAAAAATGCACCGTACAAGAAGTAGAGTCAACGCTAATTCATGAAAACAACACGTAAATGTGAAAATTATATGAATTCTCAATATTTTTTTGAGTCTATTTAGAGTCGATTAGCATCGGTCTCTGAGCGAGAAAATGCAAAAATAAAGACAAAATCGGTATTGCATCCAATAGAACTAGTTTCTCTAATATTTCAGCCCCTAATTCACCCTAGTTAAAACCACGGTTAATAAAACTCTTGTCGCCACTGAAAAGTAAAGGATGTTGTATTAAGCGTCGATGAGAGCCCACAGGGAGAGAAGCGGAGTGATTGGTTGCCAGCGGATTACCAGTGTAGCGGTTTTTTATAACTTAATCTTACTTAAATAGTGGCATATATTTAATGAAAAAGTGTAGATACTTTTAGTTATAAAAAATATTTTTTTAATGTTTAATTCGTTTTACTGATGACAGAATATGTTCTTATTGAAATAGTTTAGAAATCACAATTTGATGATGAATTGGATATTTTAAGGGTAAATAAAATTATTTACTTACTTATCACATTATCTGGTGACCGTAAATGAATAAACATTATGTTCGTATTGAAATAATTTGGTGACTAGAATTTAGTGTTTCGTCTCTTTATTATAGTTATACGACTGCAAATACATGGAAGACGGTGCTATTGGTGCAAACTTGTCTCTTGTAGTAAAATAGTTACGTAAATACGTAGTGCGCAAGCGCTTATTTTTATAGCGAGATTCTCGCCACATTCTCGCGAGAGTCTCGCGATACTCTCGTGCGAGAACGAGATGAGACCCAAAAAAATGTGTTAGAACGAGAGCGAGATCGAGACTACAGATCCGAAAACGAGACGAGGTCGATATTTTATATTTCTCGTCTCGTTTCGCCTCGCGTAATGTCTTTTAAATGCAAAAATTTAAGCATGGCACATTTTTTTTTCATTTTTATAAAAATTCTGAATTCGACTGAGAAAAATTACTCTTCAAGCCGTGTGATATCGAAAATTTAACTTCATTCTATTATAAGATTATTTTCAATTTCACATTAATCACATTGGGATAGTAATAGAAAACAAACAGCTGATAATACTTAATATCTATTTTTTGCCAATTCTTACTTTCTACCATATTTATTTACTGAAAGTAAAACTTTATATTCAAAATAAGAAAACTTATCGACGAATAATGAAACCCATTTCCACACAACACACAGCTCTTAACATTGAATACTTTCTTTAATGGCAAAGACGTATCAGTTAAGCAAATACGCTTAAATTTAAAAAAAGATTTGAGAGAGTTATTACATCTACCATGTGTGCAATGGCAAATTTTCTCTTTCGTTGATAAATGCGAAATTCCACCGAACATGTAAACACAGAATAGTCGGCTATGGAAAATACGGTATACTTTCATTTTCATATCTGTGTTGCATACTGTTTTCCATTTATTATCAGTATTCATTTTATAGACTATATACTCTTTTCGCGTTTGTTTTGTACGAAGTAAAGGAAGTATTGTAATCGCGAAAAATTTCGGTTTTCAGATTTCAACGGAAATATCTATTTTGACCATCCCTGAATCCATTTTGACTAATTTCGTCGTGACGTCTGTACGTCTGTACGTATCTCGCATAACTCAAAAACGGTAAGCCATAGAAAGTTGAAATTTTGTATTTAGGACTGCTATAACATCTAGTTGTGCACCTCCCTTTTTGGTCATTACATAATTTCTAGAAATGGTACTTTATTTGAAGTCTATAATAGATTTTAATGAAAAACTATTTTAAAATATAATCTAAAACTTTTCAAATTTGCTATATAAGACTTTTATGTCAATTGGAATAACATAGTAGATTTTGGTTAAAACAGGCTAACCGGAAGGACATATTACCTAAAGTTATTAACAGTTTTTCTTCAATAAAATTGTTTCATATTGATTTTAGAAATAAATGCTTCAAATAAAAGCATTAGAGAATTAAATTCTGCGTCTAGCACATCAAGTATTATTAAATTAGCCCTTTGTATAAGCGAGATATGTATATTTGAAACATATACTTTTTGGTTTTTGTAATGAAGCTTACTATGGATTAGGACCAAAAATAACAAAAAAATAAAAAATAGATGCTAATGTCAAATTACGTCAAATACGTGCAATTTTATGCTTGCATCTACTTCATATTGGTTTTGAATACAAGGAAGTCGTGTGGTGCCCACATCAGATTTTTTAACTGAAAAATACGGATACTGGTGACAACAACATTGTTACAGAATAAGGCTACCTGTTATAATTTTTTATAAACATACATAGTCTACGTTTATCTCGACGTTTGAAGCTGCTTGAATTTAGTAAATTCCTTTTCAATCTTCGAAATAAACGATCGAGATATATAATAATCAAGCCGCTTGAAAATGTCAAGTCAAGCCTATAAAATAACAGGCTTGGGCTTACGGAGCGGCTTGACTTCTGTAGAAATAAACAGTGAAGTTTCAAATAATTTAACTGCGCATGCACACATCCGCAATATGTTTCAGTGTTACTAAATTCGTATCATTTGTTGGTTGTTTGCATTTTGAAGAAATAAATGTTTTTGAAAAAAAAGACAAATAGCAATTAGACAAGTTTTACATTTTGGGGTTATATATCCAGGATGAAATTAGATCATATACCTCTCCCTGTCTGTCTGCATAAGAATATTGAAAATAACTCAATCCTATTTTCAATCCGCTGAGATAAACCAATAGGATTTTTCAAGCCATACTTGAAGCCGCTTGAATTATCGAGATAAACGTAGTCATATATCTACGTATGTATTTATGTATTAATATAGAATTTAATTAGAAACATGTTCTCGTTTATAAGGTACGAGTAATATATAAAACATGTTCCGTTCAAATGATTTTGCATAAAAAGTATTACAAAAACTATTAATATTACGTTTGCAATGACTACCTATAAGTTTTAATTTGACAAACATTAATCAATATGTCAAAATTAAAATATACAGTTGACAAATTGAGGAATTATGTATGATTAAAAACAGAAAAAATAAAATTGCACACCAATATTTAACTTTCACATTTAAATAATAACTTTTTGAAGTATTTCCTTTTAAAATATATACTTGTGTTTTACAATTTGTGTAATTTACAAAAATACTTACAATTTTAATATTAATTGGTAATAAATTTAAGGTCAAATTAATTTTATATACATTTCAAACATTAAATGATACTAAATACTTCCTAATCGTAATTTAGAAAAATGGAAAGTATAATTTATTAATTAACTAAATATATCCTTCATACTATTCAATACATGCTGGGTTATATGTATTTAAAATTTATTTAATATAAATATAATAATATTAACATAAATATTAATTTCATATTTCAACATTCACTGACAATGAGGTATAGGAAATCGATCTATAATAAGATTTATTAAATCCCATATAAGCGATAGATATTCTAAAAATTAATCATTAGTGATCAATAAATGAATTTTTTTCGTTATATTTCCTATATCGCTTGCCATATAATATATATTATTTTCATATTGTAATAACTTCAATGTTATATTATGTATGCATATTATTATTAATTTTCGTGATTCACTTACTGAGCGTTTTCGGTTTTGGAGTCTAACATACGTATATAAGAATTAAATATCACAATTATTAATATATTTTTTGTGTTTGTTCTAGGTAAGTGTCCAATGTCTGTTGATCTAACTTCATTCGGTGCAAATTATTGTAAGTAGACTTTGTTGGGATGAAAATAAACTAATAAATAAATATATGATCACGGCATATTACCCATTGCTGGGTATGCCAATCTGCTTTGTACGTAGATATCGGTAATGATGGCATATTCGTACCGTATGAGCGTTTACCACGGGTCACCTCACGGGGATTCATTGCTCGCGTGGAGAGTGCACCACAGGGGTCACAATACCTCCCGCCATTTAATTGTTATTAATTTAATTATATACATATATATATATATATATATATATATATATATATATATATATATATATATATATATACAGGGTGTTAATTAAAAAGCGGGCCATAGACGTTTAACATGGGAAATCAGTTTTTCCTTGCGCAAAAATTCCCAATTAATTTTAGACAAAAGTGTTTCAAATAAAAGTTGTAGATACTTAAATTATACACCAGCATCACTAAATAGATTTTATTTTGCATGTATAGTAACCTGTAAAATCCAAATTGAAATTCTATAAATATTGCTCATTTGTAGTAATAGCCATGGAATTTAAACAAAATTACCACAAAATTACAAAGAAATGCATATCGTTTGAACTGTCAGATATTCGATTTTCAAATAAAAATTACTGATAATTATATTCTATCGTAAATCCTTAAAAATATTTTGTTTTTATAATCTACATATAAATTATTGCTTAGATTTTATTTATTTTTATTTTGTAATCTGCAAAATCGATATTCTCACAATTCAAACGATACGCATTTCTTTGTAATTTTGTTTAAATTTCATGGCTATCACTACAAATGAGTAATATTTATAAAATTTCAAATTGGATTTTACAGGTTACTAAACATGCAAAAAAATCTGTTTAGTGATGCTGGTGTAGAATTTAATTCAATACAACATTCATTTGAAACATTTTTGTTTAAAATTAAATGAGAAGTTTTGCGTAAGGAAAAACTGATTTCCCATGTTTAACGACTATGGCCCACTTTTCAATTAACACCCTGTATATACTTACATATTTACTTATGCTGGAAACTGTAGTAAGTTCTACTCCATATAACTATGGTTCTATTTACTATTTTCTTTTTAAAACGTTACTATGATTAATTTGAAATGATGAGTTCTTTGACAGTGACGTGTATCTGTTAAGTAAGTTATATACATTTGAGATATGAACTGTGTAACCAAGATGTTGTGTTTGTGTAAAGCATAGGCTCCAGGATTTAATTATACATAATTTTATAAATTCATCCATAAAATATACAAAAAAAGTATTAATGCAACCCTCTAAATATTTTTATAATAACATAAATTTTGAAATAATAACATTTAAAAGTATTTTTCGAAGAAAAACTTTTTTGAGCTTCAAGTAAAATACCATTTTCGGTTATCTGATTTACAACAAAATCTAATGGCTTCTTCCTATATTCGAATAAGGTAGAAATACAAAGTTTAAATTTTTTCTGAATGATAGTATTTGAGTTAGAGTGGAGGATCCATACATACATACACACAGATATTATCGTGAAACTGTTAAAATTGGATTCTAATATATATTCCTATACCTGCCTTACCAAGGGTAGTGGGAGGTAAAAAAGGTAATATTCTTAAAAATTCTTAGTCAACTTCAAAAGTAAAAATGGTAAATAACTATTACCTTGGGAACATCATTCATGCATGAAACATAATGAAATAAAATTGAATTATGTTAGTTGATAATATGAAATATTTCAAACGTCCTCCATTTTATTATTTAATAATATAGCATAATATTTCATTACTGACATAGTATATATCTTTTATAATTTTACTTCCGCGTACTCCGGAATCAAAAGAGTTATTATTAGCTAGTCACTCGAATTTATTATTATTGCAATAGTGACAAATTAAAAAACCCCACTTTCATACAAATATTTGAAATAATTTATTTGGCCAAATAAATTAAATAAAACTTAAAAATAAGTTTAAATTTTAAGTTTTAGTGGTGCTACTGGGCACGAGTGGAGAGAAGAACGCTGCTAACTGCACTATACTTTTTTTAGTTAGGGAGATATAGGGATCGTGCTAAAATTCGCATATCAACATTTTGGTAAATGACCACGTTTTAAGGTCCAGTTTTAACATTTTCACGATGATGTCTGTGTGTATACGTGTGTGTGTGTATGTATGTGTGTAATGGAAAGAGCCCATTAGATTTTGGTGAAAATCGGATAACCGGAAATGACACTTTACTAGAAGCTCAAAATAGTTTTTTTTTCGAAAAATACCTTTAAATGTTATTTTTTCGAGATTAATATTATTATAAAAATTAAAGATTATTAAATGTTCTATAGATTTGCATTAATACTTTTTCCATATATTTTATGGATAAATTTATAAAATTATCTATAATTTAAATCCCAGAGCCTACGCTTTAAACAAACAAGACGCAGTTATTCAAATGTATGTAACTGACAGATAAATGTCACTATTAAAGAACTAATCATTTTAAAATAATCTTAGTAAAGTTTTAAGAAGAAAGAAAGTAAATAGAACAATAGAAAAGGAATTCAATACAGTTTCCAGCATAAGTATATATATATATTATATGTAGGTATATATTTAGGTTAATAAAAATTAACGATTCACAAAAATGTTTAAGGTAATCCTCATTTTTGAATTAGTGAATTCTATTCTATCGCGCTATTTAAAATTTAATCTTCCTTTTATTATATCTCCGATGGCTCAATGTTTAAAGCAACGCCTCATAAGTCATGAGTGCGCTCGGGGCTCTGGGTTCGAATCCCACTAAGGCATGGATTTGTGTGAATGTGAACCTACTGTGTAATTGGGATTTAATCCTGTTGAGGGGTTTAAAAAAGGTAGTTATTTTAGACTATATTTTAAGCAATAAACTGTCAAAATTAGAGCAAAATTCGCTAATCTAAAAATAAGGATTAACTTAATCTTTTTTGTTACTCGGGCTGTAAATGGCGGGAGGTATTGTATTGACCACACCAGATTATTATGTACTAACAGTAATAAATATTTTGTTTTTATGGTGTACCCTTTTAGTCCTACCGCTTCGCTTATTCTTGTTGAACCACTTATTAAATTAAGAGAGCTAGTTAATTCAACTGGCGCCTAACCCTAACCGTTATTCACCCTGCCCTATTCCTGCACTGGGATAAACCTCCCTCAAACCGCTTTCACGGACCAATCCATCTGGGCGTTACAACAACTGTATTATGTATATATTCATTAATGTCTTAATTTAATGTGCATTCCATATGCAGTGTCACTATTAAATCAATAGTACTAATTTGTAATTAGCACAGTGTCCAGTTTCCTCCATTCTAACATCCTTCGATCTAGACACCGATGAATAAATTATGATGAAATGCACACGTTTAGAATCCTACCGTTATTTTAATTACAATTATGGGTCTTTACACCGATCTTGGATCTTGTATATAATAAAATTAATAGTGACAGACTGTTTTATTTTACTACAAGTCGTAGTAGAGTGTTGTGCAGTGAACAGTGGCCAGTGGGTTACCAGGTAGTAGAATTTTAATTGTATACTTCTCTCTTTAAATTTGCTGGAAAATTAAGCATTCTACACGGAAAATTAACTAAATATAAGAATAACTACTACAGGTAAATGGTTTTACTGCTTCGCTTGTAAATGAGTGTAAACGAATTTTATTCACATAAATTTAAAAAAAATATAGTATATTATGTTATTAGGAGTAGAAAGCGGTCTTTTTGTGTTGAACCCAGCTATTGCGGCCGAGGCGCTAGCAGAGGCTAGGCAAGCTGGGTAAAACACAAAAAGGGCGTTGTACTCCGAATGACATATACTATTTTTTCTTCAAGTGTTTCAAAGAATTTTTTGACATTTTTTGGAATTTTTACCTTCCGTCACCTTTAGGTAAGGAAGGTATTGTCTTTGGTCAAAAATTTCGGTGGTGAGTTTTTGATGAATAAGCACGTTTTAGGGTCCCTAGAATACGATTTTACTATTTTTACGATGATGTCTGTATGTGTGTGTGTGTGTGTGTGTGTGTGTGGGTATGTATGTATGTATGTATGTATGTATGTATGTGTGTCCGTGTGTGTGTGTGTGTGTAACAAAATTTTCGTCTAAGATAACTTCCATACTACAATTCTAAAAATTATAATTCTTTCGTATTTCTCTTCGTTACATCCATGCGAAGAGCTGATTAGATTCTGGTTAGAATTGGACAACCGGAAGTACCCTCATTTGAAGATTTTAACAGTTTTTCTTGAAAAAACTATGTTAAATATCATTTTTTCACATTTAATGTTATTATAAATATTAAAGAATATTTTATTGTCTATACGATTTGATTGCAGTTTATACCTAATATTAAATGGACATAGAGTTAAAAAATTATAAAGAAATTAAATTTCATAAAGTAGCCATAGCTGTGGAAACAACTACTATATTAAGAAAATTTTGATTGAAAGATGTCAGTGTCAAGTGAAATTGACATAGTTTGTTTCTCTTATAATTCTACTGGAAATAGGTATAGGATCTTTTGCTTTCTGTATGGAATTTGTATAAAATACATACAACTGCTTTAAGGTAATGTACACGAAATAATAATAATAAATATTTTATTTCTGCAGATACATTACACTGTATATAGAAAACGTCACAAAATAATAATTTTCCGTATGGAATTTGCATAAAAGACATGCAACTGCCGGAAGGTAATGTACAAGAAATAGAATATTTAATTTAGCAAGGAACTTTCCGTATGAAATTTGTACAAAATACATAGAACTGACGGAAGGTAATGTGCTGGCCACATCAGATTTTTTATTGTAGTGTTTGCAATTTCAGCCAAAGCTGGCCGTGTACACTAAAAAACAAAACCGATACAACTGTCAAATAATAATTTTCAATATAATCTGTGTTTTTGTGACGACTGCCGCCGCCAGCGGTGAACTAAGATACTTACATTTCTTTACTAGTACAACAATAACAACATTTTTATACTAGTAAGACAATGAATATCTTCTACAGTGTGTGTAAAGTAGCATAATATGAATATTATAATACGCTTGAAGAAAAAACATATTTATAGAGTTAGTGTTGATTTATGGACGAAAGTAAAAATTTAGTGAATTGAATTTTGCAAAATGTAACAGCAATTTAAAATTATTTATTAGTTACTACACTGCCGTTCAAAAAAAGGGACACCTATTTTTAATTTTTTTAATATCTATAACTATAAGAGCTACGAAGTCGGTTAACTAGACAAAAGTTGTCATGTATTAAGATGCCATTGTTTAGTCAAAAGAAATGCATCACCTTTACGTAAAGATGGTATTGTTTTTGGTAAAAAAAATCGATTAGTTTTTAATGAATAAGCACGCTTTAGGGCCCTTAGAATTCGATTTTACTATTGTTACGACGATGCGAGAATGTGTGTGTGTGTAAAAAAATTTCGCCTGCGATTACTCTAATACTACGATTTCAAAAATTATAATTCTACGTTTTCTTTTTCGTTACATTCATATGAAAAGCTATAATTAGATTTTGGTTACAATTGGTCAACCGGAAGTACCCTCATTTCAAAATTTTAACAGTTTTTCTAAACCATATTAAATAATGTTTTTTCACATTTAAAGTTATTATAAATATTAAAGAATGTTTTATTCTTTATATGATTTGAATGCAATTTATACTTCATATTAAATGGATATACAGTTAAATATCATATATTAACAAGCTATGCTATAACTCTGGAAACAGCTGCTATATTAAGATGCTGAAAGGTGTCAGTGTCAAGTGCAATTGACAATATGTTTGTATTATATTTTTACTAGAAATATAGGATCTTTTGCTAGAAACTTTTTGTATGGAATTTGTATAAAATATATACAACTGCCTTAAGGTAATGTACAAGAAATAGAATCTTTTGTAAGGGACTTTTTGTATGACATTTATACAAATACATAGAACTGATGGAAGGTAATGTGCTGGCCACATCAGATTTTTTAATTATATTAACTGTTTTTAATGTTATTATAGAGTTGGCTGCTTGATGAAATTTAATTTCTTTATAATTTTTTAACTCAATGTGAAGTATAAAATGTAATCAAATCGAATAGAGAATAAAATATTCTTTAATATTTATAATAACATTAAATGTGAAAAAATGATATTTAACAGCGTTTTTCCATGAAAAACTGTTGAAATCTTGAATGAGGGTACTTCCGGTCGACCTATTATAACCAAAATCTAATCAGTTCTTCATATGGAAGTAACGAAGAGGAAAACCAAAGAATTATAATTTTTAGAATTGTAGTGTTGGAGTTATCGACGGAGAAAAAACCGGCACACACGCACACACACCCACACACGCACACGCACACGCAAACGCACACACACACACATACATACACACACACACACACACACACACACACACACACACACACACACACACACACATTTAGACATCATCGCAAAAATAGTAAAATCGTATTCTAGGGACTCTAAAACGTGCTTATTTATTAAAAACTCACCATCGAATTTTGGCCAAAAACAAAACCTAAAAGTATGACGGAAGGTAAAAATGAGTATCGCCATTCGAAAGAGCTTAAAAAACTGTCCTAAAGGAGTGCAAATCAAAATCTAGAATTGTTTCATACTTCAACAAAAAATAAAAACTTAAGGAAAAAACTGCAGATACGCTTCATTTGGCTTTACAAGTGCATTTCAAAAACTTCTGGAATTTCATGACCATGGTATCATTTCATAAACATTAGGATTCGCTCACAGAACATTATTATGTATAAAAATCGCTCATCTCTTTCAATTTAATTGCTCAATAAATCGCTATTACCGAGCCAAATGTCACAAGTAGATTTTTCTATTAGTGCGTTTAGAATAAATTTGCCCCAACGTACATAATTTTGTTTGAGACCAAGACTGTAAATCTATCTTAAAATTTATGGCATGCGAATATATATATATATATATATATATATATATATATATATATATATATAAATACGGTTGAAAGGGTATAGCTGTAGGTACGTTTTAGATTCCAAATTTAATTCAAACGCAATAATTTAAAATATCAACTTATGATATCTTGTCTTGATAGTAGCGAAATATGTAAATAAAAGTGTTTCATGCTTTGTAATTATTCCTGTAAAAACTATTAAATACTTATATTGTTCTATAAAACATATCTGCTTAACAAAAAAAGGCGAGACTATTAGATAAATATGAAACAATAACATTTTTATCTTATGTATCTTTCTGTCCTTCGAAGAGTCATTTAAAGTACACAATTTTGCGTTCATACTCTCTCACTATACACAAGGATATTAAGATTTCAGATCGTTACGGAAATGTCTAATAATCATGTGAATCTTCGTATGAAGAAGTGAAAATGTAACAGACTCCCACGTCCTTGAAAATAACAGCAGAATACTTTTAAACTTCTCAGAAAACAAAAAAAACATCTCCATCACGTTTCTTAAATTATATAATTTAAATTATTCTTAATTAGACCCAATTTTCAACATGATACATTTATATCAACAGTTAAGGAATTTTGCTTTTAGTGGACAACTTTAAAAAATTCATCAATAAAACATTGGGTTAAGTAATCGCGTTATACTCTTTTTATTCTTACAAATCCTACATTTCGGTATACTCTTTATTAGGGTAATTAAAATTTTGCAGATTACTAACCATAAAATTAATATGTATTTTTTAAAGATTTGTGATCAAGATCATCTTCAAATTGAATTAATTAAGATATTAGATCCGCTCATTCTGTCAAATTCAGTAGTGTCGTTAAATATATTCACTCAAACCAACGCAAAATATTTACAGCGATAGCGAAACTTTCGCTTTACCAAATTGTCGTCGACTGATAGTACAAAGGGACAAGTGACAGACCTTTTACTGACGCGAAGTTATCGCGCAAACGTCCGCGAATCTGTAGCGATTTATTTACTTTCGCTGCATGCACTGTTTTTGTCGTCGTCACTGGTTATTCGCTAGTTGTTTCATTATGACACAGAAAAATAGATATGGTCATAAAATACCTATTCAATTTGTATCCATTTTTGTAATGCAAATATAGAATAGAACAATAGGGGATTACAGCTCAATCGAATTAAGAGAAATTAGTAAAAAATAATGAAAGTAGATGCTTAATAATGAATATTAATAAAGAAATAAATAAATAAAAATAAATAAATATATCATCACGGCATATTACCCATTGCTGGTTGTGCCAATCTGCTTTGTACACAGAATTCGGTAATGATGATGACATATTTGTACCGTGCGGGCGTTTACCAGGCGTCACCTCACGGGCACTCATTGCTGGCGTGGAGAGCACACCACAGGGGTCAATTTTGTGCCATTTAAAATTTGAAATATTTGGTGTCGGTCAGGAAATAAAATGATATAATTGAAATACTTTCGAAATAAGGGAGTTTAGCAGCTCGTCACTCATATGAAATCTATATATACTATTTTGATTGGCGACTCAAAGACCACCTATAAATATATAACGAATACCGAGTTAGAGGGTGGAGTCTACTACCAATGGAAGTAGACAAATTCAAATAGAGGACACGTGGCTACCAGTCCAGTACTGCAATTCTCAAACAGTTTTTATTTGAATATAAATTTCTTGCATTAAACTTAATAATTTTGATACACTTGCAATTATAAAGCATGTAGACTTGTACAGTGTTAGAATATTAATTTGTTTTTTATAAATATAATTTAAAAATAGCATACATTTCAAGAACATTTTAGATCCACGAAGAAAACATTTTTATATAAAAACTTTTATTCGTGATGTCATATCTATATTTTCAAACTTCGGGGGACCATACCTTGCTTATTAATAGAAATTTTTTCACCGGATTTTCACCAATAGTCTTAGACTTATACTTTCTGATGATATTAAACAAAAAATGGAATCCCCCATTGTTTTTCTTGTAGAAACGGGCCCGCCTAAGTTTGGGCCTTTTTAGAAATTACATGTTGCATATGAATTTTGTATAAATGAAAACAAAATAAAAATTGTTATATATTTTGTATTTATCGACAATAATGTATTTTTTTTTGTGAAAAATGGTCGCCATGTTGTGATGTCAGCGTGACTGCAGTCGTCCAGTTACCCTGTGGAAATGTCACTATACTTATGGCGGAGTGACGTTGACGTCACAAATTTCGCGCCAAATTTTAATAATCATTTTAGGCGTTATTAAGCAAAATTTCAAGAAAACACAAAATACGGAATTTATATTTTTAAATTATTAATAAAATATAAAATATTAAAAAAGTTGGACAGGCCTATATTTGTATCAGTAAATGGAATTCTCCGTAAACTTATGCTTTGATTTTATGAATGATCTAAAAGCAATCAATAAAAGTGCAGCTTCATCGTCTGATGTTGATGTAGAGTACAATGTTGCAAATTCTACCACAAAACTAATGCTTTGGTGCGAAATTATCGCCGCTGCGAATATTTCGCGTTGTTGGGAGAGCCTTAAAAAGTATTTAAATTTAAAAATTATGGTATTTGATTTATTTTTTCAGCTTAAAATTAACATAAAAGTACTCTTTAATGTAAATCTGTAAGCTGGATATAATATTTGCTTATGAATATAAATTACATACTTCGAAGACTAATGTAATAAATTTCATATTTATTATAGAGTACAGTAGTAAACCCACATCATTCTTTCGAATATTTAATAACTTACTTTGAATCTGGAAAATTCTGGATTATTTATTGTAAACATAATTTTTCCTCTATAGGAAAAAATAAATATAAATTACTCACATTGTTCAGACGATCGTCATTATGTGTTTACTCGCTGATTGATCAAGTGTTAAATATGATAGTTTTTTTTAAACGTAGTTTAAGTGCTAATCATTATAAATTATTCTTACTCTACAAGATTATGTGGTAATCTTATTGGATGTGCTGTATAGTGTTAATACTGATTATTTGCGTCAATGTAATATTTATTGTTAAAATATGTTCACAAGCTGAAGGCAACAGGTAAACAAACATAGATTTAATTTTTCAATACCTAGTGTATTCTATGGATTAAAGCAACAACAGCCAATGTCAACCCCAGTTTATAATACCTTCTGTCGGGTCTAGCAATACAATTATAAATATCGAAATTATAAAAAGACACATAAATGTCACTGTAGCTTTTACATTTTATGCCAACGAACCATTATTTGTCCCGCTCTGTTGAAATGAAGGCATGCATTGAATGGATTCCTTGTCTACTCTGCATATAGTAAAATAATGTTACTGTTCCTTTAACATAAGTGCTATTTCTGTTTGAACTATTTCGTATGGGAATGAAAACTGCCGTTCCAAAAATTATTTCAAACAAAATAGCATTTATGTTCAAGGAACAGTAAGATTATTTTCCTATAAACAGTAGGCAGGGAGTCAATTTGTCTTACTATAAGTATAAGTGCTTGGATTCATACATATCTCAATGCTAGTGATTTGAACGAGTAGTGAAGCGAGTGGAACAATAATAACATTATTTCGTATTTTGTAGTGAACTAAAGTACTAAGAACATTTTAGTTTTCTCTGAGAAATGCTTTATTTGAAATGTTACATCAACTATATTTTTAAATATAAATATATATTTTTTACATATTTTAAAATAATAATGATTCATTTACATTGGAATATTTTTTTAAGTTTATATAAAAGATATTTAAATAAAGCAAGGAAAGAATATAATAATATATTTAAACAAACTCGGAAGTTACAGACTGCACCATTCTGGCATGAGCCATATATTAAAAAAATACAACAAACAGCAGCAAAATTTAATTTTTAATTTTTACTATTCAAAATAATTTTTATTATATATATATATATATATATATATATATATATATATATATATATATATATATACACCGTGTGTCTGTCTTAAAGGTGTACATAGGAGATTAACATGGGAAATTAGTTTTTTGCAAATTCCTGCTCGCCTAATTATTTTATGCAAAAACGCGGCAAATAAAAGTCTTAGAGCATAAAATTCTGCATCTAATTCAATAAACAGAATTACCTTTACATGTTTTGTAACGACAGTAATTAAATATGAAAATATCGAAAATTACGTTGAAAATATCGACAGCCATGGAGTTGAACAAAAAATAAATAAATAAATGCTTGATGTTTTATCTGTCACAAGGTAAGTTAACTTATTTGACGTTTCTGACAATTTGATTGTGTCTCTAGTTTTATTGCCTGAAATGATTAAAAAATGAACATTTATACGAATGAAGAGCTAAATTCGTGACTGCTAGTGTGTCTTCAAAAAATACACGTGCGCCGCGCTTGTATCAGAATATAAGACGAGCAGAACATGCGTTACTCTAATAAAGAGTGTTAGGAATGATAAATGTAGACCCCTTCTGTAGTACTAAGGTAGATGTATTGGAAATAAGTTGAGAGTACATAACAACATCATACATAATAATTTTGTTACGCTATGTTGAATTTTTGATGTATTCATATTATTTAAACAAAACTGTTTTTTCTTAACTTTATTAATTTTATATTTCTATTAATGCCATAATTAATGATATTTGTTCAAATTAAATTATCAGAAATGTCAAATAAGTTAACTTACGTTGTGACAGATAAAACGTCAAGCATTTATTTATTTTTTGTTCAATTCCATGGCTGTCGATATTTTTAACGTAATTTTCTTCATTTTCATATTTAATTTATGTCGTTATAAAGCATGTAAAGGTAATTCTGTTTATTGTATTAGATGTAGAATTTTATACCCTAAAACTTGTATTTGACGCATTTTTGGTTAAAATAATTAAGCGAGCAGGAAATTGCAAAAAACTGATTTCCCATGTTAATCTCCTATGTACACCTTTAAAATAGACACACGATATATATATATATATATATATATATATATATATATATATATATATATATATATACAGAGCTGGGCAGTAACTAGTTACTTTAGTAACTTAGTTACTAACTAGTTACTTTTACGGTAACTTTTAACGTAACTTAGTTACTTTTTAAAATATGGTAACTTAACTTGCTGCGGAAAAGTAGTTGGTAACTTTACGGTTTTTAGTTACTAGTTACTTGAGTAACTTAAGTTACTTAAAGTACCTAACTCAGAAATTAGAATGTAACTTAAGTTAGTCAAACTAACTTAAAAAGTGGAATATAACTTAGTCATAAAAAGTAACGTGGGCGATTAAAATTTCTAAGAAATATTTTGTTGAGGCTGATGCCTTTCTTAGAAACACTAACTAAAACTGTTTTTTTTTTAAATAAATGTCTGTACAGAGTGGGATTGTTGTGCGTAGCATCGTGTTCGCGTTGCGTCCTGCAATCGAACAATTCTATGCATTTAAAATATTGCGATGCGTCTAGCGTTCCTACAGCGTCTGTGGAGCGTCAGAGTTCAATTCAATCCGGATTAAAAATTTTCTTTAGGGTGCATAGACGCTACCTGAAAGTAGCATCTATGCACGACTCAAAAATTTTAGGTGACGGAAGGTAAAAATAAAAACTATTTGAAAACCGCACTGAGTGATGGCAGCTGTTCTGCTATTTGAAACTGATTACTTTATTCGTTAGTCGCTAATTTACTAATTTGTTTTAATACGGTAATCATAGCTTACTAAGTTTTATAAATCAACAGGTGTAATAGAAATAAACATTAATATTTCGGTTTTTTATATACTGTTAAAGTAGAACAACCAACAGGTGTCAGTCAACAAATCGTTCTGACAGTAGAAATAAACGGCTTGAAACAATGCGGTCTTTACAATTTATTACTCAAATTAGTCATAATACAATAAATTTTAATAGATGCACTTTCTTTTGACATAATTCAGTTTAGTTTTACTTTCCCTCATAAACCGGAATCCCTATTTTCGATTCGAAGTCGTCGCCACTCGAGAAAAGACATAGTAGGTCTTCACTTTCGCAGTGACTTATAAAAAAAATGAAAGTCAATGTCAGGAGGTCGTATCTCATACGAATGAAAAGTAAAATCACAAACAATCGCAATAGGATTTTATTTGGAGCAGTAAGAGAAACTGACTTGAAAATTGTGTAAAACTAAGGCATTTCTACTGAAGTAAACCATATAGGAAAGCTGAATTAGTAGCTAAGTAAAGATCATTTAATTATAATTATTTCTACAAATTTAGGCTAATGAAATCTGTACTGCAATTATGAATTGTTATATATAATTAAAAATACATGATTGGTAAAAACTATACGGTTAAGAAACTTCTGATTCTTGCATTTAATTAATAGTTTTATAATGTTTGGAAAAGTGGTACAATTGTTGCAAAATATTGGCATTATTTCTTTAATTCTATTTACCAATAAGTAGTTATAAACGTTTCTACAGATAATGTGATCAAATGAAGAGCTGTTAGCAAAAACAACCATAGTAAATTATTTGAATTTGAGATAACCAAAGAATAAAAGTCTAGCTCCCTTTCTTTTACAGATTCTGTAATTTAATTTAACTCAGCCATGTTTAAAATGTTAGAAAATTATTTACTGGATGTTAATAAATAAAAAATCTGATGTGGCCAGCACATTACCTTCCGTCAGTTCGATGTATTTTGTACAAATCTCGTACAGAAAGTTCCTTGCAAAAGATTCTATTTCTTGTACATTACCTTCCAACAGTTGTATGTATTTTATACAAATTCCATACAGAAAGTTTCTAGCAAAAGATCCTACATTTCCAGTAAACACAAACATACTATGTCAATTGCACTTGACACTGACATCTTTCAATCATAATTTTCTATAGCATGTTCCGTAACGCAACCGGTTCGACCAGATTTACGGTTTAGTGTTCCGTAAGTCCTGAAATTATTTACCGGTTTGTATTTGAAACGCGGTTCCTGAAACAAGTTAGTAAAAAGTCGGATCACGGCAACCACGAAATAATACTGGTTCATAACAAAATCAAAGGATATCCGTCAGTGTCAAATTTCTAAACCGCATTTTTAGTGGTATTACTAATAATTATTGTAGATGTAAGTATGAAAACATTATTTATATTTGAGATATTAGCGATTGTGTTATTTTTATTGGCATTATTCAACGTTATCATTCATTTAGTTAATTTGTATTTTTGTTAGGTTGTGTCAATTTTAAATGTCATATGAATTAATGTCAATCTGTTCCGAAATAGATAAAAATATTCAGGAACCATGGTGTACCCGGCATCAAGATACAGGTTTTTTGGTTGACTTACGGAACATAGTATAAATATAGTACATGTTTCCATAGTTACAGCATAGCTGGCTAATGTATGAAATTTGATTTCTTTATAATTTTTTAACTCTATATCCATTTAATATGAAGTATAAAATGCAGTCAAATCGTATAGAGAATAAAATATTCTTTAATATTTATAATAACGTTAAATGTGAAAAAATGATATTTAACATTGTTATTTCAAGAAAACCTGTTAAAAATCTTCAAATGTGGATAATTCCGGTTGACCAATTATAACCAAAATCTAATCTGCTCTTCATATGGATGTAACGAAGAGAAATACGAAAGAATTATAATTTTTGAAATTATAATTATAGAGTTATCACAGAGAAAATTTTTGTCACACACACCCACACACACACACACACACACACACACACACACACACTCATACACACCCCTGTGGTGTACTCTCCACGCCAGCAAAGAGAGCCCGTGAGGCGACGGCTGGTAAACGCCCGCACGGTACAAATATGTCATCATCATTACCGATATCTGCGTACAAAGCAGATTGGCACACCCAGCAATGGGTAATATGCCGTGATGATATATTTATATTTATTTACTTATTAATTTAGAATAACTGAACTTAAACATTCTGCACAATTTTTTGTGTTAAAGTAAAAAATTCCTAATTACATGTTTGGTATTCAAAAACTTGTCAAAATTTGACATGCAGGTATACAAGCGGTAATTAAGGTAAAGAATAAAAAAAAATTGCAAAATTTTAATGATAGTAATTCACTTAATTTACACGTCGATCTTCTGGAGTTCACACTAAGGACTACCTGGCAATTTGGGAACGCCGAAAGCAAGAACATCGGCTGATATTAATTTTGGCATTGTCAAAAAGTATTATAATTAAAATTCTTTGTTTGACTGACAAGTTATAATTAAAAATAAATGCAATTTTTGTTTAATAATTAATTTTGAACTTACAAGTTGTTATATGTAAGTAATTTGAACTGACAATGAATGAATGAATTAAGATTAAAATAAAAATTACAATAAGTGGCACGAAGGCTGTTCGGTCTTAAGCCTAATTAGTAGAACATAATTTTTTGATATAATTTTTGATGTGACTATTTCATTTTTTGTCAATTCAACAAAAAAAATCTGGTGTGGCCAACATAATACCTCCCGCCATTTACAGCCCGAGTCACAAAAAAATAAGTTAATCCTTATTTTTGTATTAGCGAATTTTACTCTAATTTTGACAGTTTATTTCTTAAAATATAGTCTAATCTAATCCAAGTAACTACCTTTTTTTAAAACCCCTCAACAGAATTAAATCCCAATTACAGAGTGGGTTCACATTCACACACATCCATGCCTTAGTGGGATTCGAACCCAGAGCCCCGAAGGCACTCATGACATGAGACGTTGCTCTAACCATTGCGCCACCGAAGCTATAATAAAATGAAGATTAAATTTTAAATACTGGGATAGAATAGAATTTACTAATCCAAAAATGATGATTAGCTTAAACATTTTTGTGGATCGTTGATTTATATTCATTTAAATACATACCTACATATTTACTCATGCTGGAAACCGTATTGAATTCCTTTTCTATTTACTTTTTTCTTTTTAAAACGTTACTAAGGTTATTTTGAAATGATTAGTTCTTTGATAGTGACATTTATTTGTCAGTTACATACATTTGAATAAATGCGTTTTGTTTATTTAAAGCGTAGGGTCTGGGATTTAAATTATAGATAATTTTATAAATTTATCCATAAACTATATAGAAAATGTATTAATTCAAATCTCGAAAAAATAATAATTAAAGGTATATTTTTCGAAGAAAAACTATTTTGATCATCTAGTAAAGTGCCATTTCCGGTTATCCGATTTTCACCAAAATCTAATGGGCTCTTTCCAATACAGAAAAAGTTCGAAATACAAGATTTCAAAATTTTCTGAATGATAGTATTTGAGTTAGAGTGGAGGATCCACACATGCATACACACAGACACAGACATCATTGTGAAAATATTAAAATTGGATTCTAGGGTCCTTAAACCATGGTCATTTATGGTTTGTGTCAAGATAAATGCACATTTACTTTTACGCCCATCACAGCATGTATTTACTTAAAAGATTTGCAAAGGTATAGTCTGTCTAGAATTCTACCGTTATTGCTTTGACTTACTAAGCCTGTGGTAGACCAGGCACAGCGGGATGTAGCACTACCTGGCGTAAGTGTCGGACTCCGAAAAATTTAAATTTGCTAATCTTTGTTATGCATTACGAAATTTCAAAATTGTTAGCTAATGAATTCACAGAATCAAATTACGTATTTGACCATTGTTACAAATTAGGAACAAATAAGATTTGTTGAAACATGCTGTGACCATAGATTAAAATTAGGGAAAATAAGATTAGCAATGACGTACCAAACGTATATAAATGAGTTTTCAAAATTTTAAAATCAGTATTACTTTACTTTTCGTACTGAGAGCAATTATATAGACACTTACTATGTGGCGACCATTTGAAGATGATAATGATAGTTTACCCGTTGAAGAAGATCGCTGTGCAAAACTTAAACGTACGTTTGCCGCTAGAAGCGAAAGAAATAATTAAAAATGTGTATAACTATTTAAAAGATAATGAAGATGAAAATTCGGCCTTAACCAAAACATGTGAAATGACGAAAGTGCCGTATAATACTGTTCGTGATATAATAAGTGGTGAATTGAGACCAAGAAAGAAAAGACGTGACGCGGGTAAGTCGAGAGTAGTGAATTCTTTTGAAGAAGATATAATTCGACGTAAAATATATATATATATATATATATATATATATATATATATATATATATATATATATATATATATATATAAAGTATAATTTTAAGTAAGAATTTTCGTTTTTTTTTTACTATATTATGTATTTAATTTTGTTTTTTATGTATTGTTTGTTCCATTATTATTTAAAAAAATAAAAAGATTTGTTTCATTATTACAAAATAAAGTAAAATAAAACAGGAAAACATTTAATACGTACCTGTCCTTTCCCCGCTATAAATCAAGCTTAAATCCCTAACAATAGACCTGCTGAGAGGGTAATAACGGTAGAATTCTAGACAGACTATAAGCACATAGAGAGGTATCCACAATTTTTCCAAATTACCAAATTTAAAACAGTAACCACAAATCAGATATTAAAATTAATAATAAAATTACTACAGTTTATTATTCAATAATTTATTTATATATTTTTTTACATGATACAAATCTTAAATATATGTTCTCCTTCAATATTAGATTATTTTCTTTGTCCGGAAAATCACTCCATGGGTGCCACATTTTACTTCAGTTGTTTACAAATGAAACAAGAATAATGTGATACAACGTTTAGCGAAATTTATATAGTCAAAATACATTAAAAGATTTTAACTGTATATTTCCCGGTTTGTACTGTAAATTTGGTAATCCGTCTCTGGCAGCACAGGTAAAAAAATACCCTGGAGTGATGGGTTAACCGAGCTTGTGTAGTCGAAGTCAATGTGCATTTATCTTGACAAAAACTATATCAAAATTTCGATATGTGGTATTTAGCACGATCCCTATACCTCCCTTACCAAGGGTAGCGGGAGGTAAAAATATTGTGGCATTTGTAGTTAGTGTTAGTCACGGTGTAGTATCTATAAGTGAGATCACGAGATGCGTTGACATGGTTAAGTAACTGGGAAACAAAATGGCGCTAACGCGACCCGTTACCATTTGACAAAAAAATGTTTTGCTACAAGATGCACAACAGGATATGGATCAAATAAAGAGAAATATAGTCTTTTTAAGGTGCCAAAAATTTCTGATTGAAAGGTGTCAATGTCAAGTGCATTTGACATATGTTGTTTTATAATTTTACTGGAAGTATTGGGTTTTTCAAATAAGAAAACGCTAACTAGCGGCGACTATTAGAACTACAAACAGTGGTACATATTTGACATTTACATGAAACTACAACTATATGACTACAAAAACTCTATTTTACATACTTGAATTATAAATAAAAAATACTAATAAATGGGAAAATAATACGAAAACTAAAGAAATACAATTGACAGAAACGCTACGCTGACACACGTCAACAAAAAGTGTACCAGTGTTTAATGCGATCAGCGCCATCTCTTGATAGTTGAAAATCCCAATAGAAACGTTTTTGTATGGAATTTGTACAAAATACATACATAGAACTGACAAAAGATAATGATTGAAAATATAGAATATTATGCGTTATATATGAATAATTTAATATTTTAAATTTTTTGTGTAAAAACCGGGTCGCAACAAGACCTGACATTTAGCGGCAAAATGTATGAACTAGCCCAGTTAGTTAGCCATTCTTCGTTATGCATTGGAATACGTCGTGCATTCACCTATAGATACTACACCGTGGTGTTAGTTAACGAAAAAAATTTATTTGACCTTACTTCATCAATAAACTAAGTATATCAAAAAAGTCGGAACTGATTGTATGTCCTAAACTCCTAATGAATTACTCGTATGTTTGTATTTATGGCTTTTCTGGTTCTTTATCATTTTATGTAGCGAGTTTCGTAAATTAGCACTTTTTTGTGTTTGAATTAAATTTCACCTCGCAACGACACTTGTTGTTGCGACCTTGAATAAAAATTTCCATTTAATGTTTATCTAGTAAGATTTGTGCTCTACTTAACATATTTCGAAATATCAGGAAGTGGGTTTGAATGATCTAGCAATGTAAATATAAACGGACTTTTTGCTCGAATGCCTTAGCACAAACATAAAAGATTAATGATTGGTACGTTTGCCTATATTATATGCGTCAATAAAATTATCGTATATTTTTAGCTATTAATTTTATATCTCAAATTAAAAATACACTTTATTAGAAAACTAATTATACCAATGTTATTTTAGCATAATTATTTTCACATTTAATTTAATTGTAATATGAATAATTATTTCAGTTTTATTAAGTATACTGTACTATAAACAATTATTTTTCTCATACAATTATACATGTTAATTTCACACATTAATGAAGGTAAATATAGCGATAAAAATATAAAAGATATTAAAATCAATCTTGTACAATTTCTCACTGCACTGAACATTAAAATGAGCAAGTGCGTAAAAGGCGTTAGAATACAAGATAGCATCAAAATGTTATCGGAATTGGTCAATATTATATTATTTACATTATAGTTACATTATATATTATATTATGTTCCGTTTTTCGTACAACTGTTAAAACTATATACCTATTAGATATACAGGGTGTTCATTTTAAATGGGCCACCATTGCTATCTCGAGAACTATAGGAGCTACAAATACAGTTAAATGGGCAAACAATTTGTATTTCACAAGACATATTTAAAGAAAAGAAAAATTATCCTTTTCGACCAGTGGTTCTTAAAATACGAGACGTAACTTTTTTATTTTCAATGAAATCATATATTTTTTATTTGCTCATTCGTTAGAGAATATAATTCTGAATTCAGTGATACAATATTTTTATTCCCTTACACATTTTTTTTTAGAAAATAATAATAATAATAATAATAATATATTAAGAGCGTCATGAATGGAAAAAACGAATACGCGTTAATTTTTTTTACATAGAATTAAAGTGCCATGAAAGAAATTCGTGAATATTTTGTATGCGTTGACATTTATAATCAATTACAACAACAAAACATTCACTTGTAACATGTAGGTATTCATTTTTTCCATTCGTGGGACTCTTATTATAGCCATATTTTAATCAAATTAGTATAAAACTTTACAAGCATTTTTCGTAAGGGTATAAAAATATTATATCACTGAATCCAGAATTAAGCAAATAAAAAATATATGTTCTCATTTAAAATTAAAATGTTAGGTCTCGTATTTTAAGAACCACTAGTCGAAAAAAATTATTTTTCTTTTATTTAAATTTGTCTTGCGAAATAGATATTGTTTCCTTATTTAACCGTCTTTGTAGCTCTTATAGTTCTCGAGATAGCAATGGTAGCCCATTTAAAATGAACATCTTGTATATAGCGTGTTATGTAAGAAACCGTACATAGCTTAATAGAATGTTCATATGGCACGTTAGAACCCAAATCAGCAGTAATTCGATGTTTAGCTCTTTTCTTACAGCAGAATAATTTTTTTTGAGTTGGCCCAATGAAAAATAATTTTGAATTCATTGATATTGACAGAAATAGACGTTGTCTGACTAAAAAATGGAATTGGCACAATTGACATATAAGAACTAGTGAAGCACGCGAGACGAGACGAGACGAGAAATATAAAATATCGATCTCGCCTCGTTTTCTGACCTGTAATCTCGATCTTGCTCTCGTTCTCGCACGAGAGTCTCGCGAGAGTGTCGCTATAAAAATAAGCGCTTGCGCACTACGTATTTACGTAACAGTCTAACTACAAGAGACAAGTTTGCACCAATCGCACCGTCTTCTGTGTATTTGCAGATCTGTTAATATATTCTGTCATCAGTAAAACAAATTAAACATTAAAAAATTATATTTTGTACCTAAAGGTACCTACACTTTATCATTAAATATATGCTGCTATTTAAGTAAGATTTAGTCATAACCCGCCGGCAACCAATCACTCCGCTTCTCTCCGTGTTGGCTCCCAACGACGCTTAATATATCATCCTTTACATTTCGGAGTCGGTAAGAATTTTATTAACCGTGGTTTTAACTGGGATTAATTATTGGAGAAAACTAGTTTTGGATGCAAAACCGAATTTGTCTCTGGGACCGATACCAATCGACTCTAGATAGACTCAAGTGAATTCATATAATTTTCACATTCGCGTGTTCTATGCACGAATTAGCGTTGACTCCACTTCTTGTACGTTGCATTTTTAATTGAATTTATGAATCAAAGCTATAAAGTTACAAATAGTTTTCATTGCGAGACTCTTGCGAGATTTCTCGCTTCTCGCAGTTGTTATATCGATCTCGCCTCGAATTTTAAACTGCAATCTCGCTCTCGTTTTCGTCTCGCATAATGCAACGAGACGAGATGAGATGCGAGAGTATTCTCGCCTCGTCGTGCATCTCTAATAAGAACCTACCAAATAAAATGAAATTTCTCTCCAGCGATCACTTGCTTGGCTCCAGGCAACAATTCCGGGTATTTTTTGACTCTACCTCGTGTTCTCGAAGATCCCTACATAATACACGTTATCCAGTAGATTGGGTAACAATGTATTTAAAATATTTCACAAATATAAAATTTAATTAAATATGGAAAATGCGGAAGACATGTTAACCTATTCAAAAACTAACTGCTTATGGAAGAAATTATATAATAATTCATTTTTGATATTTAGGAACAAGAATTTCGTTCATATTTAAATTTTAAATATATTATTTTTTCACCCGATGACATTTACTTCTCTGACAGCGCGAAAGTGAAAACAAAAATAGTTTTTATAATAATTACACAATACAGATATTTCGTAAACATCATCATTGACATTTAGCATTTAGCGACTTCAAAACGTGAGGTGTATGAATATCACAATCTCATAGTATCTCACACATTCCAGTGTGAGTATAAATTTAAATCATTATTTTTTAATTAGGATTTTGTTAAGAAATCAATGTTATTAACACCTAAATATGTTTGTTACATGAGTAGCTATTAGAAATAGATACATATGTCTCAATTTTCCAATTATTTTGTAATTTAACTAATTCCTAAATGACATGAATGGTTTGTGTCAAAAATAAATTGGGGCATGCATGTTAGAATTAGAGAGAAGTATAGTTATTGTATTAAAAAATCTGAGTTATACAGGCTGTCACACAACTCGCGCCCCAGAGCGAATGAGGAAAAACGAGACAGCACTCGGATGTATAATTTCGAAGAAAAAAAATCTAGCTTAAAAGATATTCGAGAAAAGACGTCTTAAAATTGACCAATCAAAGACCTACACCTTTAACGTGTGTTTGCCGTAATTCTCCGTTACTAGGGTTCTACACAAATCAAATCTACTTTAAAATGTGTGGGCGCCTGTAGTTTTCGAAAAATGTCAGTGTCAAATTAAATTTGTCTTAATCTCAAAGAATTCAAATGACAATATTTACGTTTAACACATTTTACACAGCTGCTACAACACGTTGCACTGTACGATATAAATGATGATCTCGGAAGACACCTTCGCTAACCTAAATTTGTTGACAGTGAAAAGTCAAGTCTAAAGTGTCAAAATTAAAGTAAGTCAAACAAATTTTGTAACTAACTAGTAGTATTGTTAAAACCTAGCAACCAGTTTTATTTTGTAATAATATCATCACACCTCAAGATATCCTTCCGGGATTGGTGGATTAAAAAGTCTTGTAACTCCGTTATGCAAGCAGCCGCAAATTATTTTCTTTTATTTGTTGGCAACCTTTTGTCGTCGGCAAGTGTCAGTTTCGTCTGGGGCGCGAGTTGTGAGA
This sequence comes from Harpalus rubripes, assembly GCA_963082715.1. NCBI lineage: Eukaryota > Metazoa > Arthropoda > Insecta > Coleoptera > Carabidae > Harpalus > Harpalus rubripes. The sequence goes on from OY720449.1 coordinate 86,904,199, forward strand.
CACCTGTATAATGTATCATTAACAGGAATGACTCAATAATGGAGTACTAAACTATAGTCAAATTTGTTTTTATTTTTCGAGATACTCTCCTTTTAACTCAACACATTTATGCATTCGATAAACCCAATCGTTATAGCAAGAAATCCGTTTTTGAGACACTTAAGAGACTATGTTTTCGAAGGCTTCAACCGCTTCATTTGCACTTGTATATCGGAAACCACACATTATTTCCTTTAAATTAGGAAATAGGAAGAAATCATAAGGTTGAAGGTCAGGATTGTGTGGTGGGTGCCCCAGTTATTCCACATTTGATTCTTTTAAATAGGTTTTATTTTGCGTAGCAGTAGGTGAGGATGCATTGTCCTGCTGCAATACTAGTTTACTTCGAGGCCTATTTTCACGCACTTTTTCAAACACCCGTGGCAAACAAATTGTTATGTACCAATTGAAAGTTACTGTTTTTCTATCTTCTAATACAATATTGACAGTAGGGCCGGATTTTGAGAAAACGGAGGCAATAATTTTTGTACCTTCGAACTCGTTTTACTTTGACGGGATTGTGGTCTGTTGGAAAGACCCATTGAGCTGATTGTCGTTTTGTTTCAGGTTTAAATGCATACATCCATGATTCATCACCTGTTATAATATCACATACTGCTTTAGATTTATCTGCGTTGTACTTTTTAATGTTTTAATGCACCATTCCAAATTATGTTGCTTTTGACCATCATTTAAATTATGAGGTATCCAACGGTAACAAACACCCTTTTAGATGATCGGGCAAAGTTTAATTTATAGCAGTAATTCCAATGCCCAAAGTGGCCCGTATAATTCTGTATGTGACACGGTTGTCTTCTACGAATAACAGTTATTTTTTCATCCGTAACTGCAGAAATTGGCCAATCTTCGCATAAATCGTCATTGAGAGAAATTAGATGAAATTTATATTCATTGTACCAGCTGTGAACAGACCTGATACTAGGTTCTTTTTTTCCAAAAGCATCCCGAAGTTTTACGATGCATTGTTTTGGGGAGAGCGGACTTTTAAAATCGTAAAATATCATGGCTAGGAAATTTTCTTATGTTAATTGCATTTGCCGTTTTCAGGATATTATTCCATTGTTTACATGTACAAAAGTAGGCTGGTAACTGAGTAATAACTGTATCTGTATGGTAAAATTATTACCATACTGACTTGTCAACAACGGTCTACAAAATAAAAATAAAATAAAATGAAAATATAATGCTCTTCATTAATACATACAGATAACGTTAGCATATCGTTCTAAATACGGTCTACTTTATTCTAAAGTAATAAAGATGAGGAATAAAGCACATAATTTGAATATTTGTCATATTAACATATGTCAAAATAATTGTTCTGTAAACCATATCTGAAAGTAGTATTAATGAGACAATTTCAGAAAATGATATTTATCAATAATGTTTTCATTTTCTGAAACTGATAAACTATTGAACAAACCACGGATGTTATGAATCATAACAAGCCTTAGATGTCTTAAAACTTACATCTGCGGCAGTTATGATATTCATAACATTCCTAGGTATGTTAATAGCTATTTCAGTACGACGTGCGTACTTTAAAACTGCATGGAAAATTACTGATGACAGATAACGAATTGTAACAAGAACTGCCATGCTACCTAAGGGTGTAATTTTGTTTTGCAATGCATTTATTTTTCGTAGCTACCTTACTTATATTTGTTTGCAGCAACTTTCGGCGCTACTTTCGTATTAGTGAAAGAATTTTGTTTAAATATTAATTAATTCACAAACTTCAAGTGAATGAAGTCGATTAATAATTAGGATCTCGTATCAGTTTTCTGTTTTTGATTGGTTGCCAGATATTAAAAGCTAGACTCGCGGGCTTGTTTGGCCCGCCTACTGTGAAAACATCAATGAAAAAACACTAGCGTCAACCGCCGCCATGCGCTCTTAAAAGGGTAATTATATACCTTAATTTTAGTTGGCTTTGCCCTATCACTTGTTATTATTGTACCATTTAGCTTTGAATTGCAGATGCATTATGAATGAGCATAGTAACAAAGTATATTATGAGTCGGTGTTGGAAAAATTATTTAACAAATTCAATGCTAGAAGTTATAATAAACAGACACAGCCAACTGAAATTAATGTAGATAATTATTCTTTTAAGAACCTGTGGTTCGAAAACGGCGCGTTTCCGGGTATGAGTTTATTATAGTAAAAGTTAGTCTATTGAGTGAATTTGTTATAAAACACACTGTATCATGATACTTAAAACAAATATGAAGACAAGTTTTTCTGCCCTTCATTAGATATCTAGTAGGCTATGATTTTCCACCATTATTTCTCATTTTAAACACATTAAACCGCAATTAGCACACCTATTATTGTTTTAGCGTCCTCTAGGGTCTTGTTTTGCTTTTCTCTCTCTCTTTCTCTCTCTTGAAAAATTAGATCAAGTACTCGCCTTGTATCGCCTCAAGACAAGGTTGCACACAGCGCTGAGTATACACTATGCTCTATTCTCTATCTCTCTCTAAAACACAGGTTATGTTAGCAGGAAATGGTGGTAGTATGTTGTGGATTGAATTGAGAAATGAGTCAGAAACAGAGAATGACCTTTAACCGGCTGTAGGTGGCCGAGAGAAATTTATTTGGTGTTTGTTTTCTGGCGTTTGTTTACTAATTAGCTGATGGGAAATATATTGACCAGTAGGTACACAATATTCTAGACATATTTTGAATTTGAAACCGATTTGATTAATTTATAAACATTATATAACTATCAGGAAAACAGCTATGGGAAGAGATATATGACACTTCTTTTCATTTAATTTTAATTATATTAATATTACTTTATAATTATTATTATTTATTAACAATAGCAAATTGGCAAGAGTGGCAGTAACACAGATTTGTATGAACAGTTGGAGTGTTTTATATTTGGTATCTCAGACTCACACAACCACTAGTTGGATTGTTCAAAAAGTAATAATATATTTACTGACGTTACAGGGTCTAACAGAATTAAATTTGTCGAACATTCAATTCCAATCCCTCGTTCATCCTAGTTAAAACCACGGTTAGGCTTGATTTACATTAGCGGTACAATGACGGTACGAATACTTCTTGCTCCAATGTATTTGAATGGACCCATTTACATCTACGTTTAATGACGGTACGATGACGACCCTTTGATATTTACTGATTTACATACCGTCATTGTACCGTCATCGTACGGTCACTGTACCGCTAATGTAAATCAAGCCTAAATGTATTCTTGCCGTCCCTGAAAAGTTAGGGATGTTATATTAAGCATCTATGGGAGCCAACACGGAGCGAAGCGGAGTGATTGGCTTCCGGCGGAACGCCAGTGTACTATGACGACTATCCTATTCTGAATAGCGCCCACAATACCTAACTGACAATTCATAACTGGTAAACAATGGTTATTAGGTTCTGTTAGATTCCGTCTGGTCCATTTCTGCGAATGTGCGACAGTTCACTATTTTTACCTGCCGCTACCCTTGGTAAGGGAGGTATAGGGATCGTGCTAAAAATCGCATATCGAGATTTTGGTAAATGATCACGTTTTAAGGTCCCTAGAATCCAATTTTAACATTTTCACGATGATGCTGTGTGCGCGCGCGCGCGCGCGTGTGTGTGTGTGTGTGTGTGTGTGTGTGTGTGTGTGTGTGTATGTGTGGATCCTCCACTCTAACTCAAATACTATCATTCAGAAAAAAATTAAACCTTGTATTTCGACCTTTTTCTATTATAGAAAGAGCCCAATAGATTTTGGTTGTATATCGGATAACCGGAAATGGCACTTTACTTGAAGCTCAAAATAGTTTTTCTTCGAAAAATACCTTTAAACGTTATTTTTTCGAGATTAATGTTATTATAAAAATTAAAGATGATATAATTTTCTATATATTTGCATTAATACTTTTGTACATATTTTATGGATAAATTTACAAAATTATCTATAATTTAAATCCCAGAGCCTACGTTTTAAACAAACAAAACTCCTGGGTTACGCAGTTATTCAAATGTATGTAACTGACTGATAAATTTCACTGTCAAAGACCTAATCATTTCAAGTTAATAATAATGTTTTAAAAAGAAAAAAGTAAATAGAACAAAAGATAAGGTAATCAATAGTTTTCAGCATAAGTAAATATGTAGGTATGAATTTAGATTAATAAAAATTAAAAATTCGCAAAAAAATTTAAACTAATCATCACTTTTGGATTAGTGATTTCTATTTTATCCTGGTATTTAAGATTTAATCTTAATTTTATTATCAAAGAAGATAGTTATTTGGATTAGATTAGACTATATTTAAAGAAATAAACTGCCAAAATTAGAGTAAATTCGCTAATCCAAAAATAAGCATCAGCTTAATCTTTATTGTGACTTTGTCTGGGCAGTTCAGTAGACAGTCTATATAAATAACTAGACATTATGTTTGAGATTTTATACATTACTAAAATATTCTTTTTAAATAACACTTAGGATTAAAGAAACAATAGAATATCATATTGCGTGTTCCTAAAATTTAACTGGTAATAGATATTTTTTTTATATTTCTGGCATTTATGGAAAATTTCTAAATGTGAAGGAAATATTATAAATGATTTTAAATTGTTCTACGGTATATTATCAAAATCAATTTTCCAATATTATAACAATAGAAATAGTTTATATTTTGTAATTTATATTTAAAATACGTATCGAATTTTATCACAAATTTTTGTATGAAATTTACAACAGAAATAAAAATTTATTTTTTATTGATATGAATTGTTTTATTTTATTCATATTACACATGGGTACAATATTATAGAGTTACAGAATTTTAACGAGTCATGCATTTTTTAAATTTTCATAAAAATTATAAAATATAATACATAAATTTTTACCTCTCGCTAAGAGAGGTATTGTATTCATGCTAAAAATCGCATATCCAGATTTTAATGAATAAGCACGTTTTAAGGTCCCTAGAATCCGATTATAACATTTTTACGATGATGTCCGTATGTGTGCGTGTGTGTGTGTGTGTGTGTGTGTGTGTGTGTGTGTGTGTGTGTGTGTGTGTGTGTGTGTGTGTGTGTGTGTGTGTGTGTGTGTGGATGTGTGTGTGGATGTTGGATTCACTATATCTCAAATACTATAAGACTTAAGACATTTTTAACTACGGATTCCTCAATCTAACAATAATGGGAAGAGTCCAGTCAGTTTTGGTAACAATTGGATAACCGGAAGTAGTAGTTACAAGAAAAAAATCATCTAAATATTATTTATCGAAAATTTATGTAAATACTTACATTAAAGAACGTTAAATTCTTTTTCATAATACCATACTGTTAAATGTGCTTTAACAGTACTGTATGCTCAACCGATATATGCATCAAAACAGCCACGGCCGTTATTTTTTATAACAGTACAATTATTAAAAATCATGTGTTCCTAAAAAAAATCTCAGCATCATGAAATTGTCATGAAGAGCTGTCACCTGTCAATATGCCATAGAAAATAGAATTTTAAGAAGATATTTTATGTTATTATGAAAAATACTGAACGTCACACGGCTGATATACAAATAACAGACACGGTTGATTATAAAATCTCGGCTATCGCCTCGATTTTTCAACATTCAACCTCATCTGTTATTTGCTACATATCAGCCTTATGACGTTAATAACTATATTCGATAAATATAAATTCATTATTATATCTTCTATAGATTTAGAGATAAAGAAAGGCATATAAAATAATTTGATGTAAAAAATCTCAGATCAAACTACTGCAAGGCAAGAAATTCAAATGTTTGTAATTGACACATAAATGTCACTGTCAAAAATATTTGTATGCCTCTGTCAAAAATATTTGTAGATTATTATGAAAATAAAAAAAGTCAACAACGCAAATGAATATACGCAAAAAAGAATATAAAAGGAATTTGCGCAAAAAAAGACGAATATAAAGAAAAAGAGAAGGAAAGTAGAAAAAGAAAATTTCAGGATATTGAATATAAAGAAAATGTATGTATTGTACATAATTTATTTTAAAATAACCCATAGATTTTGCAAATATATGTGAGAATTATTTTGTAGTGAGACATGAATATATGTATTTGTATTTAAAAATATTTTTCGTTTTATGCGTACAACCAGGTAAAATATCTGGCGAGAGGTTATGTGTTGGCCACATCAGATTTTTTGTTCTGATGTTATCAGAAAAATCTGTCTGTTCAATTACCTTTTACCTTGAATCTTAATACCCATGGATTAACCGTATAATCCACTCACAATATGATAACACTTGATTGTGTTATTTTTGCGTCAAACAGATAAAAATGTCAAAGACTTTTTCATCAAATTTGTTTAACAAATTTTTGTAGTTTTCATGATAATCTTATAATTGTTTTGTAAGAGTTTATTATTTGAGTTTCATTGATATTTTCCATGTGACTATGACAAATAATTATTTTAACTAAGAGTATATTTCTAGTTGTTTGTGTGATATTGAAATGAACATATGTCCTTTAGAATTTATTTAAATTGTTTCTTCTTATTTATGATGACGAATTTCTTCATTGAAATATCATTATTTGTAATGACTTTTTAATGTCTCATAAAAGTGACAAAAAAGAAAAGAATGATGTTAATAATTTCATGCAGTACATGGAATTAAAAAAAAATGCAAGTAGCAAATATTTGTTCATTTTATAATATACATATTCATGTGAAACAACTTATATACCGGGTGGCGCTCGAAATCCGTTACATGGGCATTTAACATGGGAAAACCGTTTTTCCTAGCGCGTTGCTCCCCAAATTATTTTAGAAAAAAAATCTTCAAATCAAAGTTGTAGAATATAAAATTCTGCATGTATCAGTAAACAAAATTCATTTCGTATGTTTAGAAACTCCAGAAATTGAATATGAAAATTTTGAAAATTTCAGTTTAATAGTGCTAGCCATGGAATTAAAACAAAAAAGACAAACGAATTTGATGATTTAAATGTCAAATATTTAGATTTTTGTCCAGAAAAATTAGTATTTGAACAGTATAGAAGAATTAAATTATTATTCTGCTTCAGAATTTTACGTTATGATAATTTTATTAAAAAATTAAAATGTAAATAAATTTTTATGACAGATCAGCCGTTTGTTTCTTATTTTTGTTAATTCCATGGCTATCACTACTTTTGTGTAGATTTTCGACATTTTCATACCTAATTTCTGCTGTTACAAACCATGCAAAATTAATTTTGCTTATTGATTCAAATGCAGAATTTTATGTTCTATAACTTTTATTTGAAGAGTCTTTTTCTAAAATAATTTGGGGAGTAACGCGCTAGGAAAAACGGTTTTCCTATGTTAAATGCTTATGTAACGGATTTCGAGCGCCACCCGGTATATTTATTTATTATTTATTTATTATAATACTTCTGCCCAACAGCCAAAGACCAATTACAGGACAGGTACAAAATACAAAAGAAAATACAAAACATGTACATACGTATGAATGACAAAACAGAAAAATAAAGAGAAATGTTCACTATATCATTATACAATGTTAAATATATCAATATCAATGTATAACCTATTATATGCACTGCACATCATATAAATAGGTGAAGACATAAGTATGTTAGTACGTGCATTAGGTAGGTAAAAAGTATCATTGCATCGAGTGTTTGATGATGGTATACGGAAACATAATAGATTAAGGGACTCAACGTCATCAACTTTGTTATTCACTAATTTAGACAAATGCAATGACAAAATTTCATCACGCCTACTTACAAGGCTTTTAAATTTAAACATATTACATAACATATTATACGTAACATTTACATCAGGGTAAGAGCTAAATAATTTGAAATATAAATATTTTAGAAATCTTTTTTGTACATTTTCAATACTCTTTATGTAAATATCATGTATGGGGCACCATATGATACAGCAATAATCCAGTTTAGATCTGACGTAAGCAAAATACATAGTGATTATGGGTTCTATAGTGGAAAAATTACGACAATTCCTTATAATGAAGCCTAGCATTTTGTTACTTGATGAACATAAATTTTTAATGTGAACGTTAGGTGACAATTTAGAGTCGAAATCGATTCCTAAGTCTTTCATATCGTTACTTCGAGTGAGAATTTTATTATCAAGAACATAATCAATAATTATCGGATTTGATTTCCTAGAATATGTTACAATATTACATTTTTTAAAATTCAAATGTAAATCATTTCTATTGCACCAGGCAACTATTGAAATTAAGTCATTTTGCAAAGGTTGACAATCAGTAATGGAAGAAATAGTATTGAATATTTTTAAATCATCTGCGAATAATAAACATTCACTTTTTATGACAGATGTTATATCATTGATAAAAATTAAGAATAACAGGGGGCCCAAGTTAGAACCTTGAGGCACCCCAGATGTTGCTTTATATAACTCAGATTTGTGTCCTAGGTATTGCACATAGTAAAATCTATTTAGTAAATACGACTCTAGCAAGAGTATTAATGAGTCCGATATGCCAAACGTGTTGAGCTTATCTAAAATAATAAAATGATTAATACGATCGAAAGCTTTGGCAAAATCTGTATATATAGTGTCGACTTGGCCCCTATTATCAAGGACTTGGGATACATATTGTTTAAAATAGCACAGATTAGTTGCTGTTGATCTACTTTGCATGAAACCATGCTGTCTCGGCGATATTAGATTGCGGATACGCGAATAAATTGTATTATATATAACACATTCAAAGATTTTACTAAAATTACATAGTATGGCAACTGGACGATAATTATTGATATTAGTTTTATCACCACATTTATGTACTGGCGTGACCCGCGCAGTTTTCCATTTATCAGGAAAGGTATTAGTTTTAAGTGATAAGTTGAATATGTGAAATAATGCAGTTGTTAATGGAAAAGTACAATCTCTAATGAAAAAACCGGGAATCATATCAGGACCGCAAGTCATATTAGATTTAATTTTTTTAATAGCATTTCTAATTTCCTCTTCACTGATTTTTTCCATATGTACTGTAGTATTATTTATGGAAAACGAAAAATTATTTGAACTATTGTTACGTGTTGAAGGAATTAAAACACTCTCGAAGAAATTTGCAAAACCGGAAACAATGTCCTGAATTGAGTTAAAACATAAGTCGCCCATGAACATTTGAGCAGGTAAGCGCGAGTTTGATTTTTTTGAATTAACAAAATTCCAAAATTTTTTAGGGTCTTTACTAATGGAATGTTCACAGGAAGTCACATATTTACTATACGCTGACTTAATGTCACGTTTTACTTTACTTCTATAGTTTTTGAATTCATTTAGGTAGGATAGATTATTCGGATATTTTTTATGCATACGAAAAAAGTGATTCTTTTTCCGAATAATTAAACGTATTTCTTTAGTGAACCAAACTGGATAATTACTTTTTTTTACAGTTTTCATAGGAACACATTCATTAAAAAATTGGTACAAAACATCATAAAAATATTCAGTTGCGGAATTAACATCAGTAAAATTACACAATTGATCCCAATCATAATTATATACTAGATCATACAATTTAACATAATCTGCATTTTTAAAATCATAACTGACAATATTTTCAACAGTAACATAATTTGAATGAGCACTACTACGAAGTTCAATATTAATACAAAGGGGTGGGTGTTGTACATCCACAGGCAGTAAAACATCGTCATGTATGACGTTACAAGTTAAATTTGAAAATACTAAGTCGAGCATACGATCATTGCTGTTAAGAATAGAATTAAACTGATTGAGACTTAATAGTGATTGTAATTGATTAAGTGTTTCCACAGAAGTGCTCACATTTTGAGATATAAAGTCTGGCAAGTTAAAGTCACCAACAATGATACAGTTTTTATCATAGATAAAGTCTAGTGATTCGAAGAACTCTATTAAAAGTTCATATGATGAAGTACTCGTAGATGGAGGAACGTAGATGCAAAACACATACACTGAACAAGATACAAATGTGATTTTCACACATAAGCAGTCAATTGTCGGGGGCAAAATAGATGTAGAATCACCAAACGACACAAGACTGGCTGACAGTTTATAGTTAACCGCCATAAGTACACCGCCACCACGGCTCAAACCACACTCACTAAATTTACGATCCGATCGAAATATATTAAATGAACCATCGCTAATTTCCGAGTTTAGCACACTGGAGTCTAACCAAGTTTCGGTAAATGCAAGCATATCATGATCCCCACATAAACCCAAAGTATACACAGCACAAAGTTTATTTTTAAGACTACGGACGTTTTGATAGTAAATAGACAGATAATTCTTGCTGGGCAGAAGCGAATCTAGTTTTTTCCTCTAATTTCAGACAGATGTGGAGTACCATTTCTATATATGATCCTTAAGTTGGATTCTCCGGCAGATTTCCTACGATTAAGTTATATGTATTATACCGGGTGTCTATTAAGAAACGACTCATAGTTGAAACTCTATAGTCCGAATTTATGGAGTTTCAAAAAGGATTAGTTTTTTGATAGCCACCCGGTATATTGTTTACTATTGATTGGATAAAAAAGTAAATAATAACATAATTAGGATTCTATTTGTTTTTTTTTTTAGTAGGTAGTTATATAAACAGAATTTTAAACTATTGTAAAAAGCAATTTGTATATTTCAGTTGTGACTCACTCGGAAAAAATGTAAATTATAGTAATTTTCTTTAAATACCTACACCTACAACAACAAAATAAAGTATATACTGTAATTTAAATTTTTAATAAAGCAAACTATTGAAACGTATAGGTAATACTAAACTTTAGAGGAAAAGCAAAAACTAACTGATCTGAATAGAAATTTAGCATGAACTAGTTATTTACATTATACGTGCGGTAGGTGTTATTTTACAACGCGAGGTTTTATATTGAAGCACGACGCGCAGCGGAGTGCTGCAATAAAACCGAGCGTTGTACAAATACCTAACGCACACATTATGTATTAAATTTTTTGGCCGAGATATCTATTAAAATATGTATTTTCTATAAATTTTGCTTGTTAACATTAAACCATTGTTGTCATCAAGCGAGCTGCTATCAAAACAATTTGAAAAAGTAATGAATCAAAATAATCAAAAAATTGTATTTCTTGATTTCTTTCTTGGTCAGTAATTGCTAAAAGCAAGGCTAAAAGTATTGTAATCATATCTATCAAAAAGAAAAATGTTAGACAGTGACGAATCTATTACTCCCTAAAAAATCAAAAACCCCGTTCCGAGAGATATTATCAAATTTTTCATATGGTGGTGTGACGAAAAAAAAGTCAAAAATTGAGAGGTTGGGTTGAGACAAGACCAAGAATTTGCACTTTGATTATTTTATTTATTAGGGATGTCTATTCTGGAAGGAAATTAAGGTTAGGTAGACTAGTTCCTACATACGTAGATCCTAAACAGACTACATGAATGATTCCAATGTTACCTACCCTTTTCGATATTTTTCATTAAAATTAATTTCAAACATTTGAAATAAAATAAATAATTCTCATCAATCATTTCACAAATTTTGTCATTTAACAATCTTGACATATTGACATTGCCGACTGAGAATTATGCTAACAGACGGCGCTGGCAGATTAAATTAAAAGAAATTCAGTTTGACTTATTTATTTATTTACTATTATTGAACGAAAATTGCGGTAAGTAGCGTTTTTGTAGGCACTCTTTATTATTACAAAGTAGATTTCTTTATAAATGGCCTCTTAAAACTTAAAAATATGGGTGTGTATTACTTTATTCGGTGCGGTAAAGTCATGGCATGTGTAAAATCGCAACTACCATGGACGCCAACGATGTGTGATTGTTATGTTTACACTTTAGGAGGCCAAAAAATATTTTTCAATATACTGTGCACAAATTATATAATTTTCTGGCAACAAGATCAGTGCTAGCTTAACGGGGGGGGGGGGGGCTTTTGGGGTCTATAGCCCCCGGCGGTAGATACGTAAAGGACGGTACACCGAGAAGAGCACGTTTATAATTTTTTTAAATAAAAAAATTAATTAAAGCAAATTTAAGAGCCAGGGGAAAAAGGATGAATGTCCATTTTCTAGCAAAATGAAATGATTGGTACTTATACATTAAAGGTGGGCATTTTTAAATAGCACGTGTAAAGGAGGCAGAACGGTAACAATCCTAAGATACAACCTCAGAAATTGTAAGACAAGATTTAAAAAGGATGACGGTCCAAGCGTCAGGGTATAAAAAGATGAATGTTCGACAGCGATATGCGCAAATTATAACTTGGTCAGCCGAATTTGTTGAGCTAAGAGCGGTGTCAGTGGCTATCTGATTAGATTCCGTAACTCAGTAGTTAATTTTTAGCAACTGGTTATAGCTATTAACATACCTAGGAATGTTATGTATATCATAACTGCCGAAGATGTCGGTTTGAAATCCGAGCTCGTAGAGCAAGGATTTTAAGACATCTAAGGCTTGTTATGATTAATAACATCCGTGGTTTGTTCAATAGTTTATCGGTTTCAGAAAATTAAGACATTATTGATAAATACCATTTTTTGAAATTATCTAATTAATGCTACTTTCAGATTGTTATGGTTAACAGAACAATTATTTTGACATATGTCAATATGACAAATATTCAAATTAAGTGCTTTGTTCCACATGTTTATTACTTTAGAATAAAGTAAACCGTATTTAGAACGATAGGCTAACGTTATGTGTATGTATTAATGAAGAGCATTATATTTTCATTTTATTTTATTTTCATTTCGTAGACCGTTGTTGACAAGTCAGTATGGTAATAATATTACCATACAGATACAGTTATTACTTAGTTACCAGCCTACTTTTGTACATGTAAACAATGGAATAATATCCTGAAACTGGTAAAAAATTTAACCAATTAAGTACCTATGTTGACAATATAACAAACAATTGGATACAATTTTTAACCAGTTGCCAAAAACCACTGAATTACACAATTAATAAAACCACCAAACGACGCAAAAAGTTTGGACGAGTGACTATATATATATATATATATATATATATATATATATATATATATATATATATATATATATATACCGTGTGTCTATTTTAAAGGTGTACATAGGAGATTAACATGGGAAATCAGTTTTTTGCAATTTCCTGCTCGCCTAATTATTTTAAGCAAAAATGCGTCAAATAAAAGTTTTAGGGTATAAAATTCTACATCTAAAACAATAAACAGAATTACCTTTACATGCTTTATAACGACAGAAATTAAATATGAAAATGTCGAAAATTACGTTAAAAATATTGACAGCCACGGAATTGAACAAAAAATAAATAAATGCTTGACACAACGTAAGTTAACTTCTTGGTTAACTTATTTGACGTTTCTGACAATTTGATTTGATTTAAAGAAAATGTCGTTAATTATGGAAATAATAGAAATATAAAATTAATTATTAAAGTTAAGAAAATACAGTTTTGTTTAAATAATATGAATCAAAAATTCAACATTGCGTAACAAAATTATGTATGATGCTATTATGTACTCTCAACTCATTTCCAATACATCTACCTTAGTACTACAGAAGGGGTCTACACTTATCATTCCTAACACTCTTTCTTAGAGTAACGCATGATCTGCTCGTCCTATATTTTGATTACGCAGCTCACATGTATTTTTTGAAGACACATTAGCAGTCTTTTCAAATTTTGTCACGAATTTAGCTCTTCATTCGTATAAATGTTAATTTTTTAATCATTTCAGACAATAAAACTAGAGACAAAATCAAATTGTCAGAAACGTCAAATAAGTTAACAAGTTTACTTACGTTGTGACAGATAAAACGTCAAGCATTTATTTATTTTTTGTTCAATTCCATGGCTGTCGATATTTTCAACGTAATTTTCGATATTTTCATATTTAATTTCTGTTGTTACAATGCATGGAAAGGTAATTCTGTTTATTGATTTAGATGCAGAATTTTATGCTCTAAAACTTTTATTTGACGCATTTTTGCTTAAAATAATTAGGCGAGCAGGAAATTGCTAAAAACTGATTTCCCATGTTAATCTCCTATGTACACCTTTAATGCCGGGTTGCACAAACGTTCATCAACGCATTGTTCGATTAACGGTTCATCAAATCGAACAAATTCGAATCAATTTCCTTGTTCTTATGACATTTAAATCATTGCTGTCAAAAAATCGCGTTGCATTTGTTCGTTTTGATGAACCGCTAACCGAACAACGCGTTGATTAACGTTTCTGCAACCGGGCATAAGACAGACACACGGTATGTATATAATGTATACTCGTAAGTAAATAGATAATTATTTGTTCATGTTCATGTTGAATGTGAAAGCAGCTTCATCAAAAAATATAAGTCTAGGAAATACGTAGTTTATTATTATTAAATCATTATCTGTATCTATGCAAATAAATTTATCTGTAAAAATCACGTTCGTATCAGATAGGAATGTTTCAAAGGAATTTACTTATTTACTAATGAAATATGCTTGTAAATATTTGATAACGAACAAGTGAACTTCAATAACCGTTCCCAAATAAAAAATATTGGACAGATTATAATATCGTTTATAATAGTTAGTGACTTATTTCCATGTCGCAATAATTATTCATCGTTCCAAAACGAAACAATCATCTTAATCATAGGTATTGGACCCACCCATCAACCAGTAATGAATAGTATTAAAAAATAAAAGGAAGAATTCGATAGTTATTACTTCACAATTACGATTGAAGGTTATAGTGTTATCTGATGACCTAGTTTTCTTTGCGAGGGATTTAAATAATGTAATTCTCAGTATTTGTGAATCAGCCAATCTTCATTAACCTTTAATTCGATTAGGCTGCGGTAGGTCTGCAATAATCCATTTATTTATTAGCATAGTAGCAGTCAACATATCATTCATATTTACGGAGGGTTTTAGAATAAAAAAGTTTTACTGATTAGAATTTTCCAGAGTAGTGTATATTTTTCAGAGTTAAAATGTAAAACCTTGGTCGACATAGACTACGTTTACACGTATGAGAAAATTTTACTTTGACTTGACTTTCAAAAGGCGACTTATGAAAAGTCGATCTAATGGTGCGTTTACACGTAGGGTCAAATCTTCTTTACTTTACGTTTGTTACTTGTCCTTCACTCAACTTTGACTTTGGCAGCAAAGTAAAGTTTGGTTATAATACGTGTGACGTAAGTTATCTATTTAACTATTATTATATAATCATAATTAAGAATAAATTATTTACAGAAAAAATGGATAGTAAACTACAGTTTCTAAATTTAAGCGCGATATTTTTAAATAATATAACTATGCAGCAACAATATTGGCTGCGAAATAGATTCGAGAAAATTTTAAATTTAGATATAAAACACAAAATTGTGTAATTAAATATCCAATTACAAAAAATTTGAGGATGAAAATTTGACATCACTGTTAGCAAAGTAAAGTATGTTTCATTCGTTGGTTCACACGACTTTTTAAAAGTCACTTATATGAGTCAAGTCTATTTTATTTTGGACTTGACTTTAGGAAGAAAAGTAATAGGCGAGAGTGTTTACACAACGGCAAAAGTCGCCTTTTGAAAGTCAAAGTCAAGTCAAAGTACTTTTTTGCTGTACGTGTAAACATAGTCATAGCCATCCTTTACAATCTGACTAGTAGCCTAGGCGTTTTATAAAACGCCGAACAGCTTACTTAGCTTGTATACTGGGTGAATACTTCTCAGACTGTTGTTCGCCATTGATTGATTGTGTGATATGATGACATATTTGTACCGTGCGGGCATTTACCAGGCGTCACCACACGGGCACTCATTACTGGCGTGGAGAATGCACCACTGGGGTCAATTTTGTGCCATTTGTTATAAATGACGATTAAATGTTAACGCTGAAAATTAGAATATTAAAACACATTTATCACCCAAACCGGTATATACAGTATTAACACAAAAATAATAACAAATATAGATGACCGTCGCCTGGCCGAACCCGGTCCCGCGGAATCCTCCTTCACGCCGTGATTATTTCTGTAAAAGAATTAACACATGAGAAATACTCAGTGAGGAGGCAATCATTTACAAAAGGTTCAGGCATTCACACACCGTACACACATGTTGGCAACTACGGGCAGTACCGCCAGTTACTACGGAACCTCTGCCGCTTCGGTGGTGATCCGGGAACACATCCACAGAGATCACTACAGCCCAAACTGCTGCTAACGTTGGCGACCCAGAAGCGGGTCACTACAGCCTTTCCCTGCTGCTGCCGCTGGCGACCCCCGGGTCCACACGGGCGGCCACTACGGAACCTCTGCCGCTTCGGTGGTGATCCGGGAACACATCCACAGGGATCACTACAGCCCTAACTGCTGCTACCGTTGGCGACCACAGATGTGGGTCACTACAGCCTTCCCTGCTGCTACGCTGGCGACCCCCGGGTCCACACGGGCGGCCACTACGGAACCTCTGCCGCTTCGGTGGTGATCCGGGAACACATCCACAGGGATCACTACAGCCCTAACTGCTGCTAACGTTGGCGACCCAGAAGCGGGTCACTACAGGTCTCCCTTCTGCTACCGTTGGCGACCCCCGGGTCCACACGGGCCTGGCCACTACAGTACCCAGTACTGCTAACACACACACTCACAATCATACACATGCTAGATTAACTCTCTCACCTGAATCACTATAATATCGATGTTCTCACACTGAAATCTAGAAATAAACTGAAATAAAATACGTGAATACCAGTATCATTAAATGTAGCTCTTATCCAACAGCATCGGTTACGTACCTAAATAGCTAATTAGAGACAAAACATAATAAATTTAATAAAAATAATCTTACGCAAAATAATATCTGTGACACATTTAAAATTCGAAATATTTGACATCGATCGGGATCGAACCCGGTTCTCCAGATTCGCGACCAGACCAGACACTCCGGCACGCGGCCACGAGACCCCATAATCAATAATCACCATTAATATAAAACATGTGTTGATTACATCATATTTCTATGTTAGTTTGGAGATATTTCAAACAGTTCAGGTGTTATGAGCCCCTAAAAAATGCATGTACTCTTGATTAGTTTCGGCTAAAATTGGGAGATTGAAAATGATTCAATATGACGATATCTGTTGCAAATATAGTGTTTATTCTTGAAAAATTGAATTTTAGAAGGTTGATTTGGATATTTCCGGTATAAAAGTGGTTAAATATCGGGTTAAAAACATTTCAAGCCCGAAGCTTGTTTCATTAGTCATTAGTTTCATTAGATCTGTTTCTGAGTGTGCATCCTCCCTTGAATATAGGTACAATAGAAAATAGAATGATTATAATTCATTTTATTGAACAAATAATCATAACAAAAATATAACAATTATAACACTGTTTGTATTTGCACTAAGAAAAAAAAGAATTAAAAGAACACGCGAAGAACTAAAACGAAATTTAAGTAGAAAATATTGAAGTTTGGAATTACCATATATTACAAAACAATGGCAAGTGTTTGAAGTGACTACAAATCAATGCTTGCCAACAATAATTACAATAAAGATGAAGCAATACCTTTCTGAAGTTCCTGAATTTATTACAATATTTTTAAATTTTTAGACTTTGTGGAAATAATCTGAAAACCATATATTATATAATATTATATTTGAATGTCTCACTAACTTCTTTGAAGAGGGTCTCTCATATAAACATTCGTATTTCGACATAGAAATAATTTGATATATACTGCTTTAAATTTAAAACTCTAATAAGTATTTATAAAATATAAATGTGAACTGTCAACTGTCAACAACAAATGTCAACTGACAACAATGATTGTGGTATCAATACAAAGATGAAAAACTCAGATTGGACATTATTATATTCACAGATGGGTCGACTTTGAACTTATGTGAGACCTAATAGAATTTTACTAGTTTGACTACCGAATCTACTAAGCAAAAATGCTTGGACCGTCATTCTTTTTAGTTCCTCTTGTATCTTAGGACTATTAACGTTTTTGTCTTCTTTAAATATACCATTTGAAAGCCCCACCTTTAATTTATTAGTAGGATCAATTTTGCTAGAATATGGGCATTCATATTTTTTCCCCTGGATCTTCAAATAGGTATAATTAAATACTACATAAATTAGTAACGTATTTAAATGACACCAAATTAAAAGTCTTGATTGATGTGATCTTGAACTTTTTAAAAGTCTTGGTTTTAGTTTCTGTTTAGACCACAAGTAACACTAACATCAACAGCTATTTTAACATAGTTCATTAAAAGAGAATTTTTATTTAATTGGCATTCATTTTATTATTATTAATCAGCGTGACTGACTGTGATTTTTAATGGTTGTATTTATATTTGTGACGTCTTCAATTCGATTGAATTAACTTGAAAAGTAGTTAAAATTTTTAAATAACACAAATGTACTATCGACAATTTGGTTATAATATAATTTAGTAGACCTGATGCGTTCCTCCTTCACGCCGGTAGAAAACCGTCTACAAAACCCTGCCAGAGAAGTGGCCTAGCTACATTGTACTTTTCCAGAAAATAGCGCATACTTTAGCCAGATCTTTTCTCCAATTTGAATTCGTAGGCAATTTAGAATTTTCCAAATGGGCTATTTTTTGGGTGAGACCCAGTTCTCTACATTCTGGATTCAACGTCGTATCCCACATTAAGCGTCTTGTTGCATTTTTAGTTTCTGTTAGAGCCTGGACTGAGTTGAGGAAACGGATTCTGGATTTGAATCAAGATAGATTAAGTTCTTGTCGAAGATCATGTAACTGTTTGGAACGCTTTACCATACTGGCTTTGAACCATCTTTTTTTGGTGGAGCTATGCCGCCAGGAAGGTATAATTGGTTGACTGGTGGTAAGGTTCCAGCAAGTGGTAATGAATAAATAAAATTTTCAAAAAGTTCAAATGGACATAATTTTGAGTAAATATTGTAAGATAATATTTTGGTACCTACTTTTGTATTTGGGGAACCGGCTTCGATCCCGACTGATGCCAAATATTTCTAATTTTAAATGGCATAAAATTGACCCCTGTGGTGCACTCTCCACGCCATCAATGAGTGTCCATGAGGTGACGCGTGGTACAAATATGACATCATCATTACCCACATCTGTGTACAAAGCAGATTGGCACTCCCAGCAATGGGTAATATGCCGTGATGATATATTTATATCTAAGTATTTTATTTTTAAATTTTGGACAATACAATTTAAAATTGTTTAGGCTTCTCATGCGAATATATCTAAAACAAAGTATTAGTGACATTTTGTTCAGATAAACTTGTTCACTTGTATTTATATTCCTTATTTAAATTTTAAGTTTGCTGATTTAATCCTGGAACGTTCTGTATACAATTGTGCTTTTCCTTTTGCGAAATCTTGGTTTTACTGTTAATCAATGAAATTCACTGTGTTCGCATTAATGTGTTTACATTAGTTTTAAATATAACTAACCTGGGTTTTATGAAGTCTGACACACCATATGTACTGACAGACCAGCTCCCTGGGATTTTGATGTGGTATAATTTTGTTTTATTTTAAAATCGACCTAGTTTACACAGGTGGAGTCGAGGATATTCGAATTTACTTAACCGCAGATTCAATGAAGCGAAAAATTCTTGACATTCAACAATAATAGCTCTTACGAACATAAAATTATTGATGTTAAATGTATGTAAGATGTTTAGTTTTATTGAGCTACTTAACGTTTTTATATTGAATAATTGCTATAAATAGCTGTAATACGCTATAAGAATTTGTCAAGCTACACGTTTTAAACAACTACTTCACTTCTTCTTATTAGTATAATTAAAACACAAGTGGAAATGGGGGCCTATTAAGTCAGAGACTGTATATTTTCTAAATTAACATGTTTGGAAATTTTATTAGTTTTCTAGAAGTAAACCATCAGTTTTAAAATTTTGTTGTCAAGTGTTTTAAATGTATTAGAGAAGTAGTTTTGCGAGTATAATACAGCAGATACACACACCCAGAAATGGGTGATAATCCGTAATGATATATAAGAAAATGGCATACACAGGGTGGCTATAAAGTTTTATGAACACGTAATACGTCCGTCAGGCGTAAAAGATGGGCCAGTTGACGTACGTCTACTATAATAACATAGTAGGCACATAATTAATTTTAAAACATCAGAACGGTCAGAACCTTTTTGTTTTGCAGTGAGAACTGTCATAAAAATAGGACAATTTCTTATTTATTCGTAGTGATGCACGACGAGGCGAGAGTATTCTCGCATCTCGTCTCGTCTCGTTGCATTATGCGAGACGAGAACGAGAGCGAGATTGCATTTTAAAATTCGAGGCGAGATCGACATAACAACTGCGAAAAGCGAGAAATCTCGCAATAAAAAGTATTTGTAGCTTTGATTAATAAATTCAATGAAAAATGCATCGTATAGGGAGTGGGGTCAACGGTAATTCGTGCATAGAACAGGTGAATGTGAAAATTGTATGAATTGACTATATTTTTTTGAGCCTATCTAGAATCGAATGACATCGGTCGTGGAGCGAGGAAATGCAAAATAAAGACTAAATCGGTTTTGCATCTAATAAAAATAGTTTTTCTCCAACATTTCAGCCCCTAATTCATCCTAGTTAAAACTACGGTTAATAAAATTCTTGTCGTCCCTGAAAAGTAAAGGATCTTATATTAAGCGTCGATAGGAGCCAATATGGAGTGAAGCGGAGTGATTGGTTGTCAGCGGGTTGACAGTGTAGCGCTTTTTTTCTGAGTAAATCTTACTTAAATAGTGGTACATAGTTAATGATAAAGTGTAGAAACTTTTAGTTACAAAACTTTTTTTTTAATGTTTAATTAGTATTACTGATGACAGAATGTATTAACAGATGTTCGTATTGAAATAATTTGGTGACTAGAATTTAGTGTTTCGTCTCTTTATTATAATTATACGACTGTAAATACACGGAAGATGGAACGATTGGAGCGAACTTGTCTTTTGTAGTTCAACTGATAAGTAAATACCGAGGTAAATACGTAGTGCGCAAGCGCTTATTTTTACAGCAAGACTCTTGCGAAACTCTCGCGCGAGAACGAGACGAGACCCAAAAAATGTGCGAGAACGAGATCGAGATTGCAGATCCGAAAACGAGACGAGATAGATATTTTATATGTCTCGTCTCGCCTCGCGTGCATCACTATTTATTCGTTAAATCGGATAAAATGTTATTTGATGTTTACAACAGTAATATACAATATGATAATCTAATCATATTTATGTATTTAATGTAGGTAATCGCATTTTTTTAATTATTTTTCATTGAATCAATTGACGTCAATAGTGGTTAAGCAATTCACTTCTTGAATGAAAGATGACCATGTTACGTTCGCACGTGTAATTTACTATTTGATTGAACTACCTTGATTTATAATTGTGACAAAAATAACAATTGACCATGTGGAACGGCAAACCTATAATTTTGAATTAGTCATCAGCGATTACTATCTATGATTTATTTTTCTCTATAACTTCATGATATATTAAATGAAAATAAATTGAACTGCTGAGTTGGTGTTTACAGATAACTACATCAAAATAATAATTTTTTTTTCAACATTTCTTTCAGATAATTATTTATGCATAGGGCTGTTGCAATAATTTTTTTATAACTTCCAAGTGCTAAATTTAAAAAGATATTGTTCTTTAAAGAACCTCCAATTTGAAAATATCACGAAATATCTATTAGATATTTTACAATGAATTATTGAATTTTGTGTAATATTTTGAAAAAGTAAAGTGTGCACATACAGTTTAACATGTGGCAAAGTATGGCCTACTTTTGTTTATTTAAATAATGTGAACTGTTTTCCTATTGGCTATGAATGACGTACTGTACATGCTCCGACGAGTGGGGAGTTATTTTTCATTCATTCATTTCTGGCGCCAATCTTTTTATGTAATTATTTACGAAAATAACAATAAATTATTTTTTTTATATTACTATGAAAAATATTGAATAAACTTTCATTTAAAATACTTTAAAAAAAATGTGAAACCAGCTCATTATTCATGTAAGAAATGCACTCTCACACTGCAATAAATACTATTCACAATCGTAGTTAAAATTGTCCCTCTAGCGGCTCAAATCAGTGCTACGAAAAGCAATCGTACAAGTGCCATATTGAATAGTGACAGCTGAGTGAGTAGTGTAGTAATTAAGGGGCTGTCCTTAAATTACGTAACGCAAAATTAGGAAATTTTTGATACCCCCTCCCCCCTTTGTAACGCACCCGTAACGCAAACATGAACCCCCCCCCATATATTATGTAACGCAGTACTTGACCCCCCCCCATTTTTTCTGGATATAAAAGTATATGGCCTCCTTAATATTCAGTTAAAATTTGAAAGATAAACTATTTAAATTAATGTACATAAAGATGAAAAATAACAGAACAGAACAGAAACTATTTAAATTAATGTACATAAAGATGAAAAATAATGTACTACTCTTGCCCTACGGCTTGTCACCCCAATTTCTTTACTGGATATAAAAGTATATGGCCTTCTTGATATTCAGTTAAAATTTGAAACAGAAACTAATTAAATTAATGTACATAAAGATGAAAAAATAACAGCACAGAAATTAAAAGCATATGCATTTCCATATGCTTTTAACAAACTATTGAAAAAATTTTCCTTATCAACACTACTTGAATTCATGTTTTAATATAAATTGCATTGCACGAATAAAAGACCACTGGCTCGAATTTGAACTGTGCCCGACATGTTGACTGTTATTGAAAACAAACGACTGCCTGCATATACGAATTAGCACCGCGAAATTTAAATGTTTCAAAACTATTAAAGCAAGTTTAGCAATAGTTTTTATATTTTATCGTTACGTAACGCACACATTAACCCTCCCCCATCCCTTCGTAACGCTGCGTAACGCTACTCTTGACCCCCCACCCCCCCTTGAAGCGTTGCGTCATTTAAGGACAGCCCCTAATGGTTAAATATTTTAACTTATCGCCTTCATATAAATAAGTTTTTAAACTCGGTTTTTGTCTAAAGTCAACGAAACACAGTGAACAATGTGAATTGTCACATGTCAAACTCATCGTGTGGCGGCCATCTTGTTTCGAAAATCAGCGCCTCTATCGTTAATTTTGATTGCGAATATGATTTTGGCCGACATACGTAATAGGCTACTTGCGTGCCATTTTTTATTTAATACTTCTGAAGAGACAATAAAAACTTGCTACCCATATATTTTCTTTTGATAAAATTTTCATTAATTGGCCAGAAAAAAATTAATGAAATTTGAATATTCAAATTACCGACATGTATGACGTAGAATTACGCCGCACCAATGAATGACCGTAAAACTATAGCATCGGTACGCCTCATAGGAACGGCATGTGCGGGTAACTTAAACATGGCAGATCGCCCGTTTGACGTTTGAACAATAGTTTGGAGGTTAATATTTTTGTTTATCATTTGTCCCTGCACCATAGGGAGTATCTACTTCACAATGAATTATCTGCAGTGCACGGCATACGGGATCTAATGTAGTTATTAAAAGTCTTTGGTTACATCTGATTTAAATTTATTCGCTATCCTAAAAAAAATAGTTGGAGGAGAGAGATTTACTAGTGATGAGGAAGTCAAATATGCCGTAAACGTTTATTTTGCAGACCTTTAGGAAAGCATCTTTCGTGATGGGATTAGTGTATTAGAACATCGTTGGACTAAATGCAATACTCTATTAGGATACTGTATGGAAAATAAATGTCATTTTAAAAACATATAACAACTTACTTTTCTGTCCGCCCTCGTAGCATTACTTACTTTTTATGTACTGAACATCTCAAAGGTCTATTAGAATTCCTAACAGTATCCCCTCCAGCTGATAAGCCCAAATGTTAGCATACCTCAAGCTATTTAATGTTATCAACATCAACAACTGTTACTATAGTAGCGCTCATAGCTCGTGCTTAAGCCGTAGTTTCAAGTTCAAGGCTTCAAGGCAGATATGTCGTAGGTCGTTGTCCGTGTCACCGCGCGGAGCGCTACAGACGCGGTATTGCCCTGCTTTCGCTTTTCATATGGTGACGTCATAACTTAGGCGAAGCAGGAGAAAGGAGAAGAGAGAATGGTATTGTATTGTTGTGTTGTTGATGGAAGTAGGTGAGGATGTTTGGTGGTAGCCTATTGCGCTGATTGTACTGCTCTTTAAATGTAAGATCTATTGTAATAGGGTCCTAACTTATTTTTCTGAAGGCACTTTCTTGATCTTATTAGCCGTGAGGTATATTTACTTAGGCCCGCCCCTACCACCTCGAGTTAAAGTGACAGTTAGTGTTAACCAACCGTTATATTGCAAAATTGTTCTTAACACCTTTGATTCGAACATTAAGTTATTCGCATCGCTTTTAACCGTAAGTTTAATTCGCAATTAATATTTAATAAACAGTCACTTTAACTAAAGGTGATAAGTAAGATGATTAAAGCCCGGTACTTTTATCTCTGATTAAACTGTCTGTTAATCGTCAATTAAAACGAAAAATATAATACCGATATTATAATAATACCAAACCGTACGCTACGTATCTTACAATCTCCGGTTAAAATTTTAATTGGGATTTATCAAATTGGCCCTCAGTCTATTAACTGCTAAATCTGGACATTCACATATGTGTGCCCAAGTTTCTTTGTCCTCTTCGCAGAGTCGGCATACACCATTTTCAGCTATACCAGCCATATGTACATGATGATATTTCAAACCATTAAAGATGCTCTTCTCCTTTTTGCGTTTATTTCTGTATTAGTGCCAGTTACAAAAATGTATGTGTGTGTATGTGTGTGTGTGTGTGTGTGTGTGTGTGTGTGTGTGTGTGTGTGTGTGTGTGTGTGTGTGTGTGTATGTGTGTATGTGTGTATGTGTGTATGTGTGTATATGTGTATGTGTATGTGTGTGTATGTGTGTATGTGTGTGTGTGTGTGTGTGTGTGTGTGTGTGTGTGTGTGTGTGTGTGTGTAGGTGTGTGTGTGTGTGTGTGTGTGTGTGTGTAGGTGTGTGTGTGTGTGTGTGTGTGTGTGTGTGTGTCTAACTCTAATACAATCATTCAGAACATTTTGAAACCTCGTATTTCGAACTTTTTCTGTAATGGAAAGAGTCCATTAGATTTTGGTGAAAATCAGATAACCGGAAATGGCACTTTACAAGAAGCTCAAAATAGTTTTTCTTCGAAAAATACTTTTAAAAGTAATTTTTTCGAGATCAATGTTATTATAAAAATTAAAGATTATTAATTTTTTTATAGATTTGCATGTAACTGACAGATAAATGTCACTATCAAAGAACTAATCATTTCAAAATAATATTAGTAACGTTTTAAAAAGAAAAAAGTAAATAAAACAATAGAAAAGGAATTCAATACAGTTTCCTGCACAAGTAAAGATGTATATATGTATTTAGATTAATAAAAATTAGCGATTCACAAAAATATTTAAGCTAATCCTCATTTTTGGATTAGTGAATTCTATTCTATCCCGGTATTTAAAATTTAATCTTCATTTTATTATAGCTCCGGTGGCTCAATGGTTAGAGCAACGCCTCATGTCATGAGTGCCCTCGGGGCTCTGGGTTCGAATCCCACTAAGGCATGGATGTGTGTGAATGTGAACCCACTCTGTAATTGGGATTTAATCCTGTTGAGGGGTTTAAAAAGAAGGTAGTTACTTGGATTAGATTAGAATATATTTTAAGAAATAAACTGTCAAAATTAGAATAAAATTCGCTAATCCAAAAATACGGATTAACTTAATCATTTTTGTGACTCGGGCTGTAAATGGCGGGATGTATTATGTTGGCCACACCAGTTTTTTCATTTTGGAATATTATTCGTCTTGCTCCCTTTACCACTATTTCTTATGTTATGCAAGTATGTTTTTGTGATGTACTTAATACATTGATTTATTGTAAATGAACTGTAAAAATAATACAAGGTCAACATGTGTATTTTAATTTTTAAAATTAGTAGCAATTAGTTAATGTAAGTATGACAAAGGGTTATTTATATATGTACATATGTACACAATACAGACCGAAACTATGGTGTACCTGCTGATTCAAAAATATTGTAATCCAATTAGTTTCCTAATATAATAAATAATACTTAGGTTAAATGTTTAGCTATGTACCATTAAAAAAAAAAAATATACGTATGTGTACATTTTCTTTGTGAATATATTTGTTTTTGGCTTAATAGATACAACATTTTTCGAATTTTCGAGATTTTAAATAACTCGAAATCAATAAAATTGTTAGAGTTTTTGATGTCGATAGCCGCTTCGAAACTACTAATCATAGTCATGCGATCTGGTGTTAATTCAGGCCACACTGCAACGTGGGTTAATTAAAAACTTGTTTATATAGCGCGCTAGAGGCACATGAATTTTAGAAATTTCGAAATTCTGCTGATAATAGTTAAATAATTGATGTTTAAATTTTTTTTTCTCATTTATTTAACCAGATCAATACACACAGTATTATACATGGTAGTGTTGTAAGAATGTTTAACAATTACATAACATTATTTAAAATTGTGACATAATACATTTATTTAGTGTTATTTTATTGTGTTTCTTTTGTTTCTATTCATCTTCTTCGCTTGTTGTCATGACGTCTTGGGCCAGTCTCTTTTTCAGTCGTGTGGTTTCGCTACGCTGGCCTAGCTTGTAATGTGATGCCCCTGGACATAAATGGATAGTATTTATATACTTTTTAGTTAATTTTTTTATAAATTCCTTTATGGGAGATACTCCTAGTTCTCTGTGTATTTGGTTATTCCGTACGTACCACGGGGCGTTGAATATTATACGTAATATTTTGTTTTGCATAATTTGGATTTTATTTAACAATTTTTTGCTAGCAGCATACCATAGACTGCATCCATATGTTATGATTGGTCTTAAAATTGATTTATATATTAATAATGAGCATTTTAGCTTTAGCGCAGATTTTCTGTTTATTAATGGGTATAGCATGCCAAGTCTTTCGTAGCATTGTTTTAGTTTGATGGTTATGTGATATTTCCAAGTTAATCTTTTATCTAGATATATACCCAAGTATTTTATTGCACTGTCGTCAGGATTCCATGGGATTGTTTTTTCTTCAATTGTAAGTTGTGTTGTGGGCTTTTGTCTTCTAAGTGTGAATACTTTTGCTTCACATTTATTTGCATTTAAAGTAAGAGACCACTTTTTAAACCAGTTCATTGTAATGTTTAGAAAAGTTTGTAGATTTTCTACAGCTATATCTACATTTTTGTTTTGGCTTATTATTGCCGTGTCGTCAGCATACATTGCAGTTTCGCACGTTTGGGACTTGTGGTACTCCGGCGTATATTGATTTAGTATCAGATAGTGTTGAGTTAATTTTAGTAGCAAATGTTCGATTTTCGAGAAATGAAAATATTATATTTACTAGATATTGTGGGATATTTAGTTTTAATATTTTATATTTGAGTCCATTAATCCATACCTTATCGAAAGCTTGCTTGATGTCTAAAAAAGCTACTGCTGTGTACAACAGTTTTTCATATCCTTTTGTTATTAATTCTGTTACTCGTGTAAGTTGGTGAACCGTTGAGTGATTTTTTTTGAATCCAAACTGTATAGTTGGTATGATATCATTTTCGTCAATGATTTTGTTTAGTCTGGATTGTATCACTTTTTCGAGCAGTTTAGCCATTGTTGGTAACAGACTTATCGGTCTGTAGCTTGAAGGTAAGGAGTTGTCTTTTCCAGCTTTCGGAAATAGTATTATATGTGCATGTTTCCAGGTGTTAGGGAAGTATCCGATTCGTAGGCAGGAATTAAATATTTTTGTTAGGATGGTTAGTGCTTTTTCAGTAAAGTTTTTAAGGACTATATTTGGGATAAGATCGTGTCCAGGAGTTTTTTTGTTAGGTAGGTTATGTATGAGTGAGTGTATTTCATCTGTTGTTGTTTCGTCGAAGTCATAAGGATTATGTTTTTTCTTTTCATTTTCATGTTGTTTTAATGTATCATTTATAAGTGGTGTATTTTCTTCATTTATGTCTGTTTTAAAGGTGTTTTCTAGGTGTTCTGATAGTACTTCAGATTTTTCTTCGTCGGTTGCATAATATTTTCCTTCAATTTTTATTGTTGCAATTGGTTGTGTTTTCTTGAGGATTCGTTTTGTTGCTTGCCACATATGTGTAATAATAGTTAAATAATTGATGTTTAAATGTATTGACTCATTCAGGTAATCTACCTGGGAATTTTGCAAGTGCATTGCAGAATATATGTATAACATTGGCATCAATTTCATGTAATTATTAGATAAAGTTAACACAGGGGAGTACTGAAACGAATAATAAAAGGTTATGGTGTCCCAAATGTGTATACATAATACTGTAATTTTAATTCATTTGTAGATCTGAAACTGTCTGTGTCGATGACGTCAGACTATAGGGATTTAATTTTCTAGGTTAGTACAATTGAAAAGCTCTTGCCAAAAACAACCATAGTCCAAATATTGTAAAAATGATTTACATACCGGGTGTCTTAGGCCGACCGACACATAGGAGGTTAACATATGAAATCAGTTAATTTTAAATAGTATCTTCCCAGTGCAAGATATTCGGCCTAATTCTCTAAGCAAAATTGTTAAAATTAACAACAATTTTCAGTTGTTAATTTCAATGTCAGTTGCTAAGTTCAAAATCCCAATTCATTATTACATCAAGTTGCTAAAATTTAACAACTATTCGTTACGTCGAGTTGTTAATTTAGCAATTGCATTTCTCTCGTTGCTAGTATTGAACAATCGTTGTTAAATGGTTTTTCTTGAAAATTTTGCGATAGGAAATAAACTTTTACTGGAAATAGGGGGACGACAGCAAAAGTAAACTATTTATAAACTAATATATACCTACATGCCCAATAATTATATACATTTTTAAACAATAATTTAGATTTATGCAAAGAAATTTGCGAGGTGTTAGTAATTCATTCCCGACACTGATATCGGGAAAAAATATTTACAGAGATATTCAAACTGAGCAAGTGTCGTTTAATTCGTGAATTGGATGGTCTCATGCTTCAAATATACTGAGTCAGTACATCCCCGAAGGTCTCATGTTAAAAGATGAATGGTTTAAATTTATTCCAAACTTAAATATTTTAATTCTTAATATTGAACAAATTTTCAGATTCTCTCCCGAAAAGATCTAAATTCAAGTTTTTGAAATTTATTTTCATTTACCTTACACATTTATATTTAAACATCCATTTCAACAATGGCAAATGTCTATTATTTTTACTGCTAAAACTTCTAGACGATGGTCATGCGTCATTCCCGATAATAAGATTCTTGAAATTTCGAATTCGGTCGTATCGAATGAATAAACATGTATACTAAACTGGAAAACTTCATCAGATTCTCCCAACACTTAATTTCTACGCCTAGCTATGGGTCTTATAAAGAGATTACAGGACAAAATTTCAATTTTTCAAGTCAATCAACCATTTGTAAAATTTCCAACTAGCAGTTATCACAACTGAAATGCAAAACTAGCTTTGTTATTTAATTAGTCCAAAATTATCATGAAATCTACCATTAGAGAATATTATTCTGCACCCCAAATTTTCTTATCACTCATTATTAAAAACTCAAACACCAAACGAATCAAAATCTGTCACTTTAGGCTGTGAATAGAGTAGAAATATGTACAAACATTGAGAATCGACATGCCTTTTAAATCACATGTTAATAACTTCAGTGCTATATTTAACAACTATTGTTCAGAACGACCGTTTTTAACAATGTCGTTAATTATGTATTTACTGAAAACAATTGAATAACAGTTGTTACAAGAGTTGCTAAAAATCGTTGTTAACTCTCAGTTGTTACCTAACGACTATGTTAACAACTATTTAGTGAATTAGGCCGATTAAGTTGAAAATTCGTATACTTATTGGGGGATACTATTTCTATAGATTACAATCCAAATTAGTAAATTTCAATGTATAATATCAGAAAAAATAAGGAAATTTGTAG
Source organism: Harpalus rubripes (assembly GCA_963082715.1). Lineage (NCBI taxonomy): Eukaryota > Metazoa > Arthropoda > Insecta > Coleoptera > Carabidae > Harpalus > Harpalus rubripes. The sequence goes on from OY720449.1 coordinate 86,934,381, forward strand.
AATTCATTCAATCCATAAAGTCCATAAATAACTATTACATCATGGGGTTTCGTGGCCGCGTGCCTGAGTGTCTGGTCGCAAATCTGAAGAACCGGGTTTGATCACGACCGACGTCAAATATTTCGAATTATAATTGACACAAAATTAACACTTGCACGGTACAAATATGTCATCATAATTATCGAAATCTGTGTACAAACACACCCAGAAATGAAAGATATAAAGTGGAATAAAATTTCATGTATTTCTTTTCATTCTACATTATTGTCTCGAATGTCATGTCACATGAAATCCTAACAAAGTTCATTTTCATGTCAAGTCCACAATGCATGCTAATGATAATGATAAATTAAATTGCAGGATATGCGATATTATTAGTGTCATTTTTATACTGCTATTATGTTTCTATTTTACTTAGCAAAAATATATTATCAGACATTTAAAATTATCTTTTAATTAGACTTTAATTGTTAACACAAAATTGTTTCTGCGAAATAGTTGGTGAATTTTAACTAATTTCTATTGTTTATTGTTTCGATTGTTGTCAATGTTTCAATTTATCAAATAATTAGAGCAAAATTTGATGATTACAAATAAGGAAAGCTTGATAAGAAATATATCTTTTTTAATGAGACATAATATAACAAAACATATTAGCTGTTTTTGGAATATTTTGAGTTAATGTATTTATTTCTGTTACACTCCGTAAAGGTGTACATAGGAGATTAGCATGGGAAATCAGTTTTTTGCAATTTTCTGTTTGCCTAATTATTTTAAGAAAAAATGCGCCAAATAAAATGTATAAAATTCTACATCTAAAACAATAAACAGAATTACCTTTACATGCTTTTCATAACGACAGAAATTAAGTATGAAAATGTCGAAAATTACGTTAAAAATATCAACAGCCCTGGAATTGAAGAAAAAATAAATGCTTGACGTTTTATATGTCACAACGTAAGTTAACTTATTTGACGTTTCTGACAATTTGATTTGAACAAATATCGTTAATTATGGCAATAATAGAAATATATAATGAATAAATAAAGTTAATATGAATATATCAAAAATTAAACATTGCATAACAAAATTATGTACGATGCTGTTATGTACTCTCAACTCATTTCCAATATATCTACCTTAGTACTTATCATTCCTAACACTCTTTCTTAGAGTGACGCATGTTCTGCTTCTGATTACGCGGCTCACGTGCATTTTTTGAAGACACAGCAGTCTTTTCAAATTTTGTCACGAATTTAGCTCTTCATTCGTTTAAATGTTCATTTTTTAATCATTTCAGATGATAGAACTACAGACAAAATCAAATTGTCAGAAACGTCAAATAAGTTAACTTACGTTGTGACGGTTGTGACTGATAAAATGTCAAGCATTTTTTTTTTGTTCAATTCTATGGCTATCGATATTTTCAACGTAATTTTCGATATTTTCATATTTAATTACTGTCGTTACAATGCATGGAAAGGTAATTCTGTTTATTGATTTAGATGCAGAATTTTATGCTCTAAAACTTTTATTTGACGCATTTCTCTTTAACATAATTAGACAAGCAGATAATTGCGAAAAACTGATTCCCCATGTTAATATTTTATGTACACCTTTAAGACAGACACACGGTATATATATATATATATATATATATATATATATATATATATATATATATATATATATATATATATATATATATATATAGTTAAAACGTGGGCATATATAACTTAATAACATTAACCATTTAAGATAAATGTGTAAGTAATAAAAGCACATGACTTCGTTGCATAAACCTTTCATATGATTGCACGTCGGTCGATGACGTCACTAAGTCGCAAGTCGCCGACATAAAGCTGAAACGTAATGAATAAGATAATTGAATGTAGTTTAATTGTCTGTCACGTTACAGTCATAAAGCCGACTGTAAAGTCTGCTGCACAATGAGTAGTTTCACGCCTTTATGACGTGGTTTCCTGTACACTGCATTGCATCTAATAGCTTCTGTTTTACTATCCCTAATGCTTTTATGGATGCGTCATCAATGGAGACTACATTTGCATGTTGTGGTGTTATGTAATATTTGTATTATTCATAAATGGAATATTTATTCCATTGATAAATATAAATAATAATAATAATAATAATAATAATAATAATAATAATAAAAATCTTTATTGACCGTACGTCAAAGGAGAGGTTCGGCAAAATGCTGTTCTGCCACCTAACCCGTACAATGATTATAACCGATAATTATACGTCAACAAAGTATTTTGTTTACAAAAAATTAATTTAAACAAAAACTAACAAAAAATAAAACGCATAGAAAAAGAAAAAAGAAAAAGGCACAGGTCTCGTATAGATGTTATGAAATCGGAAAGCCATTACAAACTAAACATATGAATTATACAAATTTTTAACATGATATTTAAAAGAACCATAAGCAAGAGATTTTAGATTTTCAGGTAAAGCATTATATAAAGATGGTGCTAGGTATGCAAAAGCTGCCTTGACTTTGGATTTTCTTTAGGATGGTACTATGAACAAATCTTTTATTTGTAGCGTATAGGTATATTGCTTAGGAACTAATATATTCGTTAAATAATGTGGAGTACCAGTTAATTTTACTTTGTGTACGAAACAGAGATAGGAGGATTTCACGCGATCGTCTATGATATTCATCTCAGCACGTTTTTGGTACTGAGATATATGATCGTACTTACATACACCGTAAACAAAGCGTAAGCATTAATTCTGAAAAAGAGTAATTCTATTTTTTCCGTCTGTAATAGAATATGAATGTAGACGCAGGAGCAGTAATCTAAAATGGGCAAGATTAATGTATTAACCAGACATAATTTAACCTCGGTACTTAAATCATGTCTGAACTGATACAAATGTCGCATTTTAAGTCTAGCAGTCGTAAGTTTTAGGTTTAAATGCTGCACAAATTTCAGATTCTCATTCACAGTCAGACCTAATATTTTTATACAAGAACTTCTTTCAAGAGGCACGCCATGTATCAGTATGTTCTGTGTTATATAGTTGTAATTATCTATAACAAGAAGGGATGATTTGCTAGCGTTTATTCTTAAACTGTTTTTGTCCACTCATAACACAAATATTTCCAGTTTTTCGTTAACAATATTAATTTATTCATTTGACTTAAATGGATCAATGGATGCTATGAGTTGAGTGACATCAGTGTAGAAATGAACATTGCAAAAATTGAAAGTAGATGGCATGTCGGCTACATATATTAAGAGAAATAATGGCCCTAAAGTAGACCCTTGTGGTACGCCGCACTGTAGAGGAAACAATGTCGAACTAATTGTATCTAAATTTGAAGACATGCATATTTGGAATGTTCTGTTACAAAGGTAATTATGACACTATCTCACTGCGTCATCGGAGAAGTTATAGTTTTTCAATTTACGAGTATATATATATATATATATATATATATATATATATATATATATATATATATATATATATATATATATATATATATATATATATATAAAACAATAACATAAACTGACGCTCAAAAGACAGGCTTGGAAAACTCAAGTCGAGTTTTGTACGTTTAGTTGTTGTTGTTTTTAGAGAAATATAAATCTAAGCTGTTCGTCGACTGCCTGAACTTTTAGATATATTGATAAATCCCAGGTACCAGGACCGAATTGGGCGGCAGAAAATTATGACACTATGATTTTACATGTCTCTACTATATATCTGTATCGTTGTAGTTATTTTCGTACTATATAAGACAACTGTTATTGTCATCGTACCATCGAAAACAATTTTTATCCAAGTCATTAAAATTCAGACCACACATGAGGCTAAACAACCAATTATATCTATACGTGCCGTTTGACCAAATACGTTGGTAGATCAGACTTAAGTTATTCCAAGTATTATGCGCGATTCCCCGAATTAGTTTGTCACCAGGTATGACATCACATTTTACACGTCAAGTTCAAGTGTATGGATATATGTCAGGGCACTATACTTAGGTAACATGTCTCTCAATCCCCCCCTACCCTCCCCTCCCGGATCAAAAGGATTCAAGGACATTAGAGTTGGTTGTCATTTGTTGTGCTCTGAAATATTGGGAGTACTTGATATTCTTTTTATGTAACATGTCATTGTTTATTGTGGTTTAGAGCAGAAATTTATGGTTTTCGAAATCGAATTTGATTTTTATTGCTTTGCATTTATTGTCGAAAGCTTATTAATATGTGTAAGGAACTTGTCTATGACATTGAATAAAAAACAAATTAAAAAAGAATGACAATTACTTCTAGTAATGATAGTTATCTTATTTGTTCTTGTGTAGGTGGATCTTCAAGTCATGACTTAATAATGATGTTTACTTAGAAATAATATGAGCTGAGTATAGGCGTTTTTCAATTATACATTAACTGATCTGAATAAATGAACGTCATAGTTTTAAATAAAACACTATTTTTAGTTTTAGGTAGTACTATGAGTAAGAAATATTTACTCTGTCGGGTTTACCGATAAAACTATAAATATTGTAACTATTAAAAAGCGGCACATAACTGTCACTGCTTGCTTTTACATTCAATACCAACGTGCTATTAACTTTGCCGCTTTGTTGAAATTAAGACATGCATTGAATGGATTCCCTGTCACTCTGTATAGTAATAGTAATTTACGGAACAAGACATGAAAGTGTTACTTTACTGAAAGAGCAAGGAAATGCCACAGCGAGAAAAGATACTTTCAGGTCATATTGGGTACAAAAAAATTATTCGTGGTCCTGAACAAAATCTATAGCAACCTATGGATTATTTCTTTTTTTATTGCGAGGAAATAAGAAATAAATAAACTAATGATCAGGGATCGGAAAATAACTTTTTCTGCGACCACTACAGAAAATTGTACTTTTCCCATGCTTTACAAAGCCCGAGAGTTATTCATTTCCCACAGTCTCATCACCAATAAATCACCTTTTATACAGGCTGTCTCACAACTCGTGTCCCAGAGCGAATGAGGAAACACGAGACTGCACTCGGATGTGTAATTTCGAAGATAGAAATCTTGTGGATCATAAAGTGATATTGAGAGCCATCGCAAGGACGCATGAGACAGGTCAAGTTATGCCAGATCGAAAAGAAACTGGTGGTGCTCCCAGAATCGCTCGTACAGTTGAGAACGAAGAAGCTGTTTTAATGACAATAATATTTTCGTTTAACACATTTTACACAGCTGCTACAACACGTTGCACTGTACGATATAAATGATGATCTCGGAAGACACATTCGCTAATCTAAATTTGTTGACAGTGAAAAGTCAACTCTAAAGTGTCAAATTTACAGTAAATCAAACAAATTTTGTAACTCACTAGTAGTATTTTTAAAACCTAGCAACCAGTTTTATTTTGTAATAATATCATCACAATTCAAGATATCCTTCCGGGATTGGTGGATTAAAAGGTCTTGTAACTCTGTTATGCAAGCAGCCGCAAATTATTTTCTTCTATTTGTTGGCAACCTATTGTCGTCGGCAAGTGTCAGTTTCGTCTGGGGCGCGAGTTGTGAGACACCTGTATGCATAGAATGTACAAAAAGCGAGTAATAATAAATAAATTAAAAAAATAACTAATTTTCTGAACAATCGCGAAAAAATGTTGTTTTTGTTTGAATTAATTTTAGGAACTGCGGTTTTCATTCCCATAAATTTATTATTGATACGGGAAGAATTTTGTTTTTGATTTTTATTTTTCTCAGTAAAGAATTGAAAACAACATCTAGCAGTAATTAAAAGAAATGAATGATTTGGTTAGTTTACCAGTAAGATAAACAAATAATGGAAAATTTGTTTTCCAATAAACATAAACATTACATGAGTATAAAATGTTTTATTACTTCAATCAGACAATTATGTAATTTTATAAGTTATCTGGTGTACTGTCATTAACTGTAAAGAAGAAAATATTAAAAAAATATAATAAAATTTTCGAAATGATTGCTTTGTTTTTATTATATCAAAATCGAAGTTAATAATTAGTTCTTCCGGTAAACACGATACATATATTATTTTTGTTTACCCAAAAAATTGTAAACACTCATCGTAACAATGGTTAAATATTTCAATCTTCGAAATTCTATTGGTTTCTTTCAATAAGGAAGTAAAAACGCTAAATTTGATTATTGTTTACTCCAGGAAAAGTATGTCATACTGATAATTTTTTTAGGAATTTATTGAATTTGTGATTGATAATAAGTACGAATGTCAAAGTGTTACTGACTCAAGTTTAACAGGTCTGATCTAGTAAAATTATCTATAGAAACGTAAATAAATCTTATCCATTTTACATCTAAAAATGAATCGTTTTGATTTTTGTTGCGCATATTATCTTAGATTTGATAAAAATGTAGATTCGAAAAACCAATAGGCCAAGGCTTTTAGTAGCATGTTACTAATATTGGTAACAATCCAGATGGTATCAAAAAGAATATATCGTCACCTTAGGGGCTCTCTAAGCTGTGGTGGAGAGAGCACCACAGGATAAACCATCGCGGAATATTACTTATTGCTGGGTTTGCCAATCTGCATTGTACGCAAAAATTGGTAACGATGATGACATATTCATACCGTGCTGGCTTTTACCAGGTGTCACCTCACGGGCATTCATTTCTGGTGTGCAGAGTGCACCATAGGGGTCACTTTGGTGCTTTTTAGCAGGGTTGTGCGACGACGCGTAATCTATGATAGATTAGTTACATGCGTAAATAATGATGTCAAATGTACTACGAGGGATACTCTGTTAATAGTTGATATATAGTATAGCAGGCCATGGAAGCTCAATTGGCTAGAAACAATTGCAACAGAATGTCGCATTAGTTGACATTCGTTACCCACAATTGTCATACATTCCGATTTCCTTATGAAACGTAGTTAATTTTGCAAGTTAAGTAGTTTTTATTTTTAATTCAGTTAAAATGAGCTTTCTGTGAACTGCTTTTAGAGCCATGATTTTCTATGACTATAAAAGACAGGATAGCAGCAAAGCCATGAAAATTTGGTAGCAGCTTTTGGCGATGCTGCCCCTTCATTATCCGCTGTTAGTCATTGGTTCCGCGAATTTCGACGAGGGCGAGAGCTGCTAGAAGACGAAGCAAGACCTGGAAGACCTGCGGATGCTGCCTGTTCAGAAAATGTTGATCGTGTGGCAAGCTTGATTCAGTCCAATCGAAATATTACTTATATGGAGATTCAGGAGTAAGTGAAGATTGGATCCTCGGCGGTGAATACCATTTTGCATAAACATCTTGGGGTAATAAAGCTAGCAAGCCGGTGGATACCGTATTTGCTGTCAGAAAGTCAAAAACAGGATCGAGTAGAGACTGGTGTAAATTTATGTTGCAAAATTTTTACGGAGGAGCTTCCAAGCAAGTGGCATAAATTGTAACAGGTGACGAACCTTGGGTATACAGTTACGACCCTGAAACTAAACAGCAGTCTAGTGTATGGGTATTCGAAGATGAAAAAAGTAATTCGTGGTAGAAGCGTCAATAAGAAAATGATTGCTGTTTTTTCTCCACCGAAGTGGTCCTGTTGCTGTTATTCCACTTGAAGATCGCAGAACTGTTAATTCTGACTGGTACTGCGAAGTGGATTTACCATAGATTTTTGAAAACTTACAAACAGGTCCCAAAGGACCGGTTTGCGTAACATCTTAGTCCATCATGACAACGCATCCTCCCATACTGCTGCCAGAATATTGAATTTTTTGAAAGATTCGGGAGTTTAATTTGTAATTCATCCTCCGCATAGTTCAGTGTTGGCACAGTGCAATTTTTTTGTTTCCAGCTTTTAAAACAATTATGCGAGGTAAAAGATTGTCCAGCGCAGCTGCAGCAGTTACAGAATTTCAAAGAATTTTTGAGAACCTTTCAGAAAATGAATTTTCCAAATATTTTAAAAAGTGGTTTCAAAGATTGCACAAGTGTATGTCTGAATGGAGAATATTTTGAAAAACAATAAAAAAAAATTGTATAAAAATGCAACGGTTTTTTAATAACTAACAATTTTCCACGCAATCTTTGTAGACTCACTGAGTCCTTACGTCTTACTATCTATGTAACTGTCCTTCTGACAAAAGTAAAAAAATTATAGTCTACATGCGCGTAGATAATATACAAATTTTAATCTCGTAAACAACTTCATTGTCTACTCGTCGACAATAACGTATTTTACGTAGCATAATAATAATACTTTATTTCACAGACCAGAAATGGTATAGAAAAGGTCACAAAGTACATTGCAAAATACAAAATATTGACACAAAATAAATAGTTATAGTTAACTGACAGATATTAAATTACACACAGATTATATAGATAAAAGCTACATACAACATGGAGAACATTATTAGTTTGAAATGAAAATGTTTTGTCATTAGTCATTCATATATTCCTCAATACTGTAGTAAGTTTTACTAATTAAGAATTGTTTTACTTCATATTTAAATTTTTTTAAATCTTGTAAGTTTTTCAAGACTTGCGGCCGTCTATTATATAAGACTAATCCACAGTAATTTGGATTATTTTTTTGATTTATTTAGTCTGATTATCGGAACTAATAAGTTATCTTTACCCCTGGTACTAAAGTTATGTATATCACTGTATGTTTCAATAGTATTTAATCGTTTTTTAATATGAATAACCACATTTAAGATATAAATACAGGGAAAAGATAAAAGTTTTTCATTTTTAAACAACTCTCGACAGGAGGATCGAGAATTTAATTGAAATATATTTTTCACAGCTGTTTTCTGCAGTTTAAAAACTCTAATTGATGATGTTGAGCAACCCCAAAAAATAATCCCATAACACAATACGGATTATAGGCACAGCCCTGCCTTTTAGTGTCGGTCGGGATCGAATCCGGGTCACCTCAACAAATAATGAAATAACGCTTCCGATATTAATTTCCTATCCCGTGACGCTAAAACCAAAAATAGACTTCAATATTAATTATTGCCCCATTTTAGCACTCTGTATAATGATTCTTAATATAAAAATGCCATCAACAAATGAATATCGTTTGCGTGCCATCCTGATATTTTTACAGTCACGAAACTTAACACATGAAAGGTCATAGAAGATTAAATTCCTTAGGGCAAAGCTATTTTCCATTCGAAGAATTAGATTCGCTTATTGCTGTCAATAGAATCACGTGAATCTGTAAAGGTTACTTTGTTTATTATAGGATGCTTAAAGAATTTGTAAAAATGTTCGCACGATCGTCAATGATGATGGACATTTAAATATCACGAAATATATTGTGTGAAGTCGTTATAACTAATAAATTTTTTTCATAATTAAAGCATAACAATAATGTGGTCATGCACGATTTTTCATTTTTAACTTTAATCGGTAGATTAATAAAAAATAATTGACCCTTATTTTTATTTTTCCTCAAATTACAATTAAAAATGATATTTAGAATAATTATTTGAGATCCAACCTAAATGTATAAATCGTAGAAATGGGCTTTAGTTTTAATAAATTTCTCCTGGATCCTTAAGCCCATTTTTACGATTTATAAAAATGATATTGTTCAAAACGCGGCTGTTTTTCTCCGCCTCGTCCCTTGCCCAGTGACGTAAGATGTTCATCAACGCGGCCATTTTGATTTTCACACTAGGTTAAACGTCAAATGACATTTAAAGATAACCTGAAATTTATGAAGCTAAACATGTCGGTGAGTAGTTGTTTTGTGCCATTGTGCCAAAATACTGGCGAAAATTCTAAAAACGTTTAAGCGTCTAATCTCAAATCTTTACAAAGTAGTGAAACAACCAAGAAGAACGAAAGAAGCACAGCTGACAGCTGAATGATTCGTGGATAACTTCAGGCCAAATGAAAATTATATTTATAAAAATTAATAGAATGATATATTAATATATTATAGCAGTTCTATCAAATATTTAGATACCTAATTCTGAATTTATAGTCTATATACTTTTTACCTCCCGCTACCGTCGGTAAGGGAGGTAAAGGGATGTGATAAAAATCGCATAACGAGATTTTGGTTTTAAGATCCCTAGAATCCAATTTTAACACTTTCACGATGTGTATGTGTGTATGTATGTATGGATCCTCCGCTCTAACTCAAATTCAGAAAATTTTGAAAACTTGAATTTAGACCTTTTTTAATATGCAAAGAGCCCATTAGATTTTGATGTAAATGGGATAACCAGAAATGACACTTTATTTGAAGCTCAAAATAGTTTTTCTTCGAAAAATACATTTAAATGTTATTTTTTCGAAATTAATTCAATAATAAAAATTAAAGATTATTAAATTTTCTACAGATTTGCATTAATACTTTTTCTACATATTTTATGGATAAATTTGTAAAATTACCTATAATTTAAATCCCGGACCCTACGTTTTAAATAAATAAAACTTCTTGGTTACGTTACGTAGTTATTCAAATGTATGCCAAAGATTTAACCATTTCAAATTAATAGTAACGTTTTAAAAAGAAAATAGTAAATAGAAGAATAGGAAAGGAAATCAATACAGTTTCCAGCATAAGTAAATATTTAGGTATGTATTTAGATTAATAAAAATTAACGATTCACAAAAAAGTTTATGGTAATCCTCATTTTTGGATTAGTGAATTCTATTCTATCCCGTTATATAAAATTCAATTTTCATTTTATTATTAAAAACGGTAGTTACTTGGATTCAATTAGACTATATTTTAAGAAATAAACTGCCAAAAATAGTAAAATTCGCTAATTCAAAAATAAGGATTAGCTTATGGGTCGATTCTGCTCACATCTGTAACTCTTACAGATTTGTAAATCTATTAATAATGAATAAAATCTCAACGAAAGATGCCACTCTTATGTATAATTTTATATTAATCAACAAGATGTGCTTCTGTCACTATTTTACAGATTTACATATCTGCAAGACTTACAGATGTAAACAGAATCGACACATAATCTTTTTGTGACTCGGGTTGTAAATGGCGGGAGTATCTGGCCACACCAGATTTTTTATTTTAGAAATTCTGTGTCGTTATAATAAGTCTGTATGAAATGAGTCTGAACTTGCAGTGTGAACATCTGATTTCGTGTAGATTATAATGAAGTCTCTATTTCTTTAAGTTGTTAAGAAAATTAAAAGTAGTTAGCAAAAAATCTTTAACCGTTTATCCTTGAACTTTGTAAACTTTTAAAGAATAAAATATAGTAGTAGTAGTAAACATAGCAACTAAAACTTTAAAGAAAATATTTTCCTTTGCGTAGGTGATTGAACGAATGTTCTATAAATATAATATTACTAAGGAAATAATAAATTATACTATTAATATACTATGAAGAAAAAAATTATAGTGTTTGTACGTCTAGAAACAATATTGTAAGGAAGTACATCTTCAAAATTTCTCGCTTCTTTATAGTGATTATATATTAATTTTTGGTAAAAGGTGAAAGTTGCAATAACCGTAAAAATAAAATATACGAGTATATGTTGGCATTTTCATCTTTGATTACATTCTCTGTTTTTACCTCTCGCTAAGAGAGGTATTGAATTCATGCTAAAAATCGCATATCCAGATTTCAATGAATAAGCACGTTTTAAGGTCCCTAGAATCCGATTGCAACATTTTTACGATGATGTCCGTATGTGTATGTGTGTGTATGGACGTTGGCTTCACGATTTCTCAAATACTATAAAACTTAAGACATATTTAACTACGGATTCTTTAATCTAACAATAATGGGAAGAGTTGATTAAGTTTTGGTAACAATTGGACAACCGGAAGTAGTAGTTACAAGAAAAAAATCATCTAAATATTATTTATCGAAAGTTTATGTAAATACTTATATTAAAGAACGTTAAATTCTTTATTCGAGAAATATAAATTCATTATTATATCTTCTATAGATTTAGAGATAAGGAAATGCATATTAAATAATTTGATGTAAAAATTCTCAGATCAAACTACTTCAAGGCAAGAAATTCAAATGTTTGTAATTGACACATAAATGTCACTATCAAAAATATTTGTATGCCACTGTCAAAAATATTTGTATATTATTATGAAGATTATGAAAATAAAAAAAAAAGTCAACAACGCAAAAGAATATACGTAAAAAAGAATATAAAAGGAATTTGTGAAAAAATTACGAATATAAAGAAAAAGAAAAGGAAAGTAGAAAAAGAAAATTTCAGGATATTGAATATAAAGAAAATGTATGTATTGTACATAATTTATATTAAAATATCCCATAGATTTTGCAAATATATGTGAGAATTATTTTGCAGTGAGACATGAATATATGTATTTGTATTAGAGGTGGGCGCGGGCCGTGATTTTGTCGTGTCACGATGGGTCACGACGTGACCCGCGTGATCGTGAATATAATTTCAATTTTGCGTCGTGATTGGACGTGAGCGTGAGGCACTAAAAAATTATCGTGCGTGATCAGGCGTGATTGAAATTTAATCGGGCGTGAGTACAAGTTTTCTTCTATTTTTTATTTAAAAAATTGTCAATTTCCATCTTTTACTTTACATTCTTGTTATTATTATTATTTCCAAATATGTCATCAACAGAATTTTTTGCATAAAAATAGTGTTATTGTTGTTCCCAAAATTGTATACACAGTTGTTCCGATCTCACTAAAGATATAGAAATCTTTAAGCCCGTTTGATACCATCATAATTTTGTTAACAAATTTGTTACCAAATTTATAATCATATTTGTGATGGAATAGAACAACCTATTTGTCCATAAACATTCGTTTCCAATGAAACCAATCTGTTACTTTACTTATTACCAATTTGTTAACAACTTTGATAACAAGTTATGACTGTGTTAAACAGGCTTAAAATGTACACAATTACGTGACACGAACGTGACCCGCCGGGCTTGATCGGGCGTGAGTGCCAAAATAAAATCGTGAGCGTGAGTTGATTGGTCGTGATTACATTTTTAGTTCCGTGAGCATACGTGATCGTGAACAAAAAGTTACTCACGCGCCCACCTCTAATTTGTATTTAAAAATATTTTTTGTTTTATGCGTAGAACCAGGTCAAATATCTGGCGAGAGGTTATGTGCTGGCCACATCAGATTTTTTAATTGTCAGTTAAAAATAAAAATGTATTTTTCGTTTTCTGATAGTTATATTACCAGACAGTATAATCAAAGATGGAAAATTTCTGGCCGAGTTGACAAACAAAATTTGCTTTACATCAACTGAAAACATTGTTATTTCGAACTTATTATACGGCATTATTTTTATGACTGCTTTTAAGTGTTGTGTATGAAATATCGAATAACTGCATTGTCTAGTTGATAAGTAACCTGTTTGCCTTGTACACGGAAATTTTAAGACGTAAATGCGAACAAATATTTTGCAAAAATTCACATGTTTATTTTTTCAAAATGTTTCTTGAATTGAGAATATTTTAGGAATAACCCAAGAGTTTTTATAATTCTGCATAAACCATTAACACGTTACAAAGTGTTTTTTTTACTACTATGCTTTAATATAAATATTACGTACGGGTCATCTGTACTTGAATGATTGACAATCATTGTTACAGATTTTTATGTCGATAGCTTATCATTATGATACAGATTTTATTTTTATTTCGGTACAGATTATGATATAGATGAATTTTATAATCAATTTATTGGTTTATAGTTTATTTTTATCTTCCGTCATACCTTTAGATAAGGAAGGTATTGTTTTCGGTCAAAAAATTCGATGTTGAGTTTTTAATGAATACGCACGTTTTAGAGTCCCTAAAATAAATGATTTTACTATTTTTGCGATGATGTATGTTTGTGTGAATGTGTGTATGTGTGTGTGACGATTTTTCTCCGTTGATAACTCCAACACTACAATTCTAAAATTTATAACACTTTCGTATTCTTCTTCGTCACATCCATATGAAGAGCTGATTAGATTTTGGTATAATTGGTCGACTGGAAGTACCCTCATTTGAAGATTTTAACAGTTTTTTTAAAAAAACGCTGTTAAATATAATTTTTTCACACTTAGGCCCGGTTTTTCCATCTCTGCATAAAGTAGATTTCCTGGATTAAAATAATATGTTTAATAGGCTACTTGCGTGGTACTGATAATCTGATATCTATATATAAATTATATGTTTTTTAATAAATTAAGAAAGAAGATTTTATTTGACATTATTATTTTGAAATGGAGAAAGGGATGCATATTTAAGAATGTAACCTGTAGCTGGCGAGCGAGTGCGAGTTTTAATTTGATTTTGGCATTAGTTCATTTTTCTGTCATTGTCTCTCTTCTTTATTTGCGTGGTTTCTGTTACTTTTATTACGTATTTCGATTTATTAAGCAGGATTTTGAAGGATTTTAACTTAGCTTATATTCGTACAAGATTAAAATGACAAACGAAAATATTAACATCCAAACTATTATTCAAACGTCAAACAGATGATCTGTCATGTTTAAATTACCCGCACATGCCGTTGCTATTGGACGTACCGATGTTATTGCTTTACGGCCATTCATTGGTTCGGCGTAATTCTCTACGTCATACACGGCGGTAATTTAAATATTAAAATTTCAATCAATGAAAATGTTGCCAAAAGAAAAAATATGGGTAGCAAGTTTTTATCGTCTCTTCAAAAATATTAAATAAAAAATGGCACGCTACTAGCCTATTGTTTATATTTGTTACGGCACCATTTAGTGATCAAATATGAATTAATTACATTTTTTATTTATTCAAAAATTGTTTGAAAATTTCGCTCAATCTTGCTTAGAAATAAATAAAAATATATTTCAAACGAAATAAAGCAATTTTATTTCGATTTGAAACAATATAGAACATTCTAAAAATAGAACTTTGGCTTGTGCAAGTTTGATACACCCTAATACTCCAGCACTCTGGAAAAGCACGAATGCACAATTTTACTGATATTTATTTTTATTGTAATACATGTATTATCTATTTTAAAAACATTTTCATATAAAAGTTTTACTTACAGTAAAATTATTGAAAGATGTTCGATCAAGGTCATCTATATCATGAACGAATTAACAAATTGGCATATATTTATCTCTCTCATAAGAAGCGTGTATTTAAAAGAAAAATAAGATTTGAAAATTATTTTGACATATTAAAAAAATCTGATGTGGCCAGCACATTACCTTCCGTCAGTTCTATGTATTTTGTTCAAATTTCATACGGAAAGTTCCTTCCTAAATTAAATATTCTATTTCTTGTACATTACCTTCCGGCAGTTGCATGTATTTTATGCAAATTTCATACAGAAAATTTTTATTTTATGACGTTTACTATATACAGTATATCTGCAGAAATAAAAAATTTATTATTATTATTTCTTGTACATTACCTTAAAGCAGTTGTATGTATTTTATACAAATTCCATACAGAAAGCAAAAGATCCTATACCTATTTCCAGTAAAATTATAAGACAAACACACTATGTCAATTTCACTTGACACTGACAACTTTCAATCAAAATTTTCTTAATATAGTAGCTGTTTCCACAGCTATGACTACTTTATGAAATTTAATTTCTTTATAATTTTTTAACTCTATATCCATTTAATATTAGGTATAAAATGCAATGAAATCGTATAGAAAATAAAATATTCTTTAATATTTATAATAACATTAAATGTGAAAAAATGATATTTAACATAGTTTTTTCAAGAAAAACTGTTAAAATCTTCAAATGAGGGTACTTCCGGTTGTCCAATTCTAACCAAAATCTAATCAGCTCTTCGCATGGATGTAACGAAGAGAAATACGAAAGAATTATAATTTTTAGAATTGTAGTATGGAAGTTATCGTAGACGAAAATTTTGTTACACACACACACACGGACACACATACATACATACATACATACATACCCACACACACACACACATACAGACATCATCGTAAAAATAGTAAAATCGTATTCTAGGGACCCTAAAACGTGCTTATTCATCAAAAACTCACCACCGAATTTTTTGACCAAAGACAATACCTTCCTTACCTAAAGGTGACGGAAGGTAAAAAATTATTTGTCATTTTTGAAGTAAGCTTTGATTTTTGTTTTTATTTATTTATCGTCTCGCCTCTTGAACGGTAAGTGAAGCACATCACTTACCGACGTGAGTCACATCACTTACCGTTCAGTAATTTGTAAGACCTACTGTCTTGGAAACACTATCGGTAAAGATAAAAAATAACCCGATCGTGCAAAAAATATATTTTTAATATACTTTCCTGTAGCATATGTTCTGATTATAATATTCTATAAATACAAAAATATTTATAATTTGCATAATTTGAGGAAAACGTTTATATCTACTATCTGATGAAAATAATATTCGCAAACGTGTAAACATAAATTAGTTGAATGCTAGTAACAGGGATTCCCACTCATAAAATGTACAGACATTTAAGTTATGTAAAAACAAATAAATAATAAATAAAAGGAAATTTGCGTCCATTGAAACTGTGTCCAAGGAGAACTGGAATTTACTTTTCCTTTTTGTAAATAAATATATTTTACTATTACAACTTGTTTTCTACGCTTTTATGAGATTTTTAAAATTTATTATAATTTTAACATGAATATATTTGTTTTAAGAAAATAGAACATTGTTAATTTATTATAAACATTTAGGCTCGGTGTTTTCACCTCTGGTTAGGTTAGGTTAGGTTAACTGCAGGCCCGTAGCCAGGATTTTTTTCGGGAGGGGCTTCGAAATTTTAGGAAATGGAGGGGAGGAGTTTTATTATAATTTTCCTTCATCAGGCCTGTATCAAAAACTTTTTTGGAGGAAAATGAAACACGGATTATTACGAAAGTTTAGAACATACAAAATTTTTAATTTAGTATTTTATGTACCAATTTAAAATAAATTTATTAGAATTTCGGGAGGCCTCGAACCCCTCCCCTGGCTACGTGCCTGGTTAACTGTTATTAATTATCGGATAAAACGAAAAATGTGGCATGCTATATTTTTCATTTTACATGACAGTCAAGTTAGACAGTTTAATAAACATGCTCGCAAACATGCTAATATCGGCCCTTAACTGAGGATCGAATGGACCTTTCCAATTTAAAGAGATAGAAGATATGCGCAATGGGGATCTGCGCATAGTAAGAACAAATGAGATCTATGATGTTTGATTCTAAAAAAAAAATAGGCGTAAAATGTAAGATAACTATAAAAAATCTTATCGAAATAAATTACAAAAGCTTTTATTGAAGGTAAAATGTCTAACGATGCAAATTTTCACTGAGAATACAGGTATTTTAATGACTGCAGTATTTTTGACGTTTCGTTTGACAGTCCAACTGGCAGTTGTTCGCGCCATTTTCTTACTGTTTGCAGCGATAGAAAGAGATAGCCCTTATTTGGAAAGGTCCATTGTACAGGTTGCCTTGGAAATAAGATAAGATGATTTATCTAAACTTACATATATCCAAAAGTAAACCGTTTAGACTGCATTCTGCTTCAAAGTCCTAAAACAAAAAAAAATTGCTTATAATAAAGAAGCGTTATGTTCGATTTGAATGACATCTAGTGTGACAATACATATGGTATAGTTCATCTTTTAAGATAGTATTTGTTATTATTAGTGAACCACTAATGTATGAAACTTGGGTGTCACGACCATGATTAGATCTTATCTTTTTAATGGCAACGTCAGTAACGTAAAATTATTATTTTTCAGAAAGATATATTCAGTCGTATATTTTTCTGTCTCTACGTTATGATATCTGTAACGATTTAGACAGAAAAAAATAAAATATCTTTGATTGCGCCGTGTAATTTTTAAAATAAATTTTATCTACCAGTACCAGTTTATCCACATGTCAAACAATTTATTTTTTCCGAAAGCGACATTAAAATACACGCTATCACTCCGCGAAGTTGGTCAAAATAGTAGCTAAAGACTTTTTTCAAAATATAACTTTGCATGTCAAACTTGAAATAATCTAAGTTTCAAAAATCTATAAAAATATACATATTGCAAACTTTCTTTCACTGGATATTATGTCTTCACATATGTTATGACTAGCGAATGAAAGTTGACGTATAAATTATTTTATAGATGTGGTTTCTTTTGAAAATGTTTCCCTATTCTTCAAATAAAGTACCATTTCTGGAAATTATATAATGACCAAAAAGGGAGGTGCACAACTAGATGTTATAGCAGTCCTAAATACAAAATTTCAACTTTCTTCGGATAACCGTTTTTGAGTTATGCGAGATACGTACGTACAGACGTCATGATGAAATTAGTCAGAATGGATTCAGGGATGGTCAAAATGGATATTTCTGTTGAAATCTGAAAACCGAAATTTATCCCGATTACAATATTCTTTTCGCTTGGTAGACACTAAACGAAATTGAACTTGTGACCTTATATTGTTATTCGGACTGATCATGGTAGATGTCAGTATTGGAAACAGAAATGGGGACTAGTTGATAATACAAACTGTGACTGTGGGAATGCTCCTCAAACGTTACACCATATAGCGACAGAATGTCCACTAAGACGGTTCCCAGGAACATTTCAAGAACTACATCGCCTCGAGGGCACTACTATCCAATGGTTGAACAACCTAGATATCAGACCATAAGTCAAAACTCAACTCAAAGACATTTATGATAGTTAATTCTTGTTCTTGTTATTTTTAATATTGTTTTATTTTTGTTTTGCCATACGACATATATATATATATAGTTTACATTAAAATTATGAATGAAACGTTTTATATTTTAAAAATATTTTGTTACAAAATCATTTAAAATTAGCCATATTTTCATAATATGACAAAATATATGCAACTTGTTTTTAGTACCGGACTCCCTTACAACAGAGTCAAATTTCTTGGCTGTAAATTGAAAAGGACTATTGAATATAAAAGTACTTGCATTTTCAATTTGCATGTACACCATTGATCACCAGCCACAATCAACAAACATAGTCGACCTTCATCAATACACGAGCCTTGCCGTGGTGAAAGTCATTTGCTATTGTTGCGAAGACCATCATCAGTGAAATGTGAAATATGTGTTCGTGTACTCTGCGGGGGAAGAGCATGCATTCTTTCATTTCCGTTTTTGTTAAGAAAAGTTCATTCACACCAGACAGAGATTATTGCTATTCATTATCATTAATAAATGATTTTGGTTAATTTGTACACCTGTTTTGCTGATTAATGATCGATGACTTAACCTAGATTTGGGTGAAATGCATGACGAATTTGCAAATGAAACATTAATGTTTGTAATTTTATGTAGAAATATAAATTTGCGTTTTACATCACAGTTCCATTAATATTTTTATATAATTATTTATTGATGTGAAATACGAAAATGAAAGTTGCTACATGGGATTGTAAAGTACATAATAAATAATAAAACATATTCGTAACGAAACAACGTAGGTAAGTGTTTCGCAAAATGCGAAATGTAAAAATTAAAATTAAATAAATGCTTTCAGCAAATTTCTTCATCCGAACAATGATATTTGAATTAAAACAAGAATAATTCCTTTTTTCCATGACTGATAGTAAAAGTTAATTTCTATAGTATCAAAATTAAAACAGAAGATCACCAGATAAATTTAAATAAAAGAAAAATTATTTTTTTCGACCAGTGGGTCTTAAAATACGGGATCTAACTTTTTAATTTTAAATGAGAACATATATTTTTTATTTGCTTAATTCTGGATTCTGTGATATAATATTTTTATACCCTTACAAAAAATGCATGTCAAGTTTTATACTAATTTGATTAAAATATGGCTGCAATAAGAGCGTCACGAATGGAAAAATGAATACATGTTATTTTTATTACTTAGAATTAGTGTGCTCTGGCCGAAAGAAATGAATTTTTTGTCCTTGTAAGTGATCATAAATGTCATCGTATACTAAAAATGAACAAGCAGAAGACGCACGTCATCAATAAATATTGCTAGATAATGACGTCACTTATTACTACATTTTCATACTAATTTATTCTAGAAAATGCAATGCGTGTTGTATAACTTACTGTATACAATACATGCAGATGAATTTTCGTGTAACACTTATTGTTGTCTTAGCTCTAATCAAATCAAAGCGCCCCCAATATCTGAGCGCCCTAGGCTGCCGCCTAGTCAGCCTATCCTGTAATTGGGCACTGCAGTAATTCTGTAGCAGAAGACACAACTCACAAATACTAACTCAGAATAAACTGTTGTAATTAGTACAATAGATAGATAAACCAGAACGATATATTATATTGATATATTTTATTGAAAGCAAATTGACAGTTCCATATATTTTTTACAAAACAATGATACATAACTACTTTGATATTTACAATTATTTTTATTAATTCAAGTCATTCGAGCCTGGATGAGATGAGTTGACCATCAAGTGTCAGGGACAGGATCGATACTTGATTGAATTTAAATTCAATGTAAACATGGACATTCTCAGTAGTACTACCATTATGATACGAAGATCAACCACAATTATTCAAATAATTTCATATTCCCTAAAAGGAATAAGGATTGACTTAAGGTGTATTCACAAATGAAAATTAGTTTTATTGTTTTTGTTTAGGTTTAAGTAAGGCATTCATAAATGTAAGTTTAAATTATCTGAAAATTAGTTTTGATATGTGCAGACATCTGTGTAAATGCTTAAAAAACAAAATTAAAATATCGATAGAGCAGTATTCAACAAGACACCTGTGCGCCGTGAAACTGTCATTCGCTTGGCATAATTGGTTATATTTCAGCAATTAAGTTATGACAGTCTCCATGTTCTTCTCGCATTTGTTTAAAAAGCCGAATCCACCAAGTGGATATTAAATAAAGATGGATGTATATATCTATATCATTTCAGACTCGTTCTCATTGGTGAAGTTTGTGTCGTCAAACTAAATCATAAACCTAAAGTTTGAACCTTGCAATGTTTAGCTTTATGATTTGGATTTAGAGACTCTCTGAATTCTGAAGTGTGAATGGAGTCATTACATAATATGCGGCCAAAGTCTTTAAATCTAAAGTATAAACCATAAATCTAAACCTAATTTTCATTTGTGAGTGTACTTTTAGAAATAAAGGTAAATTTCATTAATATATATGTTTCTTATTACTAGTACTTTTTATTTCTTCTTTTTTAAAAAATAAATAACACCCAATAATTTCTACAAGTTATATATCATTTTATAAAGTTTTTTTCAGGTTGATGCGTCTTCTGCTTATTCATTTTTAGTATAAACAAAATATTCACGTTTTTCTTTCATGACATTCTGATTCTATGTAAAAAATTAATACGAATTTGTTTGTTTTTTTTTTCATTCATGACACTCTTATTATAGCCATATTTTAATCAAATTGTTATAAAACTTTACATGTATTTTTCTAAAAATTCGTTATGTAAGGATATAAAAATAATTTTTCTTTTTTTTAAATGTGTCTTGTGGAATAAAAATTGTTTGTCCATTTAACTGTCCTTGTTGCCCATTTAAATTGTGTAGAACAAGTAAAATACAATAGTTATTCAAAGCAATCTGTCAGCAGATTTTTTTTATCTCTTGATCATGAAAAAAATAAAGTATACACCTTACGAAAGAATACTATTTCTCTTTTTTGCTGTAACATATATTATTATATTTACACTTAACTTATTATTATTATTATTATTATTATTATTATTATTAATAATAATATTATTATTACAATGTTGTGCTTAATTTATTATAGAAAATATCTATTTCGTTTATAAATCTCTATTATATTAATGGCGTCTACCTATTTTTAAGTAAGTATGGTAAATTGCGATGCAACAACTTTCTTTGAAAAGAAAGTGTTCTTTCGTTAAACGGAACACAAGTACAAGTACTTGTCTATTAGGTATTTCGTATCACTATAATTAATGTCCAATTACTATTGATAAGAGTTTTGCAGGTCACTTGGTTTCTAATCTTCTGAAATTTAAGCCACATTTTTTTATTAGGTAAACATCATTAAATTGAAAGCATTTTGTAGTTTTAGAAAATCTCATTATTATTATTATTATTATTATTTGTTAAACCAAAATATAATAGTTAATCTAATTTTTTTCTCAATCAGTGGAATTCGCTAATAATTAAAGTCACATAAATTGATCGATTTCAATATTTTTAAAAATAAATGGATAGATTTCTAAAAACTTTATTTCTTTTTAAAAAAATGTTATCTTCCTCTTAGTACATTTCCTAGAAAGATTCTTTCTAGTGGTTCCAAGAAAGTTACAGCTTGATTAAACACGTGTACTTTACGTCATAAACCATAACCTATATTTGTACGGTATATCAGCTTGATGGAAGGTCTAGTTCAAGGATGTCATTAAGAACTTTCTTTGACCCATATGATTCCTAATCAGGCGTTGCTTTTAATAGGAAGTAACATTACTCTTGCAACATCAATTAGACTTTGACATACCTCAACGTAGTCATCACAATGTTTGAGTTATTATTTACTCGTATATGTTATATCTTCTTTTTGGTATTGAAGTTTTAGAGAGCAATTCTAATTCACTTTGTGACAGTGGTCCATTAGTTAATACAAATGACATTGGTTGTGGTTTTTTCAGCTTGGCTTTTAGTTTCAACCTATGTCTGGCTGAAAATAGTTGGCCGACTAGGGTAACTGAATAGCAAAACAGGGGTGCGTTTAAAATATTTTAAACATTTTTCGTTTATGTTGATTATAACAAAATATTTTTATCTTTAAACTATTTAGTTTGGCAATTCTATGAAGTAAAATTATTTTTAATATCCTCTAACAGTAATTCAGTTTCGAGGGTTGCTTACATCTGAGACGAACGAACTAGAATTTGCGATATCAAATTTTTTAAATATATCCCTGAATTCTGTTGTTAAGGTTATTTTAAATGCCTCTTGGTATTGAGTACAATTCTAATCTTCTGTAACGGAATACATAAGGGTCAGTTATCTTTCAAATCAAATATAGGTAAATGTTTTCAAAAGAAACCACATCTATTAAATAATCTAAACAACTTTCATTCGCTAGTCATACTATACCAAAACCATTAAAATCGATCATCTACTTTACGCGGATTATCTCAAGTTATTCTGCAACATCACTGCTGTCGTCGATTGTATAAATGTATAGAATACTTTGGTCGCATTTCATAATTGGTGCCGTGAAAATAAATTATGTTTAAATATTAACAAGTGTAATGTTATGACATTTACAAAAAAATAACCCCACTTATATTTGATTATACTTTAATTGATCTAGGCGTCATATTTGATCATAAGTTAACATATCGAAGCAAAGGTCTCAACAGCCTCCAAATGTTTAGGATTCTTAGTCAGAAATTCCGAAATGTTCAACGACCCAAATTTATTGAAGCTATTATATATCTGCCCAGTTAGACCACATTTAGAGTATTGTTCCATTATTTGGAACCCAATATCATCTAATTTAGTTCAATATATTGAAAAAGTTCAAAACTGCTTCCTTAAATCTGCTACATTTTCTGCAAGGCATTTATAGTATAACTAGCGAATGAAAGTTGACGTTTAGATTATTTAATAGATGTGGTTTCTTTTGAAAACATTTCCCTATATTTGATTTGAAAGGAAACTGACCCTTATGTATTCCGTTACAGAAGTTTAGAATTGTACTCAATACCAGGAGGCATTCAAAATGACTTTAGCAACGGGATTCAGGGATGTATTTAAAAAATTTAATACCGCAACTTCCAATTCGTTTCGTTTCAGGTGTAAGCAACCCTCGAGTCGGAATTACTGTTATATATACTAATCCTATTTCATAGCATTGCCAAACTAAATAGTTTAAAGATAAAAATATTTTGTTATATAACGAAAAATGTTTAAAATATTTAAAACGCACCCCTGTTTTGATATTCATTTACCCTAGTCGGCCATCTATTTTTAGCCAGACATAATAATGTATTTCTGTGCTTTCCTAGTCCAGTTTCAAAAGAAACCATATCTATAAATTAATTTAAACGTCAACTTTCATTCGCTAGTCATACCATACCCTCTCAGAGGTACACCGCAAAATACATTACTTCAGTCTTTTTCTCTAAATTTTTTGCACTAACGACGCAACTTGTACGTAGCTACATTACTGTTCAAATTAATCAATAACACCATAGATTGTTCATATGTTCTGAGCAAAATAAATATCTTTGTTCCAAGATTACCTTCCAGGCATAATAATACGTTCTATTTACATACTGCGCGAACTAAAATGTTATTGAAATCTCCCATATACCAAATTGTCAAGTTATTTAATTTAATAGATAATCAAATTGATATTTTCCACAATTCCATCAATGGTATTAAAAACTCTATGAATTCATTTTAATTGTTTTTCAGTTTCTTTTCTTATCCTATAATTGGGCACTTGCCTGTAGGACACAGTACAAAATAAATAAATACTAAACCACAAAGAGTTGTAAATAAATAAATTACATCTACCTTCAAATCAATTATTGCAAAGGACATGTGATTTTATTAAATTTATTTCGCCTTGTTAAAATTCCTCTAAACGCCAATTTGATTTGTTAAATGTAATAGTAGTTTAATAATGGTTTTATTGTTGAATATACAATGAAATCATCGGTGTGAATACAAATTGTAGGAATTTAACAAAGTTCATTGGCTTTGTTCAATAAATAAAATAAAATTTAAATAAGATATGACATATTTTATCTAAAACTAAAAAGTATTAGAAAATTTATTATGTAAAATAATCAAGATATTTCAAAAAGTGATATATTTTCTTTTTAAATATTTTTTTTCTTCTGTATTGTTATATTCACCTAGTAATTATTATTTTTATTTATATTACGAACTTGTTTATTTGGAACATGATCATGCAAAAATTTTATCACTATTCTCTAATGGATAATAAATGTATTGAGACACTTGATTAACATTTGCATCATACGGAATTTCTCCACACAAATAAAATTTGTTGATAAATAAATTAATAATTTGCCAATAGCGATATTACAAATAAAAATTATAGCTATTTACGAAATAAGACGGCGGTAGCGTGGCTATAAATGCGTACGGCTATTTGCCTTTGTATACTGAATATTTACTCGCAATCTCAGTCGTATTTGTTCTTATATAACCGATGTTTCCGTATATTTTCTTTGTATCACTTGAACACAGAGAAAACAATCTTCATATTGTACTGAGGCGAGCCCTATTGAAGTTTTTTACCTCCCGCTACCTTCGGTAATGGAGGTATAGGGATCGGCCTAAAAATCGCATATCGAGATTTTGGTAAATGACCACGTTTTAAGGACCCTAGAATCCAATTTTAACATTTTCACGATGATGTCTGTGTATACGTGTGTGTGTATGTGTATGTGCATGTGCGTATGTGTGTGTGTGTGTGTGTGTGTGTGTGTGTGTGTGTGTGTGTGTGCGTATGTATGTGGGGATCCTCCACTCTAACTCAAATACGATCATTTAGAAAATTTTGAAACCTTGCATTTCTGCCTTATTCTAATACGGGAAGAGACCATTATATTTTGTTATATATCAGATAACCGGAAATAACACATTACTTGTAGCTCAAAATAGATTTTCTTCGAAAAATACCTTCAAATGTTATTTTTTTATGATTTGTGTTATTATAAAAATTAAAGACTATTAAATTTTCTACAGATTTGCCTAAATGCTTTTTCTATATATTTTATGGATAAATTTATAAAATTATCTATGATTTTAATCCCGGAGCCTACGCTTTACACAAGCAAAACTCCTTGGTTACACAGTTCATATCACAAATGTATGCAACTGACAGATAAATATCACTGTCAAAGAACTAATCATTCCAAATTAATAATAGTAACGTTTTAAAAAGAAATTAGTAAATAGAACCATAGTTATATGGAATGGATCTTATTACAGTTTCCGCAATAACTAAATATGTAAGTATGTATATTTAAATTAATAAAAATTAAATAGCGGGAGGTGTGGTGTTGGCCACATATCAGATTTTTGGGTATTACTTACATAAAAGGTGTACGATGATAAGATAATATGTAGGAGTCCCCAAAATGGTTTATATATATACAGGGTGATTATTTTCAAGGTGTTCATTACGACAATGGTCGTGGTGTCAATACAAAGACAAAAAAATTCCTCATCCGAAAATACGAAATACATGGAAATTATGCAATATTTTAGGCCCATAATAGTTATTTGTATCACTAGGCCAGAAACTGAACATTTGCGAGACTGAGTTAATTTTAACAGGCCGAGTTGAAAGCGAGGCCTGCAAATACGAGATCTCGCAAAACAGTTTCTGGGCGTGTGATACACAAGATTTTTTGTACCGACTTTTCCATAAATTCTTAGTATATTTCTCTATGTTATAACACTTAAAAAATGAATACATTTTTTATCGGTTTTGCATTGCAAGTTTAATTATAATTATTGACATTTGAGCTTAAAATACGAAATTATTTTATACATACAAATATTAGTTGTATATATTTTATATACTTTCGCATATTTTTAATGACAGATGGCGGAAATCACGTGAAGTTAGTTGTAGTTACAAAACAAACTAGTCCTAAAGTTGGAACTTATAATTAATCTATACGAGATGTCAGTAATGACAGCATATTATTATTTTTATGACAAAATTTAGTTATTTAAGTTACAACAATTAAAGATTTAGTCCTAAAATTTGTAAACATTTTGCTAATTCTTGTGTTGAAAATAATCTTAAATTGACATCACCAGAATAGTAATGCCAACTCCTTTTGCCGGCCTAGGTGAGCAACAGCGCATTTCTGGACGATTGTGAGTTCTGTAATACTAGTCAAAATGGACGGAGGTACGAAAATTAATTTTCATAATACCATACTGTTAAATGTGCTTTAACAGTACTGCATGCTCAAGCGATATATGCATGAAAACAGCCACGGCTGTTATTTTTATAACAGTACAATTATTAAAAATCATGTGGTCCAAAAAAAAATCGCAGCGTCATGAAATTGTCATGAAGAGCTGTCACCTGTCAATATGCCATAGAAAATAGAATTTTAAGAAGATATTTTATGTTATTATGAAAAATACTGAACGTCACACGGCTGATATACAAATAACAGACACGGTTGATTATAAAATCTCGGCTATCGCCTCGATTGTACAACATTCAACCTCATCTGTTATTTGCTACATATCAGCCTTATGACGTTAATAACTATTTAGATATTTTCATTTTCGTATTAATAGTAATAGCCAAACAGTATTTAGTGTACATGATTTTATGTAAAAATCTATAAGACAGGGGTGGGCAAATACTTTTAAGCGCGGGCCAAAATGAAATTTTCAAAATGTCTCCCGGGCCGGAGGACTATAAAGGAATATAAATCAGTTAATGAAAGATTTTATTTTGTTATTTATTTATATCTTAACGATACAAATTATTTTATTTTGATCATAGTTATTACATTTTTGTATTTATATTGCATTTTGTAAATATAATAGTAAAAATTAAATAGAATTATAAAAAGAAAAGACAAACATCAAACGTTAAAGTAGAATATTTATAGTTAATGCGAAAAGTGAAATTTTGAATGTTCATTTGATATTATTTCTTCAAAATTGGGATCCAAATCACTTGTAGCAATGCTTAATACCGAGTGTAGGTTTTCGTCAGTAATTTGTGATCGATATTTATTTTTCATGGCAACCATTAAAGAAAAAGTTCTTTCACAAATATATGTCGAACCAAATAAAACTAGGTATTTTTGAACATAGTTTAAAAAATGTTTGAAATGTTCTGTATTCAAAGCACCGTAGAAAGCACTCAATTCGTTTGAGTGAAAATTTTCTTTTAGTAAATTATTTGACTGTAAGTCAATTAGTTCTAGTTGAATTTCAACAGGAGCTTCTTGCACATCGAAATTGAAAGGTTGACTAATTAATGATAAAGGTTTTTCAATAGCTGCATACATTAAAGTAGGGATATGGTTACGGCTGTTCGAAATTATAATACTCTCTATTATTTATATATTTCATTGTTTATATGGACGTACGCACACAAATACTGTTGATTTCAACAAAATCGCATAAAAGAGATTAAAAAAATTGCTTGCGGGATTTTTCAACGGGCCGGATAAAGTAAGCAAAAGGGCCGGATCCGGCCCACGGGCCGGCTTTTGCCCACCCCTGCTATAAGACCTTGCTTATCGAAGAACGTGTAAGTGTATACCGATCGTTGGTTTTATTTGTAATGTTTAGTTCGCCTTGCATCACATACATGCTTCAATTCTAAATGACTTTCGCGAACATTCCACGTGATGTGTGAGTAAGCTATCAAGACATCAAGAAGTCAAATTAGAGCACGTAAATTTAATACAAGATTGATGAGACCTTATTAATTTATATAGTTATATGTTTTATTGAACGTGGGTGCACTGGAGGCTTCACTTAACTCAATCAAACTTAGGTCAGTCAGTTTTGACTAGCAATCCACATCGTTCAGTTCTAGTGTGTTTACATAGTGAATAAATCATAGTCGACATTAAATATTTGTTAAAAGTGACTGTTTGTTTGTAATCGTACTAAATATTGTTTTTGTGAAGGATTGTATAAGTCAAAGGTTACTTCGATTCCGAGAATTTGTGATAATATATTTTTCCAATTTTGTGTTAAACAATCAATACTGTTAATAAGAAATAATAGTTGATAATGATATTTATAAATTTTACAGAGAGAAATTAACAGCAAAAAACCATATTAGTTGTTGAAAATTCACTAATTCTAAAACTAAATCATGGAATAGGATACTATACTCCGTTCGATGAAACAAAAGAATGTGGAACCAATAGAATGACTTTTTTCTGTTCAAAAATTTGTTTTACATTTTCTCGTTTTAGCGAACGGAGTATATACCTAGTCAAAAAAGAAACTGGACTGATTTTCAGAAAACCTGAGAGTGGAAGTCAGCAACTCTTACATGTTACAAATGACGAAAATTCAAAATTGATACATGAACTGCCTCAGGTTTTTTTAAAATTGATCTTCGCCCAATAGCACGATTTACGCTAGAATTTCTTCCCTGGAAATTCTTGCGCAAGTTTTTTGCCACACCATTTTTTTTTTTTTTTTTGATAAGTTGCAATTATCTCTAAATCAGATTTACTGAAGGTGCATTCACAAATGAAAATTAGGTTTAGATTTATGGTTTATACTTTAGATTTAAAGACTTTGGCCGCATATTATGTTATGACTCCATTCACACTTGAGAATTTGGGGTTTCTAAATCCAAATTATAAAGCTAAACATTGCAAGGTCCAAACTTTAGGTTTATGATTTAGTTTGACGTCACAAACTTCACCAATATGAGAACGAGTCTGCAATGATATAGATATATACACCCATCTTTATTTAGTATCCACTTGGTGGATTCGGGTTTTTAAACAAATGCGAGAAGAACATGGAGTCTGTCATAACTGAACTGCTGAAATATAACCAATAATGCCAAGCGAATGACAGTTTCACGGCGCACAGGTGTCTTGTTAAGTACTGCTCTACCGAAATTTTAATCTTGTTTTTGAAGCATTTACACAGATGTCTGTACATACCAAAACTAATTTTAAGGTGCATTTACAAACGAAAATTAGGTTTATGGTTTTTGTTTAAGTTTAAGTAAGTCATTCATAAATGTAAGTTTAAATTACCTCAAAATTAGTTTCGATATGTACAGACATCTATGTAAATGCTTCAAAAACAAGATTAAAATATCGGTAGAGCAGAACTCAACAAGCCACCTGTACGCCGTGAAACTGTCATTCGCTTGATATTATTGCTTATATTTCAGCAATTAAGTTATGACAGTCTCCATGTTCTCGCATTTGTTTCAAAAGCCAAATCCACCAAGTGGATACTAAATAAAGATGGGTGTATATATCTACATTATTTAAGACTCGTTCTCATTGGTGAAGTTTGTGACGTCAAACTAAATCATAAACCTAAAGTTTGGACCTTGCAATGTTTAGCTTCATGATTTGGGTTTAGAAATCCTAAATTCGGAAGTGTGAATGAAGTCATTACATAATATGCGGCCAAAGTCTTTAAATCTAAAGTATAAATCTTAAATCTAAACCTAATTTTCATTTGTGAATGCATCTTTAAGGTGCGATCCGAATCACGCTTTGAGTACAAACAGTGCGCTAGCAGTTGGTCCGAATATTTACAACGCTCACAGTTTTCGCTGTGAGTTGTATGACGTCAAAGGTGACGTCAACATTTCGTGCTAACAGCGCTCACGCCCAAGAAGATGGGCAATGTAAGCGCTGTAAGAGCGTTTGATGATTTTTACGCCATTGCTTGCTGAAACAATGAAATTGTTTGTTAAGATGGAATTTGTTAACGTAGTAAAGGATTTTTTAGTGGTAACTAATGAATTGATCAAACTTAAACTCACAAACGATAAGGAAGAAGCAAGAGTTATCAGCGCGTTCAATCAGTTCGGACCACGCTATAATAGCATGATTCGGATTGCACCCTTAGTGTGGTGCCATTATTAGAAGAAACAAACAAAACTTAGAACAAATATATGACAATGTTACAACAAACTCGAAATGTCACTGACAGTAACATTTGTTGAAATAATAGCCTACTCTGTTGTAAGCTGATTCTAAAATTATCACCGTGTAATAGTAGATTTGAATGGCATAGAATATCGCTATTCACTTGTTTTTCTATATAAATGTTTGAAATTTGCTAGAACTACTTTTCAACCCTTTGCCTAAAAAATCTCAATGTATTTCGGAATAATGGAATCTGATACCGGATTCATTTTTTAATAGCCATCAAAAATTATTCTACTTGTAATTTATTAATAATAGACTGCAGAAAGTCTAAAACGATTTTAATTTGAACTATAGAAAAGATGAAAAGAAACGCCTGTATTAATGTTCTTGTTTTAATTGCAAGGACGTCTTGATATACGAGTAGACTAAAATATTTCCGGAGTTCTTGAAATTTCCAAGGAACTAACCTAATTCTATGACAATGCATCTTATTAATATTTCTTTATCAATATGTACACAAATATGTATTAAAACTAAAGGAAAAGCTAGATAGATATCTATATTGGTTTAAATAAATCGAAGTGTTTTTGACTTTGAAGAAATTTCTGTTTGTACTTTCATAAAAATTAGATAAGTTCGTGCACTGTTTGTTTACTTCGTTGATATTGGAACCGCTTCGTAAATATTTACTGAATGATCAATGTCAAATACAGAATACAGAAAGTAAAGAGAATCGCTAAATAGGGTGTTAAAAATGCATGAGGTTTGGTTGAGACATTTTTGGGATTTCGCTGTTTTTATGATATTTAATTGTTTTGTCAATTGATTCAGATTGGCGAAATCATTATACTTTCTTTTGTAAAATGGAATAAACGACTGATGATGTTGATGGGAGGAAAAATAGCAGGAATGCAGTCTAAATTTGTGTATTATTTAGTCTGAGGCCAACGTTTCGCTGTCACTTACAGCTTCATCAGGGCAAAAGACTAAGGCGTTAAAAAATAATACATAAATATATATATATATATATATATATATATATATATATATATATATATATATATATATATATGTTTAAACATAGTGTTGTCGTCGGAAAATAAAAATTGTATGAAAAAATTAACAATCGTTCTCTAGAAGACTTATACAGCTTTTTCTTTATATATATATATATATATATATATATATATATATATATGTTTAAACATAGTGTTGTCGTCGGAAAATAAAAATTGTATGAAAAAATTAACAATCGTTCTCTAGAAGACTTATACAGCTTTTTCTTTGAAAAATATAAAAAATAGCGATGTGTGAAAAAATTGTATTATGACTGGAACTAGATCTTACATGTTTGAGGAACAGGGCAGATCCTTAAAAAACAAGCTGAAAACAAACAAAAGAAAAAAAATATTTTTTCCGTATGGTGGCTGCTGAAATAATTTACATATTCTGAAATAATTTACATATTCTGGTAGAATTTTACTTTGTACTTTAGTTCACCTGATGATGATCGAAAGATCGAAACGATCGTTGTGAAAATTAATAAATATTTTTGTGTAACTTACCAAGTGTGTTTTATTCAAACTTAATTGTTAAATATGTTTCACCAAGAGCCAACCACAAATTCTATGCAATATATATTGACATATGTCAAAATAATTGTTCTGTTAACCATAGCAATCTGAAAGTAGCATTAATTTGAGAATTTCAAAAAATAATATTTATCAATAATGTCTTTATGTTCTGAAACCGATAAACTATTGAACAAACTACAGTTGTTATTAATCATAACAAGCCTTAGATGTCTTAAAATACTCGCTCTACGAGCTCGGATTTCAGACTTACATCTGCGGCAGTTATGATGTGCATAACATTCCTAGGTATGTTAATAGCTATAACATAGGTACTTAATTGGTTAAATTTTTATAACCAGTTGCTAAAAATTAACTACTGAGTTACGGAATATCATCAGAAAGCCACTGACACCGCTCTTAGCTTAAAAAAATTCTGTTCAGTACTGCAAACGAAGCCGAGGTGGACATTTGAATAATGTGTTATTCAAAACATAATTGTCATGAGTTGTCTATAAAATAAAGAAAAGTTTAGCTTTTGTCACAGATATTTTGTATTTTATTAATTTTAAAAACATCGTTCATATTGGGAAACCCTTTATAACGTCAGACTTATTTTTCAAGAAATAAAAATAAATAGTTGTTTTAACCTTTTAATATGTCAACAATAAAACAATAAAAATATAATTGAAAAAATATTGTCAATCACGTATTGTTCAGATGATCTTCAACTGTAGACAAAGAATTTTTAATCCATTTATACACAATAAATTATTTAGTGCCATAAAACATTCAAATATTTACAACTTTACTATCAGTAATATCAGATTTTCAATCGGCCATGTGAGCTTAATAATCAGATAACCAGCTCTTTCTGCAAAGTGTGAAAATTCAGACGATTTATTCTGTTATCTCTCAGGAATATTAACTTATCTTATTGATACAGTTATACATCTTGTCAGTTTGACTTCAAACTAAGCTCCGTGCACATGTTTTCTTGTCTTAATTTTTCTCTACCACGAATGTATTCAGTTTTAAGATCAAAATTTGCTAATGACATTCCTCTGGTAGCATCATCTACCGACGTTGTAAAAAGGTGATATTAGTGACTTTAGTGACATTGTTAAAGTGAATTAAACAAAATGTTGGATAAACATTTGAACGAACAAAAACATAACCATGGACAGGATATTGCACGCACTGAAGTTTTTACAGGTAAACAATTAGTTTTATAATTTAGATAAATTTGAAAATCAATCATTGAGATTATTGTTGCTAACCAAGGTTTCCATAATCTAATGTTTTTGTTGAATAAAATCAGTTTGTTTACAATATTTTATTTTAAAAAAGTATCCTGTTAGCAGTTAGTGACTGAAAATAAAAGGTGGCAGTGAACTATGACTTCATTTTTTTTGTTTCAAATTGATTTAAATTGTACTATAATTAAACCAAAATTGTTTTCTTTTTTTAAATAATATAAAATGATATTTATGCTTTTTATAAGTTATTTATATCATTAAAAATAAATAAATAAAATACAGAGGGTCACAATTTACAACAAACAAAATTTAAAATCTACGTAAATAGTGAGAAATTTCTTTCGACTATTTTTTTTTATTTGTTATGGTAGTGATATGGGGATGAGACAATTTTCCTTATAAATTTTTGTCATTGTATTTGTCATTCGAAGATATAATGAAAATGAAATGATGAAAGACACACAACTATGTCTTATCTGGGATTCGAACCCGGGACCCTTGGAGCGTGAAACAATAACGCTTTCCATCTGACTAGACGCTTTATAAAAAAATCTGGTGTGACCAACACAATACTTCCCGCCATTTACAGCCTGAGTCACAAAAAATATTAAGCTGATCCTTATTTTTGGATTAGCGTATTTTAGCCTAATTTTGACAATTATTTCTAAAAATATAGTCTAATCTAATCCAAGTAACTACTTTTTTTGATAATAAAATGAAGATTAAATTTTAAATACCGGGATAGAATAGAACTCACTTATCCAAAAATGAGGATTAGCTTAAACTTTTTTGCCAATCTTTAAGTTTTATTAAATACATATCTACATATTTACTTATGCTGGAAACTGTATTGATTTCCTTTCCTATTGTTCTATTTTCTTTTTTCTTTTTAGAACTTTACTATTATTAATTTGAAATGATTAGTTCTTTGACAGTGACATTTATCTGTCAGTTACATACATTTGAATAACTGCGTAACCAAGAAGTTTTGTTTGTTTAAAACGTAGCCTCCGGGATTTAAATCATAAATAATTTTATAAATTTATCCATAAAATATGTACAAAAAGTATTAATGCAAATCTGTATATAATTTAATAATATTAAATTTTTATATAATTATGTCAATCTCGATAAAAGATAAAATAACATTTAAAGGTATTTTTCGAAGAAAAACTATTTTGAGCTTTAAATAAAATGCTATTTGCGGGCTCTTTCCATAATAGAAAAAGGTCGAAATAAAAGGTTTCAAATTTTTCTGAGTGATAGTATTTGAGTTAGAGTGGAGGATCCACAAATACACACACACACACACACACACACACACACACACACACACACACACACACACACACACACACACAAACATATATATATATATATATATATATGTCGGAGATTGTAATATCAAAGCATGTCGTAACGATCATTTAATGAATCAAGTATTACATGAATCACTTATAATCTTTTAATTGGATTGTCGTAATCGAAACGTCAAGCATTCTTGGCTACAATGCTTGGATGGAATCAGTGTGTAGCGGTGCTCAGGGTGAGTGCATGTCCGCCTCGCTGAGATCATCACGTTTATATTACCGCTGTGGTTCTGAAATAGTGTTGGTCGACATAGAGTTTGCCAGTGATACTACCCCGCGACATCAGAAGTGGGATTCGCCTGCTTTCCACAATATTGTATGTGGGTTTGTGTTCTGTTGGTGTATTATAAAGTGAAGTGTAGGACCAAGCAGATTAAGATGGAAAGGCCGTCTAGCAATTTTTGCAGGTATTCATCATAGGGCATTGACCAGTAACAAGGATTCCGTCTGTGTCCCACCCAGAGAGTGGTGACGCAATTACAAGAGCTCGTTAAGTAGAACCGTGAGTAATGAGTACTGAATTTATGTTAAGCGGTCTTCCAATACTGGTAAGAGATTTTATTACAAAGCTCAAGATATCGTTGTGAGCTATGTTGGTGGCAGTTGTAATAAAAGCAATTCGGTCAGTTGCTTGCTGAGAAACGAGAGACGAAGTTGAGTTTGTTGTTTATGATATTGTGATGGCCGATGATCCGGATTACCGATCTCCATATATGTTATTTAAGATATTATTCATTACAGTAGGTGTTCCTGGCAGTTGTTATATTTTGATTGATGTTTTGTCATTGAGCTTGTATGACGTAATAAGTATTTCATTTTTGGTAGCTTGATTCTACTCCTTTACATCGTCTGCGACGTGACAATATTATTAAACTGAAGGTAGGTCAAGTAGTCACAGATCGGGAGTATCAACCAGTTTGCGATTTAGTTAGTTATTTGTGAAATGACGAACTAATACAAATTCCTTAAAGCGTTTCGGTATGTCAAGAAAGATTGTAAAATGTTTTCATTGTACAAGTTTTGCAAACTAACAGACACGTTGAGTAGGTACACTGCAACCTTGAGGCACCTGATATATCGTTACTTACTTTTTATCCAGATATGACCGATGCGGGTGCAGAACCATGGTGTACCGAAATAGAAACTATAACATGAAAATTTCACTGGAGATCTTCAGGGAAGATAGTTAAAGGTGGAAATATGTTAGAAAACTATGCTAAAGATTAATATTTTATTAACTGCAGATAAAGTTTACTGAGCTACAAATTGCAGATAGATGATATTGTTATTATCATTATTAGGTTGAGGGCTTTAAGCGCTGGTGACTTTTGTCACCGCGACTAGTAAGATCTGCTGTAGCGTGTTTTGACTGAATGTCTGGAAGCCACTCCAAAGTTTTGATGAACTGAAATTTGGTATTTTATAGAACAATGACTAGTAAAGATACTTTTCATAATTCAAAGTCCCTTTTGTTGAGAGCTAATAGCAGTTTAACGTTTATCGTCGAGGGTGAAATTAATATCTCCAGGCTATGAATTATGGCTTTTCAAGTATCCACAGGAAGTGCCTAAGACTCACTTATACTACGGTACCCATTTTAGCTTTGATTCACAAGTGAAAGCAGCCTGGTTATCTGACGTTATGTAGATTGCTTCTCCTTTGAGAGCTTGTTTAAGTTTATTGAGCACACAGATTTATTGCTTGAGATATAATGAAACCGTTGTGTATGGATTCCTTTATTTGGCAGCACGGACCAAATAAAATCGATCCAGTTTCTGCTGACTCTAGTTTAGAAATATCCCTAAAACAGGACAGATAGTCTATTTGGAAGAGTGGCCTTACTACTGTCCACCGAAGGCGATTACCAAAAACTCTCTTGTGTAGCTTTTTGTTTTAGAAATTATGAGTGGCCTACGAGATCTCCAAACTTGAAGTGTTTTGTCTTGCAGAGTGCAAAGACGTTGGCCCCAGAATCAATTCCATTACTGCACTTGGACAGGTATTCATAGCGCCTGTGGTATGTGATACAAGGAAAAACTATCGTTGCGCTTCCGCAAAGACGCTTGTGCTGTGTTTTGTTACATTTTGGCCGCCATACTAACGATGCATGAGTGATCATTGGTCCAAATACGGTGATGTATGGCCAGTGGTTCGTTTCTGCCTGCAATCACTAGTTTTTGCTAGAAGGACAGCGGCTTGTGTCCGAGGCTGCTACGGGATTTGTTTTGATGATTTTGTTAATGTATAAATTGCATGTGGACTTTTGAATATTCAGGTTTCAGGTATCTGCGTTGACATTAAGGGTAATGTGATTGAAGTGAGAGATCGATGCATTGGATAAGTTACCGTACGATGATGCTATTTGGGAAAAATATTGTTGACAGTGGCGGGAGAGCTGTAATTATGGACGAAGTCTGTACCAGTCTGTCTCGAAATAATAAGCCAGAATGGGCGAGCATCCTGCCCAAGATCTACGAATGAGGCGATGTGTAGCACTGATACTGAGAGAATGTATTGGATGTACCGTGTTAACGTGAATAATATAGCGCTGTGCAGACAGTTCAAATCTGAGTGAACTTTTATCAATTGTTCATGGTATAATTTGTATGAAGTTATTCAAGTTCCTGCACGTCCATGTTCCAAAACCCTGAGTCGTTACGGATGGAACTTTCATGAATATTGAAATTTAGGTACAAATATGGTAGTGGTTTGAAATAGTCCCTGAGTCTATTCCCAGAACATACTATATGACTTTATTAAATTTCCGGTGAGCATGGTCGTAGCTATAAAACTTGGCGTTTTGGTTTTGATAAGGCTGTGGCCGATCAGGCTCCTCGTGACCGTTTTCGGGGTGACTATGCCAGTTTTGTCAAATTGTGAATTTGTTGAATGTTTAAATTGTGGCAAGCTAGATCATCCGCAGAGGAGTTGCGCTGGACAGCTGGTGCCCGGACTGGAGCCTGCCACGGTTGCGAAGCCGACTGTTTTACCTGAAAAACAATTGAGCAACAGAAATCAGTCAGCCATTGGAAGCAGAGAAGTCTGACAAGACGGGACTTGCTTTTCAATTGTTTGTCTTCATGTTTGGGACGCCTAAGTGCAGCGTGATGGACGCTGGAACAAATTGCTTTAAAATATTTTGATCGTATCCAAGGATAAATTTAATTGAAGAAAGTTCATCGGATGATGGATAATAAGGGAAGATAAAAAATTTGTTTCTAAATCTCCTCTTGCAAACGTTTCAGTATATTATTTTACCTTCATCAAGTGCTACAATAAAAATATATGACACAAATCAACAACAATCATTTTTCAGAGTATAATCAAGCAATAATAAACAACAAGTTTAAATAAACAACAATTTTTTTTATAAAATACCTGTGAGGATTTGTAGGCCAAACGAGAAACATAAAAGACAGCATCACCTGTGACAGTGTAAGATCAACTGACTAAAACTTACTAACCTCCAATAAGAGCAAAAACCAACTTGTCAAAAAAATTAAACTAAAAAACACTAAGCCAAAATACAGTTAGGAAAAAGAAAAGAAGAACTATCTGTTTGAATTATTTAACAAATTTAGAACATTTTGATAGCTTAAGCATGCCGGATTACTTCGATTTGGTATTACGTATTATTTACATAACACATGAATCCATGTTCTAATTTTTAAGTAGAGCGGTTCATGCGTACACGGTTCATGCGTACAATAATGAACCTTCTGGAGGTTGAGACCACAATTTAGTTAGGCTAATCGAGCGGATCGTTGAAAATCCACAGGGGTGACTAAAACTTTGAAGAGCCGACAAACTTTTATAACAAAAGTGGCTAAGGAGCAATTGAGGCGTTGGTCTGGACATTGGACATTTTCGTTAAATTCTTTAGAATTATTAACCGTGATGGAAGATGACATGCTACTGGATGCCTCTGTCATGGTGTTTCGGTATGCTACTGTGATACCTCTGCCGAAGGTAACATTCTAACTAGGTGCCTCTGTCGTGTGGTTTTCCGAGCTGGTTAAGCGATGACGGAATAGTGTTCCATTGCTGGGTAAGCAATGATGGTGTGGTTTTCCGAGCTGGTTAAGCAATGACGGAATAGTCTTCCATTGCTGGGTAAGCAATGATGGCGTGGTTTTCCGAGCTGGTTAAGCGATGACGGAAGGGTGTTCCATTGCTGGGTAAGCAATGACGGTATGGTTTTCTTGCGCTGGTTAAGCGAAGATGGAATAGCGATCTATTGCTGGTTAAGCAATGATGGTCTGTCGCTGTTGGACAAGCTATAACAATGCTTGAATACTGATATTGGTAGTCATGTATTTACTGGTGAAATGTATTGTCACAGAATTATGTTTTGTTTGACGTCTTGTGAAAAAGGCGTCCATTAAATAATTTAGTGTACTATAGCTAAATTTTGAGCTTAATATAAATGTGGACAAAGTTGTAACTATTTGAGCACTTATTGGTCAGAGATAGCCGAGCGAAAATACTGTGGATAAATTCTTTGTGTTCAGATAGTTCACACGAGGACGTGTGAAACGTCAGAATGGCCGTGTCGGAGATTGTAATATCAAAGCATGTCGTAACGATCATTTAATGAATCAAGTATTACATGAATCACTTATAATCTTTTAATTGGATTGTCGTAATCGAAACGTCAAGCATTCTTGGCTACAATGCTTGGATGGAATCAGTGTGTAGCGGTGCTCAGGGTGAGTGCATGTCCGCCTCGCTGAGATCATCACGTTTATATTACCGCTGTGGTTCTGAAATAGTGTTGGTCGACATAGAGTTTGCCAGTGATACTACCCCGCGACATATATATATATACAGGGTGATTCATCGGTCTGTCCTCTCTTTATAACTCTTTTATTTTAAGTCAGAAAAACTCTTCAAATATAATTTATATGCATTTGTATACAGGCTGCTCCGTTTAAGCGCAACAATATGTAACTTTATATTTCTTAATGGAACACCCTATATTTATTTATATATTTTGATAGTAAATTAGATTCCCTTTAAAAAAGTATTAAGTAATAATGGGTCTATGCGCTATGGGTTGTTGCGCTTAAATAGAGCACCCTGTATACAAATGGATATGGTACGTAGATAGATAATACTATATCATATAAATTATATATGAAGAGTTTTTCTATCTGACTTAAAATATAAGAGTTATAAAGAGAGGACACACCGATGAATCAGCCTGTATATATATATATATATATATATATATATATATATATATATATATATATATATATATATATATATATATATATATATATATATATATATACAGTGGACCCCCGGTAATCCGGCCCCTGTCTAATCCGGCACCTCCTGTAATCCGACATGACTATTATTATTGAATATTGTACTCCCCACTACTAATGTGCTCGACGACGTGTAGGTATTGTTTTGATTCCGATTGCTTAGCTTGAATTTGACTACACTATTATTCACGAAAGATGACTATTCAAGGTCATTCTTTCGAAGAACGAATAAACATCACTTTACAACCGTAGCTTAGCAACATTTTGTATTAGAAAGAGAAAGATTATTTGACCTATGTCTATTTAATTTGTCGTGTGACAGATATACGTAAATAGTGGCATTACTTTCTAACACACCATTAATAATAATGACATATGTCGTAGAATTACAGATACCTAATTATCTACTGCACTGCCCTCTGTGCTAATATTTACCCAGTGGCGTTGACGTTTAAATCAAATTATTATTCCTTGGTTTATAAGTTAAATCTATGTTTTTGTCTTTAGTAAAAACATAAGTGAAGAACATAAATCTTTCAGAAAGGCATTATTTAGAAAGAAAAATAATTTGCAAATGAATTACTCTTATTTTTTCAGTTAAAATGTTTCCATAAATATTTCATGTTCCACGCCTATGCAAACTAAATGCAATGAAGTTATCTGCAAGCAATATTATATCACACAGCTCCCAGATGACCTTGAATAGTCATCTTTCGTGAATAATAGTTTACATGTGATAATGTAAAGTTATTATTGTTTGTAAGTTCTATAGCATTAATGACGTTAATTTCATAATAAAACGTAAGCTCTCTATTATGTTGTTTAATTTACTAAATTTGACATACATAATGAAGTATGATTTGTACTTCAGAGTATAACATATAGAATCTTATCACTGGATCTGTAATTTGTCGGATTACAAGGTACTTGTATGTAAAAAATTCCAGACTATAGGGGGTCTTAGGCAGTACTCTATAATCCGACAAATTCGATAGTCCGACACTACCCTGCAAAACGTTTGTCGGATTACCGGGGGTCCACTGTATATATATATATATATATATATATATATATATATATATATATATATATATATATATATATATATATATATATATATATATATAAATCATCGTGAAAATATTCTAGAGATCTTACCAAGGGTAGCGGGAGGTAAAAAGCCAATTTTATAATCTGGCTACGACATATATACAGAAGTTAATGTTAATAGTCAAATTTTATATTCGAGAAAAATAAAAGTATGTTGAGGCAATGATATTTTATTTTTTTATCCACATTGGAACTGTAGAAAATTCTGAAATTATTGGATTTTGATTGACATTAATTAGAAATTCAAAAGACTGATTTATAACTTTGTGTTACTATTGTACGTATTATTAATCATTATATTTTTTTTCTTTGTAACAACAATGACAATATGCAAATATTATAAAAGAAGTAACCTAGATACGCATAATTTTCTCATTATTTTATGTATTTTCAAGGCCACAACTTTGTGATTACGAATTCGAAAAACTATTATCAAACACATTCCATCGAGATAACTATAGGTATGTGTAATTGTATAATACTTTTGTAATTATTTGTTTGCTTTAGAAATATAAAATGACAAAAATATTCCTATGGAAATGTTGGTTTTGCAGTCTTACATTTATTTTCCTAATTCAAAATATTTATCGGAGATAAAATTATTGTTTTTCTTAATTTTTATAGTTTTGTTTAGTAAATGTATGTTTCATAATTGAAAAGCAATATTATCTGGAAAAATATTGCTTCATATTAATATAAATATTTGCTTTAATTTTTAATTAAAATTTTGTAATTAAATCACGTATTGATAGCATAATTAAGAATTTTCTTTACAATAGGAAATAATATCATTGCAAATAAAAATTATTTCTATTGTTCTAATTATCTCAACAATTTATAAGATAATGCCAGAGTAAACAATAAAATCAAAGTCAGTAGTATTTTAATATTTAGCTAATTGGATTTTTGAAATATTTACATCATTGCTTCAACTTAGACAATATTGGTCCGTATTACAAACCCACTACTATGTGAGCCGTCCTAAAATTATTAAAAATACATAGGCCACCAAAAATCAAAATATAAATTATTTTCAAAAAAACGTACAGCAGGGTATAGGTATACATCTTAACTACTTTTCTACATAGTACCCGTTATTTTCATTGACTTTCTGTAGGCGAGGCTGTTTTCGCCGCCTCGTCCCTTGCCCAGTGACGTAAGATGTTCATCAACGCGGCCATTTTGATTTTTATACTAGGTTAAACGTAAAAGGGACATTTAAAGATAACCTCAAATTTATGAAAGTAAACTTGTCGGTGAATCGTTGTTTTGTGCCATTGTGCCAAAATACTAGCGAAAATTCTATAAACTTCTAAGCGTCCATTCTGAAAGCTTTACAAAGTAGTGAGACAACCAAGAAACAACGAAAGAAGCACAGCTGACAGCTAAGTGATGCGTGGATAACTTCAGGCTACATGAAAATAATTATAAAAATTAATAGAATCATGTTATATTAATATATTATAGCATTTCTATCAAATATTTAGATATCTAATTCTCATTTTATAGTCTATATCCTTTTTTACCTCCCGCTACCCTTGGTAAGGGATGTATGGGGATCGTGCTAAAAATCGCATATCGAGATTTTGGTATATGACCACGTTTTAAGGTCCCTGGAATCCAATTTTAACATTTTCACGATGATGTCGGTGTGTATGTGTGGATCCTCTGTCTAACTCAAATACTATCGTTCAGAAAATTTTGAAACACTGTATTTCTACCTTATTTTAATATGTAAAGAAGCCATTACATTTTGGTGTAAACCAGATAACCGGAAATGGCACATTATTTGATGCTCAAAATAGTTTTTCTTCAAAAAATACCTTTAAATGTTTTTTGTCGAGATTTATGTTATTATAAAAATTAAAAACTATTAAATTTTCTACAGATTTGCATTAATACTTTTTCTATATATTTTATGGATAAATTTATAAAATAAACGCTAACATTTTGGTTGTTAGGCAATATCATATTTGTTACTTGTCGTACGTGAAATTTGAAGACGTAATACGTCCTTCAGAGAGGTGCGTGAACTTGGCACATACAGTGTGGGTGCAAATTCTGAAATTTTGCAAATATTTTGCACCCAATTTGCACCTATTTGCACCCTACAATTTTTTAAACTACCTTCATTAGTCCAAAGTTATAAACAATTTAAAAAAATTGTGCCAACTTCACGCCAGCACAAAAAAATATTCGGAATCAAAATTTTTATTTACCAATAATTTGCACCCATTTGCACCATAAAAAAAATTTTGTTATCTTTTTAAACAATAAGGTTATTAACACTTATTTTTTTAATTGCCAGCACAAAAAGTTTTCAAATTTGATAATTTTTTAAATGGAATAATTAGCACCCAGTACGAAAAAATTTGCACCCTAAAAATTATTTCCCTATCTTTATTATTTCTAAAGTTATAGACAATTACATTATTTTTCTGATAACTTCCCACGAATGTAATTACAGTACATCAAAGTCATTAATTATGGATTGTTATGAGGGTGAAAATTATGAAATTTATTTATTATTATTAACTAGGGTAGGATACAATTTGCACCCTAAAGATAATGTCATTTCAACCTGTATTTATTTAAATAATGACGTTCCAACGTAGAAGTATAAATTACATCAGTATATATTGCAACAATGCCATTTATTATGGATTGTTATGACTGTGTAAATAACGAAATTTATTTGTTATTATGAATTAGAATAAGGCACAATTTGCACCCTAAAGATAATGTCATTTCAACATGTATTTATTTAAATAATAACGTTAAAACATAGAACAACGAATTTTAAGTTGAAATTGATATTGCTCAATTTGTTGTAATAAATAATTATACAGCTATTGTTTGCAATAACGGGCAGCTATCCTAAAATAACGCTAACTATTCGTCTGGCTTTTATTTATTATTACACACTGGATAGGGCGACATTAAAAAAATGTAATTCAGTAAGATTCATAATAATCTATATAAGAATAAACATAATATTTATTCCGTATACAATCCCAATAAAATACAGATTAAATCATTACACCATCCAAACTTCGTAGAGTAAAATCCGCTTCTATTAAATTACAACCCATTCAATTTTTTTGTGAGCGTTATTATTTACCATAGACAATAGATACACTACGTATATAGATTGGGAACTCTACCGTTGTCATGGGAGTTTACAAACTCAGCGATATAATTTAATATAAATATTGTGTCTGACCTTGAACCCTATTAATAATTTAAATAAATACATATTGAAATGTTATTATTTTTAGGGTGCAAATTGTACCCTACCCTAGTTAATAAAAATAAATAAATTTCGTAATTTGCACTCTCATAACAATCCATAATAAATGGCATTGTTGCAATATATACCGATGTATTTTATACTTCTACGTTTGAACGTTATTATTTAAATAAATACAGGTTGAAATGACATTATCTTTAGGGTGCAAATTGTACCCTACCCTAGTTAATAAAAATAAATAAATATCGTAATTTGTACCCTCATAACAATCCATAATACAGGGTGGGGCAGAAAAACCTATCCGATTTCAAAACGTTATAAAATTAAAACCACTCAACTTGTCAAAAAAAAATTTTATT
The DNA here is from genome assembly GCA_963082715.1 of Harpalus rubripes. NCBI lineage: Eukaryota > Metazoa > Arthropoda > Insecta > Coleoptera > Carabidae > Harpalus > Harpalus rubripes. Next base: position 86,979,216 of record OY720449.1, read on the forward strand.
AACATATCGCAAATTTTATGCCATTTTTAAATTTAAGTTTTGAAAAGCACATCACTCAAATGTCGTCCTTGGGAGCGGATACACTGATTTAGGCGCTCGCGGTAGCTTTCCATGACTTTCACCGTCATTTCCACAGGAATTTCTTCAATTGCCCGAGCAATTTCCCTTCGTAAAGCAAGAAGGGTCCTTGGTCGATGCTGGTAAACCTTCGATTTGAGGTAACCCCAAAGGAAGAAGTCACATGGAGTGAGATCCGGTGAGCGCGGCGGCCAGCCAAGATCACCTCTCAGGGAAATGAGGCGACCGGGAAACAGTTCCCTGAGAATGTCCATTGATCGTCGCGATGTGTGGGCGGTTGCACCATCCTGTTGAAACCACACATTTTCCACGCCATTTTCTTCCATTTTGGGTCTAAGAAAATTTTCCAGCATGAAACAATAGCGCTCGCTGTTGACCGTTACGGTTTGCCCATTTTCTTCAAAAAAGTAAGGCCCCCAGACGCCTAGGCGGGAAAGAGCACACCACACAGTCACTTTTGGGCTATGGAGGGGTTCCTGATGGATTTCTCGAGGATTTTCGTCACTCCAATATCGAAAATTCTGCCTGTTAACGGCACCACAAAGGTGAAAATGGGCTTCGTCCGTGAAGAGCACAACATCGTCGTTTGGGAGTTCTCGGAGATCGCGACACAGGTTCGTACGGGTTTCAAAATCCCTTTCACTTAATTCCTGTGCAACAACCATTTTGTAGGGATGCATTTTGAGGTCCCGGTGCAAAATGCGCCGAATACTGCGGTTGGAAATCGCCAAAGCGAGCGAATGTTTTCGCGCCGAACGACGCGGGGAACGTTCAATCGCGGCTCTCACATTGGCCACGTTTTCAGGTCCTGTTGCTGTCCTGGGACGTCCAGGCGACTTCTTTTTCAATGCTGAACTCGTCTGTCTAAAATTTGACACCCACACTTTAATCGTAGCGTGATGTGGAACAGGATCATGACGCCCGAGTCCGAAATGAATTCGAAAAGCACGTTGTGTAGCAATTATCGAACCGCCGCATTCGATAAACCGCTCAATAACAAAAGCACGATGTTCACCAGACCAAGGCATGTTGACTACTGACAAATGGCATAAAACCGGCTTTCTAACGGTTTTTACCCCACTACTCTACCTGCTCCCTCTTCTGGGAAAAAGGGATTTGAAATCGGATAGGTTTTTCTGTCCCACCCTGTAAATGGCATTGTTGCAATATATACCGATGTATTTTATACTTCTACGTTTGAACGTTATTATTTAAATAAATACAGGTTGAAATGACATTATCTTTAGGCTGCAAATTATAACCTACCCTAGTTAATAATAATAAATAATTATCGTAAGTTGCACCCTCATAACAATCCATAATAAATGGCATTGTTGCAATATATACCGATGCATTTTATACTTCTACGTTTGAACGTTATTATTTAATTAAATACAGGTTGAAATGACATTATCTTTAGGGTGCAAATTGTACCCTACCCTAGTTAATAAAAATAAATAAATTTCGTAATTTGCACCCTCATAACAATCCATAATAAATGGCATTGTTGCAATATATACCGATGTATTTTATACTTCTACGTTTGAACGTTATTATTTAAATAAATACAGGTTGAAATGACATTATCTTTAGGGTGCAAATTGTACCCTACCCTAGTTAATAAAAATAAATAAATATCGTAATTTGCACCCTCATAACAATCCATAATAAATGGCATTGTTGCAATATATACCGATGTATTTTATACTTCTACGTTTGAACGTTATTATTTAAATAAATACAGGTTGAAATGACATTATCTTTAGGCTGCAAATTATAACCTACCCTAGTTAATAATAATAAATAATTATCGTAAGTTGCACCCTCATAACAATCCATAATAAATGGCATTGTTGCAATATATACCGATGCATTTTATACTTCTACGTTTGAACGTTATTATTTAATTAAATACAGGTTGAAATGACATTATCTTTAGGGTGCAAATTGTACCCTACCCTAGTTAATAAAAATAAATAAATTTCGTAATTTGCACCCTCATAACAATCCATAATAAATGGCATTGTTGCAATATATACCGATGTATTTTATACTTCTACGTTTGAACGTTATTATTTAAATAAATACAGGTTGAAATGACATTATCTTTAGGGTGCAAATTGTACCCTACCCTAGTTAATAAAAATAAATAAATATCGTAATTTGCACCCTCATAACAATCCATAATAAATGGCATTGTTGCAATATATACCGATGTATTTTATACTTCTACGTTTGAACGTTATTATTTAAATAAATACAGGTTGAAATAACATTATCTTTAGGGTGCAAATTGTACCCTACCCTAGTTAATAAAAAAAAAAAATTTCGTAATTTGCACCCTCATAACAATCCATAATAAATGGCATTGTTGCAATATATACCGATGTAATTTATACTTCTACGTTGGAACGTTATTATTTAAATAAATACAGGTTGAAATGACATTATCTTTAGGGTGCAAATTGTACCCTACCCTAGTTAATAAAAATAAATAAATTTCGTAATTTGCACTCTCATAACAATCCATAATAAATGGCATTGTTGCAATATATACCGATGTATTTTATACTTCTACGTTTGAACGTTATTATTTAAATAAATACAGGTTGAAATGACATTATCTTTAGGGTGCAAATTGTACCCTACCCTAGTTAATAAAAATAAATAAATATCGTAATTTGCACCCTTATAACAATCCATAATAAATGGCATTGTTGCAATATATACCGATGTATTTTATACTTCTACGTTTGAACGTTATTATTTAAATAAATACAGGTTGAAATAACATTATCTTTAGGGTGCAAATTGTACCCTACCCTAGTTAATAAAAATAAATAAATTTCGTAATTTGCACTCTCATAACAATCCATAATAAATGGCATTGTTGCAATATATACCGATGTATTTTATACTTCTACGTTTGAACGTTATTATTTAAATAAATACAGGTTGAAATGACATTATCTTTAGGGTGCAAATTGTACCCTACCCTAGTTAATAAAAATAAATAAATATCGTAATTTGCACCCTTATAACAATCCATAATAAATGGCATTGTTGCAATATATACCGATGTATTTTATACTTCTACGTTTGAACGTTATTATTTAAATAAATACAGGTTGAAATAACATTATCTTTAGGGTGCAAATTGTACCCTACACTAGTTAATAAAAAAAAAAAAAATTCGTAATTTGCACCCTCATAACAATCCATAATAAATGGCATTGTTGCAATATATACCGATGTAATTTATACTTCTACGTTGGAACGTTATTATTTAAATAAATACAGGTTGAAATGACATTATCTTTAGGGTGCAAATTGTACCCTACCCTAGTTAATAAAAATAAATAAATATCGTAATTTGCACCCTCATAACAATCCATAATAAATGGCATTGTTGCAATATATACCGATGTATTTTATACTTCTACGTTTGAACGTTATTATTTAAATAAATATCGTAATTTGCACCCTCATAACAATCCATAATAAATGGCATTGTTGCAATATATACCGATGTATTTTATACTTCTACGTTTGAACGTTATTATTTAAATAAATACAGGTTGAAATAACATTATCTTTAGGGTGCACATTGTACCCTACCCTAGTTAATAAAAATAAATAAATTTCGTAATTTGCACCCTCATAACAATCCATAATAAATGGCATTGTTGCAATATATACCGATGTAATTTATACTTCTACGTTGGAACGTTATTATTTAAATAAATACAGGTTGAAATGACATTATCTTTAGGGTGCAAATTGTACCCTACCCTAGTTAATAAAAATAAATAAATTTCGTAATTTGCACCCTCATAACAATCCATAATAAATGGGATTGTTGCAATATATACCGATGTATTTTATACTTCTACGTTTGAACGTTATTATTTAAATAAATACAGGTTGAAATGACATTATCTTTAGGGTGCAAATTGTACCCTACCCTAGTTAATAAAAATAAATAAATTTCGTAATTTGCACCCTCATAACAATTCTTAATAAATGGCATTGTTGCAATATATACCGATGTAATTTATACTTCTACGTTGGAACGTTATTATTTAAATAAATACAGGTTGAAATGACATTATCTTTAGGGTGCAAATTGTACCCTACCCTAGTTAATAAAAATAAATAAATTTCGTAATTTGCACCCTCATAACAATCCATAATAAATGGGATTGTTGCAATATATACCGATGTATTTTATACTTCTACGTTTGAACGTTATTATTTAAATAAATACAGGTTAAAATAACATTATCTTTAGGGTGCAAATTGTACCCTACCCTAGTTAATAAAAATAAATAAATTTCGTAATTTGCACCCTCATAACAATCCATAATAAATGGCATTGTTGCAATATATACCGATGTATTTTATACTTCTACGTTTGAACGTTATTATTTAAATAAATACAGGTTGAAATGACATTATCTTTAGGGTGCAAATTGTACCCTACCCTAGTTAATAAAAATAAATAAATTTCGTAATTTGCACTCTCATAACAATCCACAATAAATGGCATTGTTGCAATATATACCGATGTATTTTATACTTCTACGTTTGAACGTTATTATTTAAATAAATACAGGTTGAAATGACATTATCTTTAGGGTGCAAATTGTACCCTACCCTAGTTAATAAAAATAAATAAATATCGTAATTTGCACCCTTATAACAATCCATAATAAATGGCATTGTTGCAATATATACCGATGTATTTTATACTTCTACGTTTGAACGTTATTATTTAAATAAATATAGGTTGAAATAACATTATCTTTAGGGTGCAAATTGTACCCTACACTAGTTAATAAAAAAAAAAAAATTCGTAATTTGCACCCTCATAACAATCCATAATAAATGGCATTGTTGCAATATATACCGATGTAATTTATACTTCTACGTTGGAACGTTATTATTTAAATAAATACAGGTTGAAATGACATTATCTTTAGGGTGCAAATTGTACCCTACCCTAGTTAATAAAAATAAATAAATATCGTAATTTGCACCCTCATAACAATCCATAATAAATGGCATTGTTGCAATATATACCGATGTATTTTATACTTCTACGTTTGAACGTTATTATTTAAATAAATATCGTAATTTGCACCCTCATAACAATCCATAATAAATGGCATTGTTGCAATATATACCGATGTATTTTATACTTCTACGTTTGAACGTTATTATTTAAATAAATACAGGTTGAAATAACATTATCTTTAGGGTGCACATTGTACCCTACCCTAGTTAATAAAAATAAATAAATTTCGTAATTTGCACCCTCATAACAATTCTTAATAAATGGCATTGTTGCAATATATACCGATGTAATTTATACTTCTACGTTGGAACGTTATTATTTAAATAAATATAGGTTGAAATGACATTATCTTTAGGGTGCAAATTGTACCCTACCCTAGTTAATAAAAATAAATAAATTTCGTAATTTGCACCCTCATAACAATCCATAATAAATGGCATTGTTGCAATATATACCGATGTAATTTATACTTCTACGTTGGAACGTTATTATTTAAATAAATACAGGTTGAAATGACATTATCTTTAGGGTGCAAATTGTACCCTACCCTAGTTAATAAAAATAAATAAATTTCGTAATTTGCACCCTCATAACAATTCTTAATAAATGGCATTGTTGCAATATATACCGATGTAATTTATACTTCTACGTTGGAACGTTATTATTTAAATAAATACAGGTTGAAATGACATTATCTTTAGGGTGCAAATTGTACCCTACCCTAGTTAATAAAAATAAATAAATTTCGTAATTTGCACCCTCATAACAATCCATAATAAATGGGATTGTTGCAATATATACCGATGTATTTTATACTTCTACGTTGGAACGTTATTATTTAAATAAATACAGGTTGAAATGACATTATCTTTAGGGTGCAAATTGTACCCTACCCTAGTTAATAAAAATAAATAAATTTCGTAATTTGCACCCTCATAACAATCCATAATAAATGGCATTGTTGCAATATATACCGATGTATTTTATACTTCTACGTTTGAACGTTATTATTTAAATAAATACAGGTTGAAATGACATTATCTTTAGGCTGCAAATTATAACCTACCCTAGTTAATAATAATAAATAATTATCGTAAGTTGCACCCTCATAACAATCCATAATAAATGGCGTTGTTGCAATATATACCGATGTATTTTATACTTCTACGTTTGAACGTTATTATTTAAATAAATACAGGTTGAAATAACATTATCTTTAGGGTGCAAATTGTACCCTACCCTAGTTAATAAAAATAAATAAATTTCGTAATTTGTACCCTCATAACAATCCATAATAAATGGCATTGTTGCAATATATACCGATGTATTTTATACTTCTACGTTGGAACGTTATTATTTAAATAAATACAGGTTGAAATGACATTATCTTTAGGGTGCAAATTGTACCCTACCCTAGTTAATAAAAATAAATAAATTTCGTAATTTGCACCCTCATAACAATCCATAATAAATGGGATTGTTGCAATATATACCGATGTATTTTATACTTCTACGTTGGAACGTTATTATTTAAATAAATACAGGTTAAAATAACATTATCTTTAGGGTGCAAATTGTACCCTACCCTAGTTAATAAAAATAAATAAATTTCGTAATTTGCACCCTCATAACAATCCATAATAAATGGGATTGTTGCAATATATACCGATGTATTTTATACTTCTACGTTTGAACGTTATTATTTAAATAAATACAGGTTAAAATAACATTATCTTTAGGGTGCAAATTGTACCCTACCCTAGTTAATAAAAATAAATAAATTTCGTAATTTGCACCCTCATAACAATCCATAATAAATGGCATTGTTGCAATATATACCGATGTATTTTATACTTCTACGTTTGAACGTTATTATTTAAATAAATACAGGTTGAAATGACATTATCTTTAGGGTGCAAATTGTACCCTACCCTAGTTAATAAAAATAAATAAATTTCGTAATTTGTACCCTCATAACAATCCATAATAAATGGCATTGTTGCAATATATACCGATGTATTTTATACTTCTACGTTGGAACGTTATTATTTAAATAAATACAGGTTGAAATGACATTATCTTTAGGGTGCAAATTGTACCCTACCCTAGTTAATAAAAATAAATAAATTTCGTAATTTGCACCCTCATAACAATCCATAATAAATGGGATTGTTGCAATATATACCGATGTATTTTATACTTCTACGTTTGAACGTTATTATTTAAATAAATACAGGTTAAAATAACATTATCTTTAGGGTGCAAATTGTACCCTACCCTAGTTAATAAAAATAAATAAATTTCGTAATTTGCACCCTCATAACAATCCATAATAAATGGCATTGTTGCAATATATACCGATGTATTTTATACTTCTACGTTTGAACGTTATTATTTAAATAAATACAGGTTGAAATGACATTATCTTTAGGGTGCAAATTGTACCCTACCCTAGTTAATAAAAATAAATAAATTTCGTAATTTGCACCCTCATAACAATCCATAATAAATGGGATTGTTGCAATATATACCGATGTATTTTATACTTCTACGTTTGAACGTTATTATTTAAATAAATACAGGTTAAAATAACATTATCTTTAGGGTGCAAATTGTACCCTACCCTAGTTAATAAAAATAAATAAATTTCGTAATTTGCACCCTCATAACAATCCATAATAAATGGCATTGTTGCAATATATACCGATGTATTTTATACTTCTACGTTTGAACGTTATTATTTAAATAAATACAGGTTGAAATGACATTATCTTTAGGGTGCAAATTGTACCCTACCCTAGTTAATAAAAATAAATAAATTTCGTAATTTGCACCCTCATAACAATCCATAATAAATGGGATTGTTGCAATATATACCGATGTATTTTATACTTCTACGTTTGAACGTTATTATTTAAATAAATACAGGTTAAAATAACATTATCTTTAGGGTGCAAATTGTACCCTACCCTAGTTAATAAAAATAAATAAATTTCGTAATTTGCACCCTCATAACAATCCATAATAAATGGCATTGTTGCAATATATACCGATGTATTTTATACTTCTACGTTTGAACGTTATTATTTAAATAAATACAGGTTGAAATGACATTATCTTTAGGGTGCAAATTGTACCCTACCCTAGTTAATAAAAATAAATAAATTTCGTAATTTGCACCCTCATAACAATCCATAATAAATGGGATTGTTGCAATATATACCGATGTATTTTATACTTCTACGTTTGAACGTTATTATTTAAATAAATACAGGTTAAAATAACATTATCTTTAGGGTGCAAATTGTACCCTACCCTAGTTAATAAAAATAAATAAATTTCGTAATTTGCACCCTCATAACAATCCATAATAAATGGCATTGTTGCAATATATACCGATGTATTTTATACTTCTACGTTTGAACGTTATTATTTAAATAAATACAGGTTGAAATGACATTATCTTTAGGGTGCAAATTGTACCCTACCCTAGTTAATAAAAATAAATAAATTTCGTAATTTGCACTCTCATAACAATCCATAATAAATGGCATTGTTGCAATATATACCGATGTATTTTATACTTCTACGTTTGAACGTTATTATTTAAATAAATACAGGTTGAAATGACATTATCTTTAGGGTGCAAATTGTACCCTACCCTAGTTAATAAAAATAAATAAATATCGTAATTTGCACCCTTATAACAATCCATAATAAATGGCATTGTTGCAATATATACCGATGTATTTTATACTTCTACGTTTGAACGTTATTATTTAAATAAATACAGGTTGAAATAACATTATCTTTAGGGTGCAAATTGTACCCTACACTAGTTAATAAAAAAAAAAAAATTCGTAATTTGCACCCTCATAACAATCCATAATAAATGGCATTGTTGCAATATATACCGATGTAATTTATACTTCTACGTTGGAACGTTATTATTTAAATAAATACAGGTTGAAATGACATTATCTTTAGGGTGCAAATTGTACCCTACCCTAGTTAATAAAAATAAATAAATATCGTAATTTGCACCCTCATAACAATCCATAATAAATGGCATTGTTGCAATATATACCGATGTATTTTATACTTCTACGTTTGAACGTTATTATTTAAATAAATATCGTAATTTGCACCCTCATAACAATCCATAATAAATGGCATTGTTGCAATATATACCGATGTATTTTATACTTCTACGTTTGAACGTTATTATTTAAATAAATACAGGTTGAAATAACATTATCTTTAGGGTGCACATTGTACCCTACCCTAGTTAATAAAAATAAATAAATTTCGTAGTTTGCACCCTCATAACAATCCATAATAAATGGCATTGTTGCAATATATACCGATGTAATTTATACTTCTACGTTGGAACGTTATTATTTAAATAAATACAGGTTGAAATGACATTATCTTTAGGGTGCAAATTGTACCCTACCCTAGTTAATAAAAATAAGTAAATTTCGTAATTTGCACCCTCATAACAATCCATAATAAATGGGATTGTTGCAATATATACCGATGTATTTTATACTTCTACGTTGAACGTTATTATTTAAATAAATACAGGTTGAAATGACATTATCTTTAGGGTGCAAATTGTACCCTACCCTAGTTAATAAAAATAAATAAATTTCGTAATTTGCACCCTCATAACAATTCTTAATAAATGGCATTGTTGCAATATATACCGATGTATTTTATACTTCTACGTTTGAACGTTATTATTTAAATAAATATCGTAATTTGCACCCTCATAACAATCCATAATAAATGGCATTGTTGCAATATATACCGATGTATTTTATACTTCTACGTTTGAACGTTATTATTTAAATAAATACAGGTTGAAATAACATTATCTTTAGGGTGCACATTGTACCCTACCCTAGTTAATAAAAATAAATAAATTTCGTAATTTGCACCCTCATAACAATTCTTAATAAATGGCATTGTTGCAATATATACCGATGTAATTTATACTTCTACGTTGGAACGTTATTATTTAAATAAATACAGGTTGAAATGACATTATCTTTAGGGTGCAAATTGTACCCTACCCTAGTTAATAAAAATAAATAAATTTCGTAATTTGCACCCTCATAACAATCCATAATAAATGGCATTGTTGCAATATATACCGATGTAATTTATACTTCTACGTTGGAACGTTATTATTTAAATAAATACAGGTTGAAATGACATTATCTTTAGGGTGCAAATTGTACCCTACCCTAGTTAATAAAAATAAATAAATTTCGTAATTTGCACCCTCATAACAATTCTTAATAAATGGCATTGTTGCAATATATACCGATGTAATTTATACTTCTACGTTGGAACGTTATTATTTAAATAAATACAGGTTGAAATGACATTATCTTTAGGGTGCAAATTGTACCCTACCCTAGTTAATATAAATAAATAAATTTCGTAATTTGCACCCTCATAACAATCCATAATAAATGGGATTGTTGCAATATATACCGATGTATTTTATACTTCTACGTTTGAACGTTATTATTTAAATAAATACAGGTTAAAATAACATTATCTTTATTGTGCAAATTGTACCCTACCCTAGTTAATAAAAATAAATAAATTTCGTAATTTGCACCCTCATAACAATCCATAATAAATGGCATTGTTGCAATATATACCGATGTATTTTATACTTCTACGTTTGAACGTTATTATTTAAATAAATACAGGTTGAAATGACATTATCTTTAGGCTGCAAATTATAACCTACCCTAGTTAATAATAATAAATAATTATCGTAAGTTGCACCCTCATAACAATCCATAATAAATGGCGTTGTTGCAATATATACCGATGTATTTTATACTTCTACGTTTGAACGTTATTATTTAAATAAATACAGGTTGAAATAACATTATCTTTAGGGTGCAAATTGTACCCTACCCTAGTTAATAAAAATAAATAAATTTCGTAATTTGTACCCTCATAACAATCCATAATAAATGGCATTGTTGCAATATATACCGATGTATTTTATACTTCTACGTTGGAACGTTATTATTTAAATAAATACAGGTTGAAATGACATTATCTTTAGGGTGCAAATTGTACCTTACCCTAGTTAATAAAAATAAATAAATTTCGTAATTTGCACCCTCATAACAATCCATAATAAATGGGATTGTTGCAATATATACCGATGTATTTTATACTTCTACGTTTGAACGTTATTATTTAAATAAATACAGGTTAAAATAACATTATCTTTAGGGTGCAAATTGTACCCTACCCTAGTTAATAAAAATAAATAAATTTCGTAATTTGCACCCTCATAACAATCCATAATAAATGGCATTGTTGCAATATATACCGATGTATTTTATACTTCTACGTTTGAACGTTATTATTTAAATAAATACAGGTTGAAATGACATTATCTCTAGGGTGCAAATTGTACCCTACCCTAGTTAATAAAAATAAATAAATTTCGTAATTTGCACCCTCATAACAATTCTTAATGAATGGCATTGTTGCAATATATACCGATGTAATTTATACTTCTACGTTGGAACGTTATTATTTAAATAAATACAGGTTGAAATGACATTATCTTTAGGGTGCAAATTGTACCCTACCCTAGTTAATAAAAATAAATAAATTTCGTAATTTGCACCCTCATAACAATTCTTAATAAATGGCATTGTTGCAATATATACCGATGTAATTTATACTTCTACGTTGGAACGTTATTATTTAAATAAATACAGGTTGAAATGACATTATCTTTAGGGTGCAAATTGTACCCTACCCTAGTTAATATAAATAAATAAATTTCGTAATTTGCACCCTCATAACAATCCATAATAAATGGGATTGTTGCAATATATACCGATGTATTTTATACTTCTACGTTTGAACGTTATTATTTAAATAAATACAGGTTAAAATAACATTATCTTTATTGTGCAAATTGTACCCTACCCTAGTTAATAAAAATAAATAAATTTCGTAATTTGCACCCTCATAACAATCCATAATAAATGGCATTGTTGCAATATATACCGATGTATTTTATACTTCTACGTTTGAACGTTATTATTTAAATAAATACAGGTTGAAATGACATTATCTTTAGGCTGCAAATTATAACCTACCCTAGTTAATAATAATAAATAATTATCGTAAGTTGCACCCTCATAACAATCCATAATAAATGGCGTTGTTGCAATATATACCGATGTATTTTATACTTCTACGTTTGAACGTTATTATTTAAATAAATACAGGTTGAAATAACATTATCTTTAGGGTGCAAATTGTACCCTACCCTAGTTAATAAAAATAAATAAATTTCGTAATTTGTACCCTCATAACAATCCATAATAAATGGCATTGTTGCAATATATACCGATGTATTTTATACTTCTACGTTGGAACGTTATTATTTAAATAAATACAGGTTGAAATGACATTATCTTTAGGGTGCAAATTGTACCTTACCCTAGTTAATAAAAATAAATAAATTTCGTAATTTGCACCCTCATAACAATCCATAATAAATGGGATTGTTGCAATATATACCGATGTATTTTATACTTCTACGTTTGAACGTTATTATTTAAATAAATACAGGTTAAAATAACATTATCTTTAGGGTGCAAATTGTACCCTACCCTAGTTAATAAAAATAAATAAATTTCGTAATTTGCACCCTCATAACAATCCATAATAAATGGCATTGTTGCAATATATACCGATGTATTTTATACTTCTACGTTTGAACGTTATTATTTAAATAAATACAGGTTGAAATGACATTATCTTTAGGGTGCAAATTGTACCCTACCCTAGTTAATAAAAATAAATAAATTTCGTAATTTGTACCCTCATAACAATCCATAATAAATGGCATTGTTGCAATATATACCGATGTATTTTATACTTCTACGTTTGAACGTTATTATTTAAATAAATACAGGTTGAAATGACATTATCTCTAGGGTGCAAATTGTACCCTACCCTAGTTAATAAAAATAAATAAATTTCGTAATTTGCACCCTCATAACAATTCTTAATGAATGGCATTGTTGCAATATATACCGATGTAATTTATACTTCTACGTTGGAACGTTATTATTTAAATAAATACAGGTTGAAATGACATTATCTTTAGGGTGCAAATTGTACCCTACCCTAGTTAATAAAAATAAATAAATTTCGTAATTTGCACTCTCATAACAATCCATAATAAATGGCATTGTTGCAATATATACCGATGTATTTTATACTTCTACGTTTGAACGTTATTATTTAAATAAATACAGGTTGAAATGACATTATCTCTAGGGTGCAAATTGTACCCTACCCTAGTTAATAAAAATAAATAAATTTCGAAATTTGCACCCTCATAACAATTCTTAATAAATGGCATTGTTGCAATATATACCGATGTAATTTATACTTCTACGTTGGAACGTTATTATTTAAATAAATACAGGTTGAAATGACATTATCTCTAGGGTGCAAATTGTACCCTACCCTAGTTAATAAAAATAAATAAATTTCGTAATTTGCACCCTCATAACAATCCATAATAAATGACATTGTTGCAATATATACCGATGTATTTTATACTTCTACGTTTGAACGTTATTATTTAAATAAATACAGGTTGAAATGACATTATCTTTAGGGTGCAAATTTTACCCTACCCTAGTTAATAAAAATAAATAAATTTCGTAATTTGCACTCTCATAACAATCCATAATAAATGGCATTGTTGCAATATATACCGATGTATTTTACACTTCTACGTTTGAACGTTATTATTTAAATAAATACAGGTTGAAATGACATTATCTTTAGGGTGCAAATTGTATTCTACCCTAGTTAATAATAATAAATAAATTTCGTAATTTGCACCCTCATAACAATCCATAATAAATGACTTTGATGCACTGTAATTACATTCGTGGGAAGTTAGTAGAAATAATATAAATAGGGAAATAATTTTTAGGGTGCAAATTTTGTTGTACTGGGTGCTAATTATTCCATTTAAAAAATTATCAAATTTGAATACTTTTTGTGCTGGCATTTAAAAAAATAAGTGTTAATAACTTTATTGTTTAAAAAGATAACAAAAAATTTTTTATGGTGCAAATGGGTGCAAATTGGGTGATAATTATTGGTAAATAAAAATTTTGATTCCGAATATTTTTTTGTGCTGGCGTGAAGTTGGCACAATTTTTTTTAATTGTTTATAACTTTTGAACTAATGAAGGTAGTTTAAAAAATTGTAGGGTGCAAATAGGTGCAAATTGGGTGCAAAATATTTGCAAAATTTCAGAATTTGCACCCACACTTTATGTGCCAAGTTCACGCACCTCCTTCAGAGGTAAAAGACCGGCCAGTTGACGTACAATGGCTTGCAAAAAAATCGCGTACACCTTAAAAATCAAGTAACCGAGTTTTTGTATTTTTTAGCTCTGTAAATAATGTAAAAACTGACAATGTTGTCACTGTCATCACTATTTGATCTATTATGGAGCTAGTTCTTAATTGTGTTTAATTTACATACTGTTAAATTACAAATATATCCCAGAAAAATGAAAGAACAACAAAGTATGTATTTGAATTTCTGTTAATTTTGACATCTTAATTGATACTAGTGACATTGATAAGTTCAAAAAGCCAGTGTATAGATTTAAATTAATAAAAAGTAAATGGCGGAAGGTATTGTGTTGGCCACATCAGAATTTTGCTAGTGTCGAACAAGGTTGCGTCCTGCTCCTTTCTCCAACGTCCCTCGTTTTCTTTTACCTTATCTTCGTCTTTATTTTTTTTTCCTGTCAGATTCTTATGTAAATGAAGTAAGAGATGGCAATCAGACGGTACCAGATCGGGGTTGTGTGGTGGATTGTGCACAATATGTCATCCAAAATCAGCTAGTAAAGCTGTGATGATTCGCAATGTTTGTGTGAGGACATTTGTTATCGACAAGTAGACACACACCGTGAGTCAACATTCCCTGATTTCAGTTTAGAATCGCCTTTCGACGTTTTTTAGAATTTTACTGTAGTGATCCGCATTTGACAAACGTTGCCATTCGTTTGAATTGCTGGTCGTGCGCAGACATTCTCGGCAACATTTCTGGGTAGCATGCCACATCTGAATGAATGACACAATATTTACGTTCGCTAGCATTCCCAGTATCAACCTTTCTGGTCAATCGATAGTGAACTACTGCAAATGATTTTCAACACGTCTATATGGCAACCTTTCCAGACATTCGTGGCATACATTTTCTTTTAATCTTTTTATTTTTACTGACAGCCGATGGAAAACGCCGTTCGCGTTTCAGCCATACTGCAATTAATTCGTTGCATTTCACGAACGCATGATGCAAATAAAGCGAACAAATGGCAACGTTTGTTAGATGTATTTCAGGTTCTAGGGAGCAGATGGACCACTTGAAAAGAGGAGGAGTCCCTCCACACGACAGTGATGACAGCTTTCCGATACAAAATTTCCCTAAGCCACCAGTGCTTTTGTATTTCACATAATATGTCCATGCTATTAATTCATATCATAAAAATACAGAATTGAAATTTATTTTTTATTTATTTATTTTATTTACAACCTCCCAACATAATATAAAGTATCCCAATAACAGGGGGGTTGGATACACCAATACATCACAATAACAACATGAATAGACACCACATTATACAAAAATATTCATTCTATACAATAAGAAAACAACCAAATACAACGACAAATTATAAATTGATTTTAGAATATTACAATAAATTTTTACAGAATATATTTTTTAATTGACAGTAGCTAAGACTAAAATATCCATTTAACATTCATAATACTTTCAACTTCATTATATATTAGACATAATCGTCTAACTGGATCTCTAGTTTCATAATTTTATCTACATAGCCCAGTGCAAAACGTTATATAAAACCTAGATGCTAACCGAGGAATATTTATTTGTATACGGCTCATTGAATTAACGTCTTCTATAGCATTTCGCAGTAGCCCATGTAAATATAAGCATGAGGGAATCTTACGTCTAGAATCCAATGTTTGCATATTTAAATTTGATAAAGTCACGGAGTAACTGTAAGTAAATGAATTAAAAAGAGGAGAAGATTTTATCGCGTAATATCGTACAAACTTTCTTTGTACCCATTCAATTTTGATATTATGAGTATGATACATGGGATTCCAGGTAATCAGGCAATACTCAAGCTTGGATCTAACTAAAGAAAAGTATAAGGACTTAAGAGTTGTGACATTAGTGACATGAATTTCTAAAAATGAGATCTAGTGTTTTACAGGATGTATTCACTAAATAATCGTAATGAGGACCGAAATGTAATCTGGGATCAAATATAACTCCCAAGTCCTTATGAGTATTAACTCTATTAAGACTAAGGTCACCAATCCAGTAAGACGAAATAGTTGTAGTATACTTCATTGAGTAAGACATAACTTTACACTTTGAGACATTAAAGAAAAGACGTAAGGATGAGCACCAAGCTAGAAGGTTATCAATATCCTTCTAAAGCTGATGGCAATCAGAAACTGAATCAATGACTTTAAATAATTTTAAATCATCAGCATATAGCAGTGATTCTGAATATTCCAAACACTCAGTAATATCATTAATGAATAAAACAGAAAGGAGTGGCCCTAAATTTGACCCTTGTGGTAGACCAGATGTTGGAATAAAATGATTAGATTTAAAGCCATTACAAATTAAAAATTGCGTATTACACAACTTAAATAAATGAGTACAAGTGCAACAATATAAATCAAACAACAAATGAAATTCACCTCAATGCATAGCGCACTTAATACGTCTCTCCATCGGTGATTACAATATAAATGAACATTTCTCTCAATTAGCACGATAACCGAGATAAGCCAAGATCGTGTTGCAGTGATCTTACGATCGCAGTGACCTGGTAACGCAACGCGAGACAAGAGAGACCTCAATGCCAGACAAGAGATAGTGCGTAGCGTAACAATCAATTACAAACTAATATGTAATGTCTATAGAGATCTATGCAGCACTATCTACTACATTTCAATGTGTTGAACGTTGACATTTGCTCTAGAGATAACAAAACAAGGCGGGCAAATAATAGTGTGAATTTTGTTGACAGGAGTTTAAATTGGTTTTTCTACGACCACCATGAAAAGTTGATATTTATGCTCTCTTTTGTCATTGTAAAGTTAATGATTACTAAGGAACGAGCAAAAATATACTTTACGGCGCGTCTCCCATAGCAACGCGCGGTAAAGTACTTAATTTGCTCGCTTAGATAAATACATATTATTGTTGAAATTTTAATTTATTAAAACAATACTTACGAAATCTAAAATATACGTTAGGTTCAGTTTTACACTAGAAATGTGCTACAAACAATACGAAGTTAGCTACGCTACCAACTCATTTATTTAATTAAGTTACAACTTTATTATGTTGGTGAATGTACATTTAATTACAACTAGAAATATATTTCATAATTAACAAACTTAGTGGATTTAATCATTGACCGACAATGTTTTGTATATTTATTCCAGAGCTTGAAACAGCTGACGAGGATAAATTAGATTCTGTGACTGTGACATTCTCACAAGAATATTCAGTTAGTGTGGCAGTTTGATTCTCCTTGTTTGTTAACATTTTATGAGCTGTATCAATTTTATTTTTCAAACTTTCATTAACATAACCTTCTGCAACAGCTGATGAACGCCAGCCACCATGACATTTTAGAGTCATAATGTCAGCTCCGGAATTAGCTAGTAATGTAGCAGAGGATCTGCGGAAACAATGGCCCGTAAATGATTTCGAATCAGGTAAATTCAGATATTGTGCAATGTTAAATGGATTTTTTCCTATAATGTTCATTCCAACAACTTGTGCGGTACATTTGCCATGCTTATAATTTATGAATAATCGCCGAGATAATATGTTAGAGGATCGAAGAGCAACATATCGCCGTTTCGAATATATCTGGAGGAGTGCAAGAAAAATCACTATCTTCACTATTTTCGGTGATTTTTGAGTACATTTTTGATGTATGTGTGAAAACTTATCATAAAAGAATGATTGTTGACATCAGAATTATTTATTTATTCATATCGTCATGGTTACAGCAACACAAAACAGGAAATTGGTTAAGATTGAATTGAACTTACTAAATAGGTATTATTATTTTTCTATTTCGTTAGTAAAGTCGTAGAAAAAATTATATGTGCATCTCTAGCGTTAAGTATCTTTATTGCTCTAGCTCACTCACTTTACGCTCTTTATACACAAATAACTATTTTGTCACTGCATAAAAATGTTTTTGAAAATAATGAACTTCAATATTATGAATTATTATTATTATTGAAACAGACTTCTATGTTATTTAATACTCCGAAATATGACCTAGCCACTTAACAGTTGTCACAAAATACCAACGCGTTTGTTAAAATTCCAATTAGTTTTAATTCTTTTCAGTGACGTTAATGTTTAACTCTGATGTACTCTTATTTAGTATTTAGGTGTAGGTTATTTCCGTATCGTTGCTAAAGAATTGTTTTGTTTTCAGCCATGTCAACGGAAACAGATGACGTCAATGGCGACCCACAAGGCCTGCTCAACGACACCGGTAAGACAGATTTCTTTAATTATTTTTTTATCTCCAAATATAACAAATAAGGTATAAGGTTGATAATTAATGTCAATCAAATGTCGTTACAACGCATTTGAATAATAGACCTGTAGATAGAAACTCGTAAATCGCGTATATGATTAGCGAATCTGGCAACTATGGCTGATAGTATGAAGTTTTGCATAACTCTTTCGAACGATGCTCTGGCCTGTATACAGGCTGTCTCACAACTCGCGCCGCAGAGCGAATGAGGAAACAGGAGACTGCACTCGAATGTGTAATTTCGAAGAAAAAAAATCTAGCTTAAAAGATATCCGAGAAAAGACGTCTTAAAATTGACCAATCAGAGATGTTTGCCGTTATTTTACGTTAATAGGGTTTTATACAAATCAAATCTTCTTTAAAATGTGTGGGCGACTGTAGTTTTCGACAAATGTCAGTGTCAAATTAAATTTGACAAGGTGAATAAAAAAGACAAATTCTTACCATGTATTCAGCCGCTGATTACTTAAATAAATAAATAAATATATCATCACGGCTTATTACCCATTGCTGGGTGTACCAATCTGCTTTGTACACAGATGCGGTAATGATGAAATATTTGCACCGTGCGGGCGCTTACCAGGCGTCACCTCACGGGCACTCATTGCTGGCGTGGAGAGTGCACCACAGGGGTCAATTTTGTGCCATTTAAAATTGGAAATATTTGGCGTCGGTCGGGATCGAACCCGGTTCCCCAAATTCGTGACCTGACACTTAGGAATGATTATAATTTTCGGAGAATGTGGACGTAACGCCAGAGAGGCAGCCCGAGTCTATTCGGAAGGATTTCCGGATAGAAATCTTGTGGATCATAAAGTGTGAATATCACTTTATGATCCACAAGATTTCTCGCAAGGACGCATGAGACTGGTCAAGTTATGCCAGATCAAATGACAATAATATTTTCGTTTAACACATTTTACACAGCTGCTACAACACGTTGCACTGTACGATATAAATGATGATCTTGGATGACACCTTCGCTAACCTAAATATGTTGACAGTGAAAAGTCAACTCTAAAGTGTCCAAATTACAGTAAGTCAAACAAATTTTGTAACTCACTAATAGTATTTTTAAAACCTAGCAACCAGTTTTATTTTGTAATAATATCATCACACCTCAAGATATCCTTCCGGGATTGGTGTATTAAAAAGTCTTGTAACTCCGTTATGCAAGCAGCCGCAAATTATTTTCTTCTATTTGTTGGCAACCTATTGTCGTCGGCAAGTGTCAGTTTCGTCTGGGGCGCGAGTTGTGAGACAACATGTATATATGAACGTTGCTCTGGCTTGTATATATGACAAAATGGATGTTATTGTAAAATCGTATGTAATACATTTCTCACTGCCTATACCCTATCTTATTTCCATATTTTATCTTATTATAATTACCTATTTAATTGTCATCAACGACCTTTGTACAAATAATTTTCCATGATAATTCCACATATGAATCACAATAGTGTTCACAATTGCCATGAGGCAAATTATTGAAGCAATCCGTTAAATTCGTGCATGATTGAGAATTCAAGGATTTCTTTATCTAACACAAAGTCGTAGGTCGCACTAACGGCATTTCTACTTGAATGTCAAGGATGGCTATGACCGTTTGTCAACTGTCATAATGTCACGTGGAGAAAACAGAATGTACAAGTAAACAAATGATACTTATTTTCTGCATATTATGTTGTCGTTGTCATACTGTGCTAAAGAAATTTTAGCCAGTTTGGCCATTGGAAATTATATTGGGTTTTTCAAAAATAAAAAATTAACTATCGCTAACATTTGCTAATTTTTAGTTTCAAGTTGTAAGGGAGGTATAGGGTATAGGGATCGTACAAAAAATTGCATAATGAGATTATGGTAACTGAGCACATTTTAAGGTCCCTGGAAACCAATTTTAACATTTTCATGATTATGTCTGTGTGTAGTATGTGTGTATCTCTCGCTCTAACTCAAATACTAGCATTCAGATTCTAATATGGAAAGAAGCCAATAAATTTTGTTGTATATCAGATAATCGGAAATGGCAGTTTACTTAAAGTTCAAAATAGCTTTTCTTTGAAAAATACCATTAAATGTTATTTTTTCGAGATTTATGTTATAAAAATTAAAGATAATGGTTTTCATTACTTATGGATAAATTTATAAAATCATCTATAATTCAAATCCTGGAGCCTACGCTTTAAACAATCACAAAACCTTGGTTACACAGATCAAAATCTCAAATGTATGTAACTGATAGATAAATATTATTGTCAAAGAACTAATTATTTCAAATTACCTTCCGTCAGTGCTATATATTTTGTACAAATTCCACACAGAAAGTTTCTTGCAAAAGATATCATATTTCCAGTACATTACCTTCAGTTAGTTCTATGTATTTTATATAAATTCCATACTGAAAGTTTTTATATTTACAGTAAAATTGTAACACAAACATACTATGTCAATTGCACTTGACACTGACATCTGTCAATCAGGATTTTCTTAATATAGTAGATATTTCCATGTTTATAACACAGCTGGCTGTTTTATGATATTTAACTTTTTTGTAATTTTTTAACTCTATATCCACTGAATATAAAGTACAAAATGTAATCAAATCGTTTATAGAATAAAATATTATTTAATATTTATAATAACATTAAATATGAAAAAATGATATGTAACAGCATTTTTTCAAGAAAAACTGTTAAAATCTTCAAATTAGGGTACTTCCGGTCGACTAATTATAACCAAAACCTAATCGGCTCTTCATATGGATGTAAAGAAGAAGAATACGCAAAAATTATAATTTTAGGAAAGGTGGTATTGGAGTTATGCGATCTGAAAGAATGGTCACACATGCACATGCATACATACATCCATCCATACATCTATCCATATATACTTACACTATATATATATATATATATATATATATATATATATATATATATATATATATATATATATATATATATATATAACTTCGTATTCTAGGGACTCCGAAATGTGGTTATTCATTAAAAACTCATCATCGAATTTTTTGACAAGACAATACCTTCCTTACCTAAAGGTGACGGAAGGTAAAAAGTAAATTGAACAAAAGTTATACGTATATTTTCATACCTAATTTGTGCCGTTATAAAGCATGTAAAATTCATGCTCTCTCTAAAAATTTTTTTGAAGCTTTTTTTTGAAGCTTTTTTATCTAAAATAATTAGAGAAGCATGAAATTACGAAAATATGATTTTACTTGTTAAAATCTTATATTTGGGAGTTCTAGTCACCATCCTGTATATCAGGGGTTTAATGCAAAAACAACCAATGTCAATATAGTAGAAAACTTATTGAGCTAGAATACTCGTGAATTCGTTATGAAATTTGCTATGAATTTAATAATTATATTATGGTATAGGAAATATTTAAAAGTAATAATATAAATAAAAATAAAAACGACTCGTTTATAAGGCGGAAATAAATAAAAAGGCATAACAAATTTCAGTTCCGTACAAAATTGCTATTCATTATGGTTTTGAGAACATAATTTATTTTAAATTAATAAAACCATTGGCAACTTTCTCCCGTTTTAATATATGTATTTCAATCACAAACTATAAAATTACAATTAAAATCTTTTATCGGTTGTTAAAATTAATGCGTGAAGAGTGTCACTAATGAATATATTCACTGTATTATAGTAAATAATTATAACAAACGTAGCTTTAAAATTTATTTGGACAACTGTTATATATGTATGTTATATTAGGTAAGCCAGAGGTTATTCTAACGTGCAGTTGGACACAAAATGCGCAATAGGAAAAGCAAATTGTGCAGTGGGAAATTAAAATCTGTGCAGTTATTTTTCATTTATTACGAATAAAACAAATAATTTTTTTAAAAAATTAAAATAATATAGAATTTATATTTATGCAGGCTGTTTCTAAACCTGTATCACAAATTTTAAAGGTTTATAGTACTGGTAAAAAGACTAAAAAAAAGCTTAATCAGCATAGGTCCGATCTTCAATAGTTTCCGAGATATAAGGCTGGGAAAAATTAGTTTTTACGGAGTTACCTCTGTTATCTCGAAAACTATAAGCTACAAAATACATTTGTTCTAATTTAAATGTTGTGGCGACCTTGGTCCGTTTTTCTTCGATTATTCGTTTTTATCGGAAACAGTTGAAGATCAGACCTATAATGATTCAGCTTTTTTAAATTCGTGACATAGATTTAGAAACACCCTGTAAAGCACTAAAATTGTGCCAGCTTTTCCTTATCTACAGACTCTTCGCTTGCCTTATCTTCATCATTGGCATTGGCCTCAGCAAAAATACCTTTGTACCATCTTTGTTGTTTGGCTTTCGGGGTTGCCTTCACTCTGTGCTCACGCTTATTTAATCAAATCATTGTGGCTTGCCGGGGATCTCACTCTGACAGAAAAGGCATGTTGTAATAAATATACAAAAACGCATTTTCGGAATCTACCGACCAGCTATTACGAGACTCGATTTTTAGAGTATTTCATGTACTTATGTCTTTCCACATCCGCACTACGCGGTTTAGCAGCCAAAATTCGTGCGAAAATTTTAGTTTCCGTAAGGAATACCGAAGAAATAGTTAAGAACTAACTCTGGAAGCGTCAGGTTTCGCAACTTTTCTATTTGTATGTTCTAATATTTCGTTATAATCCAACTTGAATTGAGTTAAACAAAGATTTTTCCCTAAAATATTATAAACCTACAGCGATTTATTTCCTTTATGTGCAGTGGAAAAAAATCCTTAGAATAACCTCTGAGGTAAGCACAGCGTAAGTTAACTGTCTTTTATGTTGATTTAATCGGAACGCATATATTTGATAGTGATTCGTGCTAAAATACTTTCCATACTTCTTTATTAGCATCTCTTACTGTAAAAAGACCATAATTATATTTTTCTTGCATTGTATCACAACCTGTATTATCGATAAATGTTTTAGTGATGAAATTTCAGCTCAAATTAAATCGATGAAGCGAACATGCCTCCCGCGTATTTAATAATTTGTCCATTGTTAATTCAGTTGTTATCATGTCAATGTTTAGTAGGAAATGATGTCATTTTTATGACCCTGTATTGTTAGGAAATATCATTAATTGATATTTTAACCGATTTGACCTTTGTACAGGATTAATTGATTATTGTCATGTAAAAAATGCAACTGAAAAAACATTACTTCCTTTGTTTACGGGAAATGCAACTGTTTTTTATATTAGTAATAAATGTCTATTTGTATTGAAACAAATAGCTATTTTATTACTAATACAAATCAACAGAAAAAACAGAAATTATATAATTGCGGTTAGTGATTCAAATGAAATTATGTAAGGAAATTTATATTTCTGTATAAAAAAGAACCTTGAAATAAATACTAATTTTATAGTGTCACTTTTTCTATAAATCTAGTTATTAAAGCAAAACTTTATTGATGAGAATAAATAAAAAATATTTAACTATGAAAACAATAGTTAAAATACGATGGCGGGATGATAATTTGTTAGTCTTTATGTAATTGGCTTTGATAGATCTCTGGAAACTGGAAACTTCAATACTAAAAATATGACATCGATCTATCCCTACGTATGGTCGTAAATTTTTGAGAAAATATTTAGATACTGATAACTTTTTAAAATTCTTACTTTTTAAACTAATTATTACAACAATTAACAATAAGTATAACAATAAATATTTAACATTTAAATTATTGATAATGGACCATTATCTTGAATGGCCCTTAATTTTCTTCTGACGTCCCATAATCCTCTGGATAACAATTGGACAACATCTGGATCGATTTCTCGAATCTTTTGGTAAATACGACGTCGTAATTGTTCTTCATTTGCAGCTTCCCATCCCTTGTCGTACACTTTTCTGGTCAATATTGACCAAAATTCTTCTATTGGTCGAGTTTGAGGTGCATTGGGAGGATTGTCCAATTTCGGAACAAAGTCTACGTTGTTTTCGTTATACCAATCTCTAGTTATTCTGGCGTAATGGCATGAAGCTATATCAGGCCAAAACATTATATCATTGGCGTGATGTGTATTTAAAAATTGAAGCAATTTAGAGAGGCATCTTTGAATATAAAATTGTGAAGTTAATGCTTCTCCTCGAACACGACCAATGTACGGTTGCGAGATATATCCGGCTTCAGAAATGGCACACGATACTAAAATTTTATCCTAAAATTTAGATTTACCTTTGAACTTGACATTGTCTGGTGTGTTTTCCATGTCATTAGTATAAAAACAATCGTTTCCTTTCATCTCTGAATGGGACAGAGTAAAATATTTTTCGTCATCCATTACAATAAGTTTATTGAGAAAATGAATGCGCCTTAATGCACGTCATTTCGAGAAAGTGTTTTAAAAACAGTGGTCTTCGAAACATCGAATCTTCTAGCTACAGTTCGTTGTGACACTCCAACTTTGTCGTTAACGGCTGTATTTAGTCTTTGTTCTCTCATATGGCTCAAAATTTTTGGTCGACCACTTTTGGAAAAATTAACACAAGGTATACCTGTTTCACAATCTTTTATTGTCTGATAAATTGTTGCCACGCAGAGATATTGTGCTCGCGATAAAATGCAACAATATCTCACTTAGGCATTCGCCCAACAAGATTGTAAATTCCTTTATGAATATCTAGCTTATATGACATTTTGCTGCATCAAATCGTAAAAACTAAACTGTCAAAATGAAAACAAGTTAATTGTGATATTTTGTTTCCAGCGACAAGGCACGTATTCCGAGCGCACTTTTATAATAACAGCGCTTTTATGGAGCAAACTCGTCATATGAATATAATGTAAAAGCGCGCTCCATAAAAGCGATTTTATTATAAAAGTGCGCTCAGAATACAGGCCAAAACATCTAAAAAAATTCTCAAAACTTTAGGACCATCTGTGCTGCAATAACAATTTTGAACATCATGCCGTTATTAAATATTTTTATTTAAATGGTTTTAATAACTCAGAATTCGTTAACCATTATTTTTCAGACCAGAGGAAAGCAAAACAATGTTAGTTGCAGTTGACACTGACATCTGCCAATCAGAATTTTCTTAATATAGTACATGTTTCCATGGTTGTAGTACAGTGTAAACAGTTGTACGTTCTAAGTAAAAAATATAGTGTAAACTTTGCTTTATATTGAATAACTGGGTTACTCGTACAACATTGCATTTATATTTGCACATAGCATTAAGAATGAGATCGACCATTTATTTTTCCAATTCCGATTTTATATTTACGAAATTGTTTGATATTTTACTTTCAAACCTGCAGAACTAGTTTTAGATGTTCCTTTGATGAATAAAATATTAATTTTTATTTATTTCTCGAAAATTTAGATCAAGGCTATTCTTTTAATAATTAACAACAGATGTAAAATTGAATTGCCTACTATTTTTAAAATTGAAAAATACTTTTAATTAAATATATGTTAATTATTATTTATTTATCAAATGGAAAAGATAAATTATTATACGTGAAAAAAAAAATTGCATTATAATGATATTATCTTACTGTCTACAACTATAATATCACGTGAAGTGATTAAGAGATTTTATAAATTTTTTATTAGTTTTTAAGCTAGGTAGGTACTAAAAGTATAATTGAGACAATGACACTAGTACTTGTTATATGTGAACGTCGGATATAACGGTTTTACAAAATTTATGGCCTCATATAAATAATATAGATTACTTAAGTGAAATTTTGTTAATACTATTATTTTTATTTATAGACATGACATGAATGCAGATTTCATTGATGAAATAGAAAACTGACTAAACTTATTT
Organism: Harpalus rubripes; assembly: GCA_963082715.1. Classification (NCBI taxonomy): domain Eukaryota; kingdom Metazoa; phylum Arthropoda; class Insecta; order Coleoptera; family Carabidae; genus Harpalus; species Harpalus rubripes. The sequence continues at coordinate 87,005,915 of OY720449.1, forward strand.
TTTATTAATTTCATATTTATTTAAAAGATAACGATAATTTATATTAATACATTAATAGTAGATTATTAAATGATCAGGAATATGTGACAAACAAACTACAATTTTTATCAGGGCACATTTTTATGTCAGAAGTAAAAATATATTTTTGATAAAAATGCTTTATGATAATATAACATTCATGTTAAGCCAGCCAAAAAAGATGATTGTCATTTTCTAGCAAAATGAGATTATTGGTCCTACTAATAGATAGAAGGTGGAAATGATAGGTATGTACTTTTTTAAAAAAAAGTACTTGGTGGTTGCGACCACTGAACTCAATATTATATATACAGGGTGGTGGCGGTTAGGGGTGAACATAGGGATTTAACATGGGATTTTAGTTTTTTGCAATTTTCTGCTCTCCTGTTCATTTTACGGCAAAAACTGTAGAGTACAAAATTGTTCAGAATACAAAAATGTATTTACATTTATTATTATGTTTTTGGTTTCTTCACAATATAAAAAGGAATTTCAAAATTCCTGTTATTTTGTAGCAATAGCCATGGAATTTATTTTTTTCTGGTTGTCAAAAATTATTTATAAACGTCAACCATGCGTATCTAACTTAAAATTTAAATAAAAACAAACAACTCTTAATTTTAAAACGCATTTTTTATTAGGTATACCATTTAATAATAAACCAATTCCAAATGTATCAACTACGTAGAATTTTGATTTATCATAGCCAATACCATTTCTTCATTCACTTCGTTATGACGTCTTCTATTATTATTATCATTATTATTATTATTATTATTATTATTATTATTATTATAATTATTATTATTATTGTTATTATTATTATTATTATTATTATTATTATTATTATTATTATTATTATTATTATTATTATTATTATTATTATTATTATTTCCTTCATTACCTTCGTTCACAGCTACACTAGCTGTGTTCTCAAATTTTGCTGTAATAGGAATTGGTGTATTTTCGTACTTTATGGAAAACAAATCACGTATTCTTCTAAAACTATTTCCACCATAATAATTTTTTATAACGAAAACTCGTTCCTTATTCAAATAAACATTCATTATTAAATTAACTTTTTATTAGAGAAAATTTAGAAAATTTGACAGAAATTGAATGACATTATTATGTTTAAACATTTGAGTTATAAGTCATGGCTATTGCTACAAATATACAGAAATTTTGAAATTTCTTTTTAAAATTGTGAAGAAACCAAAAACATAATAATAAATTTTTGTATGCAATTTTTAATTCTGAACAATTTTGTACTCTACAGTTTTTGCCGTAAAATGAACAGGAGAGCAGGAAATTGCAAAAAACTAAAATCCCATGTTAAATCCCTATGTTCACCCCTAACCGCCACCACTCTGTATATATATATATATATATATATATATATATATATATATATATATATATATATATATATATATATATATATATATAGCTATAGCAACTCGGGGGGTGTCCCTCCTTTATGCTCTGGCACATCAGCCGTACATTCTGTATAAAAATAAAATAGAAAAATAAAACAAAATTATATTTTTCCCTGGCTCCCCATTTGTTATACAGATGACTCGAACTCCCGAACGTAGGACTTTAATATTGTAAAATTATACTTTCGTAATTTCATGCTTGCCTAATCATTTTTAAAGTAACGAATAATCTTTACAAAAAAATATTTATATTTCTTGTAGAATTTTTTCTCCAAAATGCTCTGTAAACCTGATTAACAACTTCACACTTAACACATTTTTTTGCAATATTTTTCTTGCCAATATATGCTACTAATAAATTCAGTAAATTAAATATCATGTTTAACACTTGCTTGACGTATATAGACGAGAATGTTTAAGTAAATAAAGGCAGACGTTGTAAAAACATGCCACTTTAAATTTATTGACAAGTTGCAAATCATAATCTGCGTATTTAGTGCAAAAAAAATTGTGAAAGTCCACGACAACCTAGAGATTGACATATTAATTATAGGTATAAAAAATATTTTGCATAAACAAATGTGATATTCATAGGATCATAGAAATTATTATCAATATAACACTTTCATATCAAAATTGATTGATTATTCCAATGAAACAAATTAGTATGATTGATAGACAACTTTCTTTATTATTATTGAAGAAATCATAGTAGGCAAGGCAGTAAAAAATGTTAAATTTTGAAAGCAACAATTAAATCATAAATTTAAAGGAATTTAAGTGTGTATGAACCAAGCCCAATATTTTAGAAATAAATAAAATTTCAAGTGTGGTTGAAATCTAAAGACAAAAACAGAACTAATGTTATGAGAAATGACTCGACTCCTCTATCCGGCTCGAAAGACTCATATGTTGTGGAAAGATTGTATGTGTTTAGTATGTATTTAAATGTCAAACAAAATGCATAAGAAAAAATCTGATGTGGCCAGCACATTACCTTCTGTCAGTTCTATGTATTTTGTACAAATTCCACACATAAAGTTTCTAGCAAAAGATTCCATATTTCCAGTACATTACCTTCAGTCAGTTTTATGTATTTTGTACAAATTCCATACAGAAAATTTCTTGTCGAGATTCTATATATTTCTAGTTAAATTATAACACAAACATATTTTGTCAATTGCACTTGACACTGACATTTGTCAATCAGAATTTTCTTAATATAGTAAATGTTTCCATGATTATAGCACAGTTGGCTGCTTTATGAAATTTAATTTCTTTGTAATTTTTAACTCTATATACATTGAATATAAAATGTAGTCAAATCGTATAGAGAATAAAATATTATTTAATATTTATAAGAACATTAAATATGGAAAAATGATATTTAACAGTGTTTTTTCAAGAAAAACTGTTAAAATCTTAAAATGAAGGTATTTCCGGTTGACCAATTATAACCACAATCTAATCATCTCTTCACATGAATTTAAAGAAAAGGAATACGAAAGAACTATAATTTTTTGAATTGAAGTTTTTGAGTTATCGTATCCGAAAAAATCGTCACACACACACACACACACACACACACACATATATATATATATATATATATATATATATATATATATATATATATATATATATATATATACATACAGACATCATCGTAAAAATAGTAAAATCTTATTCCAGGGACTGTAAAACGTGCTTATTCATCAAAAACTCACCACCGAATTTTTTGACCAAAGACAATACTTTCCTTACCTAAAGGTGACGGAAGGTAATGATATTTAACAGCGTTTTTCAAGAAAAACTGTTAAAATCTTCAAATTTGGGTACTTCCGGTCGACCACTTATAACCAAAATTTATTCAGCTCTTCATATTGAGGTAAAGAGAAGGAATACGCAAAAATAATAATTTTTGGAAAGGTGGTATTCGAGTTATGCGGTCCGAAAAAATCGTCACACATACACATACATACATACAAACATACATACATACAAACACACATACATACAAACATACATACATACATACATACATACAGACGTCATCGTAAAAATAGTAAAATCGTATTCTAGGGATCCTAAAACACCTTATTCATTAAAAACTCATCATTGAACTTTTTGACCAAAGACAATACCTTCCATACCTAAAGGTGACGGAAGGTAAAAACGTTTTAAGACATTGGATATATAGCTTTCTTTAAATCTTAAAATGACATTTATTTGTTATTATTGCAATGTGTCTTTCAACAACACCCAGCCAGAATAGCACATAAGTCAACTTCGCCTGTTGACCGAGGAAAAAAAAACACGTTCCTTAACTAATGTTACCTACTGCAGACGTCTTAAAAGCATATAATTTGACTTATGTGATTAGACTAGATCGATTAGCAAGCATTACATATCGTTGACTTATGTTCTAAGGTACATAAACACGCTAATGCATTATATAGACATTTCCGGACCGATTTAAATTTTTTGTATATCCTGTAAAACATACATTTTTTATGTACTTAGGTCCGCTGGGACTAGAATTATGGTATATATACCTATAAAACAATGCAAAACTTAAGTCTATTTGACACGACCATAATTTATTATCAATTTGGAAATAAATTCGATAACAAATTAATTTCATTGGAAACGAATGTTTTGACAAATAGAATGTTCTTTTCTATCATCATAAATTTAGTTATAAATTTGTTTGACACGATCACAAAATATTATTAATAAATGTGTCAACCGGATTTAAAAACATTTACGTTTTACGCCTAGGTATAGGCAACGAAGAGCAGAACTGTAAAGCTGGTTGCTGATCAATTTTTAATTATTTGCGCGACTTTATGAATCCTAAATAAGTTTTCTTTATTTTATATCTTGATTATTTATTACCCCATTGTCCTTATACATAAATTCGCTTTTATATTTATTTCCCAATTTTTAAATTGATAAATAAAAATGTCAACAAAATTTTAGTCAAGTATCATCTATAATAATACTGAAAAAATAATCTTGCTTTATAAAACAGTAATATTTCTTTTTTTTGAGTAATTAATGGGCTGTATAAAAAAAATCATACTGAATTTTTGTATAAATTTTGAAAATTGAAACTATCGGGCCTATTCTCTAACTCAGTGGTTAATTTTTAACAACTAATTATAAAATTTAACCAATGAAGTATGTTGTTATATAACAAAAGTTTGGATTTTCAATTATTAATTCAATTTTAATTGGATAAAGATTTTATTCAGTTGTTAAAAATTAACCACTTTGTTACAGAATAGGCCCGTCTATAATAAATAAGATAATAAAACAAAATCCTAGGGTTTCTACATATTCACAATTTTGTATAAACACTACTGAAACAAGCACAGAAACGACGTTTCGTTTTGATGACTCTTTCAACGCTAAAAAAGGTTTTTGCGTGTACTTCAAAAGAAAATATCCAAGAACTGTCTATATTTAAAAGTTACGTTTGAATTTAATGTAATCCCTAAAATATGTTAATTTCTTTTCAATTTATAAATTGATGTTAGAAGAAATATAATTAAAATGCATTATTATTTGAATACAGATATAAAAGTAAATTGTTAGGAAACATCTGGAACACATATTTCGGGTACGATCCAGAACAGAGAAATCTACCTGGCTCCAGAAACCCTAACCGCAAGTGCCATAAAACTTTATAATAGCCAACTATATACTATACAATAATTTTTCAGAGAATACATTTTTTCCTGCGTCGTAAAGTTAAGTATTTGACCGCTGTAGTGCGCTAGTAGCAACAACCTGCTAGCTGTAAATCGAGTTGTGAATTCAAGGTTATACCTGATTGGTTCAGCTTTTCGCCGCTAGGTGTAGCGCTGTGTAACATACCAACCTGTGTAGTATACACCTGTTAATTTAGTTCGGTACGCTGAATTGAGATAGCGCTGAGTACATTATATCAATTTTGAAATAATCCAAATAGGTTGCAAAATATTATCAATATATTGAGTAATAAATAATAATTAATACAATGAAATATTTTGAATGAAAATATGTTGCACTATATTATTTGTTAACCTTTATATAACTTTATGGGGTCTCGTGGCCGCGTGCCTAAGTGTCTGGTTTGATCCCGACCGACGCCAAATATTTCGAATTTTAAATGGCAGAAAATTAACCCTTGTGGTGCGCGCTCCATGCCAGCAATGAGTACCCGTGAGGTGACGCTTGGTAAACGCCCGTACGGTACAAGTATGTCATCATCATTACCGATATCTGCGTACATAGCAGATTGGCACACCCAGCAATGGGTAATATGCCATGATGATATATTTATTTATTTTATTTTTATTTATATAACTACCATGATTAATACCTTCATAATATGAAAGTATATATTGTTGTTATCATTGAATACTAAATTACATATACGGTTAACAATTCTAAGTATTTTGATTAAATATTTTGTGCACGTATATGTATAAATGAAACAGTTTGGTTATGTATGTAGTAATGTAAGTAATTAATTATTTACTATGAACAAGTGGATCAATGTTTCCTGGCCGCAATGCGTTTGTTTCACAGTCATGGTTATATGTCGTCAATAAAAAGCGACCCTGAATTCAAGAACATACATTTAGTTTCATAATTATACATTTGACAATGGGGACCGGTATTAAAAAAAATTGCATATTTTTTTATCAAATTATTAAAATATGACTCATTTTAAATAATTTCATACCAAAGTTTTATTAAATTATAAAACTTTTCATTCATAATTATTTTAATAAAAACTGAGACCATTAGTATGAATAAAAATTAGTGAGCAGTTGACTAGCATTTTTACTTTCTGTCAATCGTTTTTAATTAGTTTATAGAAAAGTATTTCAAATAATATTTTTAAGAAAAATTCGGTACTACTGGCACATAAGGTCATAAATATTTTTTTTTAATTATTGCGTTTTAATTAAATTTAGAATCCCAAACCAAGTAAACATAGTTTTGTCTGATAACAAGGCTACAATAATCATCCAAACATAATAATTAAAAACTCTGATGTGGCCAGCACATTACCTTCCGTCAGTTCTATATATTTCGTACAAATTCCATACAGAAAGTTGCTTGCACAAGATTCCATATTTCAAGTACATTACCTTCTGTCAGTTCTAAGTATTATGTAGAAATTCCATACAGAAAGTTTCATGTACCTAAGAGATTCTATATTTCCAGTAAAATTATAACACAAACATGTCAATTGCACTTGACACTGACATCTGTCAATCAGCATTTTTTTAATATGCTGCTGCTTTATGAAATTTAATTTCTTTATAACTTTTTAACTCTATATCCATTGAATATGAAGTATAAAATTTATTCAAATCGTATAGAGAATAAAATATTCTTTAATATTTATAATATTAAATATGGAAAAATGATATTTAACAGTGTCAAAATCTTAAACAGAGGGTACTTCCGGTTGACCAATTATAACCAAAATCTAATCATCTCTTCACATGGATGTAAAGAAAATGAATACGAAAGAATTATAAATTTTTGAATTGTAGTATTTGAGTTATTGAACCCGAAAATATCGTCACACACACACACACACACACACACACACACACACACACACACACACACACACACACACACACACACACACACACACACACACACACGCGCGCGCACACACACATATGTACATAGGTAATGCATACATACATACATGTACATACAGACATCACTGTAAAAATAGTAAAATCGTATTCTAGGGACCCTAAAACGTGCTTATTAATCAAAAACTCACCACCGAATTTTTAGACCAAAACCAATACCTTCCTTACCTAAAGGTGACAGAAGGTAAACAATAGTTATTTGTTTAACTGCCGAAGCTGTAAATCTGTGTTTAATGCCGTGTTGAACACATTTTTTGCCGATTGAAAATTAATATTAATTTGTTTATTTTTAATAGATATTTTGAAAGTTACCGCCAACGAATTATGTTGCTATGCGATTGTCTAGCTGTTGCTATGTAATAGTCAGTAAAAATATTTTTATTGACAGTAAAAGTGATATTTTACAGACATTTAGCTGTCAAAAAATTCGTACTTTTAATGTCAATCGAAAAAATACTTTTTGCCCCTGCAGTATTGAAATAGTAGTACACTTCTTTTATTTGAAGTATTTTTTTCTAAAATAATTCATAAACAATTGAAAGAGAAAAACAATGGTATAGTCAACTGCTCGCTAATCACCTTTAATCTAGTAAAATAAATACATAAATTTAATGCACGTGTATGATGATATTGATTTTTAATTGGTAATAAAATATTAATAAAAAGTGACTACTTTAGAAATAGAAATGACAAAATTTACATAAATAATGCAAATACAAAACTCCATTTTAATAAATTACAAAAGTGGATATTTTTTTGCAGTTAGAAGAATAATAAAGTTATTAAACATATCCTTCTTTTTTATGGTCGACGACAAAAAGAAAATATTAATGGTATAACTGTTCAGTTTTTTTTTTATTATTACATTTATTATAATTTATTTTTAATATATGGTTTGCGTGGTTATACATACTTGGTGATCATTTGAGGATATCTTAACAAAAACAAACTTAGTCAATTTTTTTTTTGAATTTCAAATAATCAAAGAAACAATAAATTTTTAGCTTCCTCACTTTTAGAAACATTAGAAAATTATTTAGTGAATGTTTAGAAATAAAAAAATAAACACTGATGAGCCCTTGTGAACAAGAAGAAGCTCTACATTTTTTCTAATTATGCAAAATTTGTTAGGAATTTGTTAGTTATTTTTAACACATTTATTAACAAAACTTGATTTTATGTCTGTAACTTTTTATTTTTTCAATATCATTGTTCTTATGTCTGTAATAAAGTTCCAAAATTGGTGACTTTTGGTTAATTTTGAAGTTAATTTTTCGAATAAAGAATATCAGCAACAGGACCACTTTGGCGAAAAAAAAACAGCAATCATTTTCTTATTGACGCTTCTGCCACGAATTACCTTTGTGGGCAAGTCTTCATCTTCGAGTACCCAAACACTAGACTGCTGTTTAGCTTCAGGGTCTTAACTGTATACTCAAGATTCGTCATCTTTTACAATGTATGCCACTTGCTTGGAAGCTCCTCCATCAAATTTTTGTAACATAAATTAACACCAGTGTACTCGATCCTGTTTTCGACTTTCTGAGAGCAAATGCGATATTCAACGGCTTGCTAGCTTTCTTACCCCAAGATGTTTATGCAAAATTGTATTCACCGCCGAGGATCCAATCTTCACTTCCTCCTGAATCTCCCTATAAGTAATATTTCGATTGGACTGAATTAAGTTTGCCACACGATCAACATTTTCTGAACATGCAGCATTCGTAGGTCTTGCTTCGTCTTCTAGCAGCTCTCGCCCTCGTCGAAATTCGCGGAACCAATGACTAACAGCGGATAATGAAGGGGCAGCATCGCCAAAAGCTGCTATCAAATTTTCAAGGCTTTGCTGGTATCCTAATTGTCTTTTATAGTAATAGAAAATCATAGCTCTAAAGGCAATTCGCGGAATGCTCATTTTAACTGAATTAAAAATGCAAAACTACTTAACTTACAAAATTAACTACGTTTCACAAGGAAATCGGAACGATTGACAATTGTGGGTAACGAATGTCAACTAATGCGACATTCATTTTTTGCAATTGTTTCTAACCAATTGAGCTTCCATGGCTTGCTACTAACTATTCACAGAGCATCCCTCCTAATAATGTTAAGAAATAACCAAACCTATCTGTGTTTTGGGGCAAGATTGAATACAAGGTATTATTGTTGAACATTTTCAATAATTATTCTAGCCTGGTCCACATATACATAGATTGTTAAGAGTACAAAGGAACATCCATGTTTTATTTTTAATTTAAATTAGAATGTACCTACATTCGTTGATTCTAAGATAAATAATTTAATTAGTAATAATTAAATTGAAAACATATTGCTTTCGAGTATTCTCTCTGCACATATGCAGTGATTATATTACGGATGTAGGATAGTCCTAGATTTTATGAGTCAATAAAAAACGAAAATTATTTTTAAATATCCTGATCATAAAGTTTAATTATTTTGTTTATACATTTCTATTTATATGTTAAGTTAATAGTAAAATTTTATTTTAATTTGCTAAGTAAATATAAAATGACTGCAATATATAATGTTAATTGTTAAATATAATAAAGTATTGTATAGTGAGTGCATGTATGTTACACTGAAGGTTACGTTGACATTTGACATGAATATGACTAATATTTATTACTACATAACATTTACCCATTAGGTTGATGTTAAATAACAAACATTATTGGAACTTCCTTGATCCTAGTTTTACGCAAGGATAAGTTACATATCATCATTGTCATCAGATCCTGTTGCTTGTTAATTAAATTTCAATAAAATTATTTTATTTCCCGGATTTAACATATGTATATTTTTTATTTTTTTGTTAAATAATTTTTACAATTCGTTGTTTAGAAAAGAACTTTCTATTTTTTATGTCCGTTAATTTAATTCATGTTAGTAAAAATATAATTGGTACTATTATAGTTTAAAAAATAAATAAAAATATTGCATGACGTATCAATTTTTATTACTCTGTTGCACTCGTTGCCATGGCTACAAATCATCTTAACTAACAGCCTTCAACTTTACGGATAAATGTCAAATGATAGAGTTCATAATAATGAAGTTTGTATAAGGTTTTCATGACAAGTGTTGAAAGTTTTGGGTCTATTTTCAACAGTTATTTATTTGTCATTTGAAATAAAGTTAATTAATTTTTTAAAGTATCGTTTTTCGTAAAAATATAACGAAAGAGAATTTTCTTCAGTTTTTGGCGAATTGAGTTTACAAGAAGGAAAAATGCTTATTTTTGATTTTACATAAAAATGTTAAAGGAATAATTTTTTTTCTTGACTTGAAACAGTTTTGTCATTTGCACCTTTATTTATTAATAATTTAATCAAAGTCGTAACTTTTATAGTTTTCGAGATAGCAGACGTAAACCCCGTAAAAACTCACTGCCTCAAATCTCGGAAACTATGGAAGATCGGACCCATGTTCATTAAACTTTTTTACTCATTTTAATCAGTACTATATGCCTTTAAATTTTTTTACAGTATTTTAGAAACATCCTGCATATATATATATATATATATATATATATATATATATATATATATATATATATATATATACCGTGTGTCTGTCTTAAAGGTAGGAGATTAACATGGGAAATCAGTTTTTTGCAATTTCCTGCTCGCCTAATTATTTTAAGCAAAAATGCGTCAAATATAAGTTTTAGAGCATAAAATTCTGTATCTAAATCAATAAACAGAATTACCTTTTCATGCATTGTAACGATAGAAATTAAATATCGAAAATTAAGTTGAAAATATCGACAGCCATGGAATTGAATAAAAAATAAATAAATGTTTGACGTTTTTCTGTCACAACGTAAGTTAACTTTTTTGACGTTTCTGACAATTTGATTTTGTCTCTAGTTTTATTGTCTGAAATGATTAAAAAATGAACATTTATACGAATGAAGAGCTAAATTCGAGACAAAATTTGAAAAGACTGATAATGTGTCTTCAAAAAATACACGTGAGCCGCGTAATCAGAATATAGGACGAGCAGAACATGCGTTACCTTAAGAAAGAGTGTTAGGAATGATAAGTGTAAACCCCTTAGACTTATGGCCGGTTGCACAAACGTTCATCAACGCATTGTTCGATTAACGGTTCATCAAATCGAACAAATTCGAATCAGTTTCCTTGTTCTTATGACATTTAAATCATTGCTGTCAAAAAATCGCGTTGCATTTGTTCGTTTTGATGAACCGCTAACCGAACAACGCGTTGATTAACGTTTCTGCAACTGGGCATTAGACTTATTGGAAATGAGTTGAGAGTACATAACAGCATCATACATCATTTTGTTACGCAATTTTTGATATATTCATATTATTTAAACAAAACTGTATTTTCTTAACTTTATTTATTAATTTTATATTTCTATTATTGCCATAGTTAACGATATTTGTTCAAATCAAATAGTCAGAAACGTCAAATAAGTTAACTTATCTTGTGACAGATAAAACGTCAAGCATTTATTTATTTTTGTTCCATGGCTGTCGATATTTTTAACGTAATTTTCGACATTTTCATATTTTATTTCTATCGTAATAAAGCATGTAAAGGTTATTCTGTTACTTGTTTTAGATGTAGAATTTTATACCCTAAAACTTTTATTTGACGCATTTTTGCTTAAAATAATTAGGCGAGTAGGAAATTGCAAAAAACTGATTTCCCGTGTTAATCTCCTATGAACACCTTTAAAATAGACACACGGTATATATACGTATACATACATACACACATACATACATACATACAAACAAACATTATCGTGAAAATAGTAAAATCGTATTCTACGGACCCTAAAACGTGTTTATTTACGAAAAACTCATGAACGATTTTTTAAACTAAAAGACAATACCTTCCTTACCTATAGGTGACGGTATACCTAAAAAGACCGATAAAGTTTAAAAAAAAAACTTTAGTAAAAGTTGTACGATATGAATTTATTGTATCCTTGAATTAATAGATCTGTACAAAATCTATTAACATTATGTTTTCTCAGAATAAATTAAAAATGAAATAGTATACCCTGAACCTGAACTATGAATTATGAATAATTGCTAATCACTTTACTTATAAATAAGTTATTAAAACCTCACAATTGCGAAGCCGTCCGATGATGACTTTAGCTTATGTTTGACGAACATTTCATAAAATATGATAAATATCACCTGACGTAGTCACCTGTCTATTTACCGGTAACCTTGGTAAGCTACTATTCGTTTGTTTTGTTAGACACAAAGGCAATATGGCTATTGTCACTGTGGGAAGCGTCCACTTAGAGTAGAGTTTGCTCTATTTCGGTTACCAGTAACGTAGTTCTGTTATTTCACAGTCTGATGAACAAGTTTGTTATTTTTTAATGTTTTGGGCAAATAATTTTTAATTGAAATGATGCATTATTTATTGTTGTGGCGAGAATGACCTCATGGCGGCTGTTTTTGAATTTTTAATTTATTTTGTTTGATATAATTGTTAGTCAATGATATTTTGTCTGTTGTTAGCTACATGTATATCAAAAACACAATAATTTGAAATGGCAAGAACCGTACCTACTTAATATTTCATATGTTACTTAAAAATATGTCACTAGTTAATCTAATATCGTCGCCTAAGTGGCAACACCGTCTATCTCAATTTTTGGCCAAACGAGTTGTCAACTATTTATTATTCGAAATTTCGTGAAAAATCGATTTTAGTTAGCCATTGTTGTAAAATTTGCAATTCCTAGTGTCCGAATCGAAAAACTGAGCTGCCCAATCGATATCCTGCGACATTTTCCATTTTCACACAATTCTAAGAATCACAACATTTTTTTTGTAAATACATGGAAAATACTATAGATTGGAAGTTAACAATATATGTTTCAATACAGCAACACTAGATCGCAATTACAGTAGGTACAGTATTAAATTATATATATATATATATATATATATATATATATATATATATATATATATATATATATATATATATATATATATATATATATAACCAATATTCATTGCTGTCGTGGAATATGCTCCACAGATATTAGGGTAAAAGCGATATAGTAATTGGTACCTTAAAGGTTCATTAACAAATGAAAATTAGGTTTAGATTTATGGTTTATACTTTAGATTTAAAGACTTTGGACGCATATTATGTAATGACTCCATTCACACTTCAGAATTTAGGGTCCCTTAATCCAAATCATAAAACTAAACATTGAAAGGTCCAAACTTTAGGTTTATGATTTAGTTTGACGTTACAAACTTCACCAATGAGAACTAGTCTGAAATGATATAGATATATACACCCATCTTTACTTAGTATCCACTTGGTGGATTCGGCTTTTTAAACAAATGCGTGAAGAACATGGAGACTGTCATAACTTAATTGCTGAAATATAACCAGGTAATTTAAACTTACATTTTTGAATGACTTACTTAACCCTAAACAAAAATCATAAACCTAATTTTCATTGGTGAATGCACCTTAAGAGTTTATGTTTACTTTCAAATATGATATTTTACATTGTAGGTAGATCTAACTTTTGTGTTGTTTGAAAATTGGGAATAATTTTAGTTAAGTTGAAAATTAAGTTTTGTTAGTAGTACATTTCATATGATATTGACACACCCAGCAATGGGTAATATGCCGTGATGATATATTTATTTATAAATACAATTACAATTTTTTTATCCTACGTATACATTGTAATTTAACGGTTTAATGGTTTATGAATTTATCTATTATACTAAATTCTATGTAGTAAATATGCTTTTATTTCATTATTTGTGTGGATATAACATAAATACGAGTGTTATGCCTATTCTGTAATTTTAGAAATTTAAGACAAGCTTCCAGCCTAATCTGCAAATTTCTAATAGTATTTGAATTTTTTTATTTACATAAATGACTGTTTCAGGAACACAATATTAAAAATTAATATGTCTCTTGTTTTATGAAATTCCAAATAGTATTAATAGCATTGCTTTTAATTTGTGAAACATTTTTAGAAAAATACTTTGAAAAAATACCGAAGAACTGAAGTGTTGACTTTTTAATCGAGACCAAAATGGTGGCATTGTCTCGACAAGACCAAGACGAGACGAGACAAGACCAAGACTGGTCTCTCTTGGCAACACTATATATACGGGCTATGCGGAGGATGAGTTATCAATTGAACTCCCGAATCTTTCAAAAAATCCAATGTTCTGGCAGCAGTATGGGAGGATGCGTTGTCATGATGGACTGATGTTACGCAAACCGGTCCTTTGGCGACCTGTTTGGAATTTTGCAAAAATCTGTGGTAAAGCCACTTCGCAGTACCATTCAGAATTAACAGTTCTGCGATCTTTAAGTGGAATAACAGCAACAGGACCACTTCGGCGGAAAAAAAATCATTTTCTTATTGACGCTTTTGTCACAAATTACTTTTGTGGGCAAGTCTTTATCTTCGAATACCCAAACACTAGACTGCTGTTTAGTTTCAGGGTCGTAACTATATACCCAAGATTCGTCACCTGTTACAATAGGTTTGTTCCTACAAGACTGTTTGGATGCGTTCATGTACGCATTCATGAACTCTTTTGTGTGCATGTCTTGTTCATGTACTCATTCAGGCAAGTGTAAGAAACTTCGTATGGTTGGAACGGACAACGGACTTGTCATCGTCATAATTAATTACTGTTTTCTCTGCAGAAAAAATATCGGTCAATAAATTATCGATTATATACCTAAATAATTACTGTTTTTTTATTCGAGGTTGGCCAAATATCAAATCCATTTCTGATTCAGATAACAATGATTCTGGATCAGATTATAATTCCAAATCATTCATTATGTTCACTTATGAAACAGATAAACAATCATGGGTAAAACTTCGATATTTTCCTCGCTGCGCGCACTGCCGAAAAATAGTACATAGCACAGACCAGTGAAAGGATCTGACAGTCCGCGGATGCGTACATGTATGCGTTCGAAGTCTGTAGGAACAAACATATCAACAGTCCGATGGATTGTACAACAGTCGGTTGGAATGTTATTTTTAAAATGCGCATGCGTCTGACATACATACGACAGTCCTGGCTGGCTGTAGGAACAAACCTAATATATGTCTCGTCTTGACTTTTTAGTCGAGACCAAAATGATGGTCTTGTCGAGACAAGACCAATACTGGTCTTGGTCTTGCGGCAACACTAGTTCGACGGATGTATTCATGATGAGGCAGGTCTAATGGATCAAACAAACTACGCCCATACAAGAACTGTACTGAACCAATATTAATAACATTTGAGTGAGGGGGTGGTTGATGAAGGTTAGTCGGAAATAGTTTTGGTGCCAATTTATAGATTGTGCTGATATGTGACTGTGTATGTATTTAGTTTGATAAATCAAAACGTATAGCATCGATATTATTTTTCTTACCAATAACAGACAGTATCAATTTATTATATAGGTTTAAAAGTTGCGTAACCGTTTCCTTGAACTACAAGCCTTGCATGTGTTAATAAAAGTGCAAATACCAAACAGGTTTTTCTTACTAAATAAATTATTCACTCTGGTCAGTGTCAGTACTTTTTTGTTTGTGTGTATTTGTTTTTGACGAATCAGTTTACATAAATTACTTTCAATAAAGCTCGAGAATGATAGATGAAATGCTGAAATCATTGAAATATCTCTAGTTAAGTCATGCAGTATAATTTTACCGTTGTAGTAATATTGGAAAACCGCTAGAAACGAACAGGAATATGAAATTTGCATTCCTTCTTGTCTAGTTGTATCCTGGTATCTGATGTGTACTTATATAGAATTTTAATTAGTATAACATCGTATTTTGAATTGCTAGACACGTTATTACAAACATATGTCCATTAATGATATAAATATTAATAAATGAAACTGTTACAAAGACGTATAATATTTTTTTCGAAGATATACATATTTCGAAAGATAAAATACTTTTCATAATACCATACTGTTAAATGTGCTTTAACAATACTGTGTGTTCATCCAATATATGCGTCAAAACAGCCATGGCTGTTATTTTTTATAACAGTACAATTATTAAAAATCATGTGTTCCTAAAAAAATCGCAGCATCATGAAATTGTCATGAAGAGCCGTCACCTGTCAATATGCCATAGAAAATAGAATTTTCAGAAGATATTTTATGTTATTATGAAAAATACTAAACATCACACGGCTGAAATGCAAGTAACTGACTCGGTTGATTGTCGCCTCGATTTTACAATATTCAACCGGGTCTGTTATTTGCTTCATATCAGCCTTATGACGTTAATAACTATATTTTAAAATATCTGATGGGCTTCATCAGATATTTTAAATAGAATACCACCCGCTTTTTAATTTTTATTAATTTAAATATGCATACGTACATATTTAGTTATGCTGGAAAATGTATTAAGGTCCGTTCCATATATCTATGGTTCTATTTATTATTTTCTTAATAAATCGATACTATTATTAATTTGAAATTAGTTCTTTGACAGTGACATTTATCTGTCACTTACATACATTTGTGATATGAACGGTGTAACCAAGGTGTTGTACTTGTTTAAAGCGTAAGCTCCGGGATTTAAATTATAGATTTCAGTTATCTGATTTACACCAAAATCTAATGGCTTCTTCCCATATTAGAATAAGGTAAAAATACAATGTTTCAAAATTTTCTGAATGATAGAATTTGAGTTAGAGCGGAGGATCCGTACACACACATATACCGGGTGGCGCTCGAAATCCGTTACATAGGCATTTAACATGGGAAAACCGTTTTTCGTAGCGCGTTGCCCCCCAAATTATTTTAGAAAAAAATTCCTCAAACAAAAGTTATAGAATCTAAAATTCTGCATGTGAATCAGTAGACAAACTTCATTTCGTATGTTTAGTAATTCCAGAAATTGAATATGAACATTTTGAAAATTTCAGTTTAGTAGTGCTAGCCATGGAATTAAAACAAAAAACACAAACAAATGTGAAGATTTAAATGTCAAATATTGTGATTTTTTGTCAAGAAAAATGAGTATTTGAACAATATAGACGAATTAAATTATTATTCTGCTTAAGAATTTTACGTTGTGATAATTTTATTAAATAATAAAAAGTAAATTAAATGTTATGACAGATAAACACACGTTTGTTTGTTAAGCTTTTTGTTAATTCCATGGCTATCACTACTTTTGAGTAGATTTTCGACATTTTCATACCCAATTTCTGCTGTTACAAAGCATACAAAATTAATTTTGCTTATTGATGCAAATGCAAAATTTTATATTCTACAACTTTTATTTGAAGATTTTTTTTATAAAATAATTTGGGGAGCAACGCGCTAGGAAAAACAGTTTTCCCATGTTAAATGCCTATGTAACGGATTTCGAGCGCCACCCGGTATATACACACATACATACACACAGGCATCATCGTGAAAATGTTAAAATTAGATTCTAGGTACCCTAAAACGTGGTCATTTACCAAAATCTCGATATGCGATTTTTAACGCGATCCCACCTCCCTTACCAAGAGTAGCGGGAGGTAAAAATTGTTTAAAAAAATGTAGCTTAGGTAGTCTATTATATTTAGATAGGGAAATAAATTCTACCCTTTGATTGGTCAGGATGCACACCTAATTCGCAACAGCTAAAAAATTATTACCTTTAAGATGTCAAATAAAATCAACATAATTAAGAGTATATTTAACCTTGATTTTCACTGTAATTTGTAATACCAAAATAATAGCAAAAAATATGACAAGTCTGGTTTCACGAATTTATATTATTTTCTTACGTGAAAGCACTATACGATTTCTTATTCACAATTCAGACCAATATTAAAAATCGGAAATCCTGTAATTCATTCTACACAAAATATATTTTTGGCCCTTCGAGCCGGATAAAGGAATAAAAATATCATTTATATTAATTCATCTCTTATGCACAATAAAACTAGTTTTATATTTGGCTTAAGATTTTTCTTGTTCCTTAGATGAGCGCTTAATATTCAGCAATGAAGATGATATTTGTTTTTTATTTGTTATTATTGTATTAAATCATTGTTATTGTTCGTTGTACTATACTGCAGACATATACGCACTGAAGTTATTAATAACTGCCATTGTAGAATACATTTTTAGATTAAGGAAACTTTAACAAATAAATAACATTGTTTATCAAAAATTATTGATAGATTATTGGATTAATAATAATAACAACAACATATTATAACTAGTATTATATTATTGTGACTTGTGTTTAATTATATACATACATTATATTGTGTTGTATTTTTACATATTTACTTTTCTTTTTTGTGGTAGAATGATTGCATATATGTACGTTTATTTAAAAGCAATATCAATTATTTTTAACCACAGTGATTCCCAGAATTTATCATTTTTCTATTATAAGAAGAGATTAAATGTTATAAAATAAATATGAAGTAATCGAAAAGTGTACATTTTATGACATAGTTGTTTGTTTCAAGAAGGAAACATAATAATACACTTTTTTGTCTAAAATCGAAAAATTGACATTCTCTTTTCCTCAGCTTTTTTTTTAAATTATACATTTTTGGAATAAATTTTACACTATAGAAGCGATCTGTGAAACTCATTATAGAATCTGATAATTAGCCGTTATAAATTTTTATGGCATTTGCACTTAGGGTTCCTTTAAATAATAATGAGTTTAAATATACTTCTTATAATGTGAATTTGTAAATTGAGAAGTGATTAAAATATTACAATATGTTTCCTAATTATGTAGTTTTAAGTATGTATTCAAAAAATACGTTTGAAATATACTTCTTATAGGTAACATCAATTTATAAATATATTAAAAAATCTGATGTGGCCAGCACATTACCTTCCGTCACTTCTATGTATTTTGTACAAATTTCATACGGAAAGTTCGTTGCTAAATTAAATATTCTATTTCTTGTATTATGCAAATTTCATACAGAAAATTATTATTTTGTGACATTTTCTATATACAGTGTAATGTATCTGCAGAAATAAGAGATTTATTATTATTATTATATCTTCTACATTACCTTAAAGCAGTTGTATGTATTTTATACAAATTCCATACAGAAAGCAAAAGATCCTATATTTTCAGTAAAATTACAAGACAAACACACTATGTCAATTTCACTTGACACTGACATCTTTCAATCAGAATTTTCTTAATATAGTAGCTGTGTCCATAGCTATGGCTATTTTGTGAAATTTAATTTCTTTATAATTTTTTAACTCTATATCCATTTAATATTAAGTATAAAATGCATTCAAATCGTATATAGAATAAAATATTCTTTAATATTTATAATAACATCAAATGTGAAAAAATTATATTTAAAACTGTTAAAATCTTCAAATGATGGTACTTCCGGTTGACCAATTGTAACCAAAATCTAATCAGCTCTTCATATGAATGTAACGAAGAAGTATACGAAAAATTATAATTTTTGTAACTGTAGTATTAGAGTTATCGCAGACGAAAATTTTGTTACACACACACACACACACACACACACACACACACACACACACACACACACACACACACACACACACACACACACACACACATCCACACACACACACATACAGACATCATCGTAAAAATAGTAAATTCGTATTCTAGGGACCCTAAAACGTGCTTATTGATTAAAAACTCATCATCGAATTTTTTGACCAAAGACAATACCTTCCTTACCTAAAGGTGACGGAAGGTAAAAAGATTAAAATATTTTAGGGATTACAGTAAATTCAAATTAACTTTTAAATGCGAACAGTTTTTGAAAATTTTCTTTTGAGGTAGAAAAACTTTTTTCAGTTTTGAAAGAGTCATCAAAACGAAATCGTTTCTATGTTTGTTTCAGTAGTGTTTGTATAAAATTGTGAATATGTAGAGACCCTGGGATTCGGTTTCATTGTCTCATTTATTATATATTTTCAATTTATTATTTTTATACAAAAATTCAGTATAATTTTTTTTAATACGACCTTTTACTTACCCTAAAAGTGTTGCCTTCAAGTTCGAATAATTTATTAGTCCTGCCCACTAAGATACCCAACCTTCCATAAAAGGTGTTAAACCCTGTATAAGTTAGTTTCATAGTTTCATTCCTTCAATAATATGAACTGATGCTCAACTTTTTCCCTTCTCCGTACCTGGCCAGCGGTGTTGCCGCTTCTTCAAACTTAGCATTTTCAACACGGCCAGTAAATTGGCAACAGTGTAGAAATCTCCAGTCCGTACTTATTTGACCGCAATAGTTATTTCCAAAAAACAATTATTATCGTACAAACTTTTATTGTTTTTGACGTAAAACCCAAAAGAATATCAGTGTAGATAAAAAAATTGAGAGACATGTATTCAAATGTTTGATTGGTTATCTCACGGCCGGAAATCGGCGGTTTCCTGCTGATTTCCGTTAGGAATAACTTCGTTTTCCTTGAAAAACTCTCTGTCAAAAAGACGCATAAAATCTAGTTGTCACGGTACATGGTACAATATTTTCTCGCTATTGTTTTAGGGATTAGCATTCGAAACACGTGGCAAGGTAACCAAAAGTCGAGTCGTGTAAGTCAAATATTTTTATGCGTTTTTTAAAAAGTATCTTTATCAAACGACAAGTATATTTATCAGCGTATATAAGTAACCGTTTAGTAAAACTTGTTTTAGTTTTTTATGTATATTGCGCGATAGTTATGACGTGGGAGATATGGATATAATGAGGTCTATCTTTTATTTTCACTAGATAGCTTGCTAGAAAGTTAATGTATTGCATTAAATGGAATTGTGGGAATAACTAAAAAAAAAACATTATTCATATTTATTACAATACGAGAGTTGCGCTGAAAATTCTTAGTTATTAAAAGACCGTTGCATTTTTAAACAAAAACATAAAAAAAAATCTGATGTGGCCAGCACATTACCTTCCGTCAGTTCTATGTATTTTGTATACCTAATTAAATGTCATACAGAAAGTTCCTTGTAAAATATTATATTTCTTGTACATTACCTTAAGGCAGTTGTATGTATCTTATACAAATTCCATACAGAAAGCAAAGGATCCTATATTTCCAGTAAAATTATAACACATACATACTGTCAACTGCACTTGACACTGACACCTTTCAATCAGAATTTTCTTAACATAGCAGCTGTTTCCACAGTTATAGCATAGCGTGCTAATATATGTTATATTTAATTTCTTTATAATTTTTTAAGTCTATATCCATTTAATATGAAATATAAAATGCATTCAAATCGTATAGAGAATAAAATATTCTTTAATATTTATAATAACATTAAATGTAAAAAAATGATATTTAACATCGTTTTTCAAGAAAAACTGTTAAAATCTTCAAATGGGTGTACTTCCGGTTGACCAATTCTAACCATAATCTAATCAGCTCTTCACATGGATGTAACGAAGAAGAATACGAAAGAATTATAATTTTTTAAATTGTAGTTTTAGAATTATCGTAGACGAAAATTTTGTTACACACACACATCCACACATACACACGCACACACACACACACACACACACACATACAGACATCATCGTAAAAATAGTAAAATCGTATTCTAGGGACCCTAAAACGTGCTTATTCATCAAAAACTCACCACCGAATATTTTGACCAAAGACAATACCTTCCTTACTTAAGGGTGACGGAAGGTAAAAATATCATCACGGCATATTACTCATTGCTGGGTGTGCCAATCTGCTTTGCACAAACAAAAATATCTTGATTGTTTTTCAAAATATTCTCCATTCACACTAATACACCTGTACATTCTTTGAAATCACTTTTTAAAACATTCGGAAAATTCATTTTCTGAAAGGTTCTCAAAAATTCTTTTTCATAATACCATACTGTTAAATGTGCTTTAACAGTACTGTATGCTCAACCGATATATGCATCAAAACAGCCACGGCCGTTAATTTTTATAACAGTACAATTATTAAAAATCATGTGTTCCAAAAAAAATCGCAGCGTCATGAAATTGTCATGAAGAGCTGTCACCTGTCAACATGCCATAGAAAATAGAATTTTAAGAAGATATTTTATGTTATTATGAAAAATACTGAACGTCACACGGCTGATATACAAATAACAGACACGGTTGATTATAAAATCTCGGCTATCGCCTCGATTTTACAACATTCAACCTCATCTGTTATTTGCTACATATCAGCTTTATGACGTTAATAACTATAACTGCTTCATCTGCGCTGGAAAATATTTTTTTAACAGTTGGGAAAAAAATCGCACGGCACCATATCTGGGCTATACGGAGGATGAGTTACCAATTGAATTCCTGAATCTCTCAAAAAATCCAATGTTATGGCAGCAATGTGGGAGGATGCGTTGTCATGATGGACTAAGATGTTACGCAAACCGGTCCTTTGGCGACCTGTTTGTAATTTTGCAAACATCTGTCTTAAAGCCACTTCGCATTACCATTCAGAGTTAACAGTTCTACGATTCTCAAGTGGAATAATAGCAACAGGACCACTTCGGCGGAAAAAATCAGCAATCATTTTCTTATTGACGCTTCTGCCACGAATTACTTTTGTGGGCAAGTCTTCATCTTCGAATACCCAAACACTAGACTGCTGTTTAGTTTCAGGGTCGTAACTGTATACCCATGATTCGTCACCTGTTACAATATATGCCACTTGCTTGGAAACTCCTCCGTCAATATTTTGCAACTTAAATTTACACCAGTCTGCTCGATCCTGTTTTTGACTTTCTGAGAGCAAATGCGGTATCCAACGGCTTGCGAGCTTTCTTACCCCACGTTATTTATGCAAAATATTATTCACCGCTGACGATCCAATCTTCACTTCCTCCTGAATCTCCCTGTAGGTAATATTTTGATTGGACTGAATCAAGCTTGCCACACGTTCAACATTTTCTGAACAGGCAGCATCCGCAGGTCTTCTAGGTCTTGCTTCGTGTTCTAGCAGCTCTCGCCCTCGTCGAAATTCGCGGAACCAATGACTAACAGCGGATAATGAAGGAGCAGCATCGTCAAAAACTGCTATAAAATTTTCATGGCTTTGCTGGTATCCTAACTGTCTTTTATAGTCATAGAAAATCATAGCTCTAAAGGCAGTTCGCGGAATGCTCATTTTAACTGAATTAAAAATGCAAAACTACTTAACTTACAAAATCAACTACGTTTCACAAGGAAATCGGAACGTTTGACAATTGTGGGTAACGAATGTCAACTAATGCGACATTCAATTTTTGCAATTGTTTCTAGCCAATTGAGCTTCCATGGCCTGCTACTAACTATAAATATAGCATCCCTCGTATTATATACAGGAAATCTCACAACTCGCGCCTCAGAGCGAATGAGGAAACACGAGACTGCACACGGATGTGTAATTTCGAAGAAAAAAAAATCTAGCTTAAAAGATATTCCAGAAAAGACGTCTTAAAATTGACCAATCAGAGACGTACACCTTTAACGTGTGTTAGCCGTAATATTGCGTTGCTAGGGTTTTATACAAATCAAATCTTCTTTAAAATATGTGGGCGACTGTAGTTTTCGAAAAATGTCAGTGTCAAATTAAATTTGACAAGGTGAATAAAAAAGGCAAATTATTGCCATGTATTCAGCCGCTGATTACTTAGAAATGATTATAATTTGCGGAGAATGTGGACGTAACGCCAGAGAGGCTGCACGAGTCTATTCGGAACGTTTTCCGGATAGAAATCTTGTGGATCATAAAGTGATGACACCTTCTCTAACCTAAATTTGTTGACAGTGAAAAGTCAACTCTAAAGTGTCAAAATTACAGTAAGTTAAACAAATTTTGTAACTCACTAGTAGTATTTTTAAAACCTAGCAATCAGTTTTATTTTGTAATAAGATCATCACACCTCCAGATATCCTTCCGGGATTGGTGGATTAAAAAGTCTTGTAACTCCGTTATGCAAGCAGCCGCAAATTATTTGCTTCTATATGTTGGCAACCTATTGTCGTCGGCAAGTGTCAGTTTCGTCTGGGGCGCGAGTTGTGAGACATCCTATGTATCTGTATATATATATATATATATATATATATATATATATATATATATATATATATATATATATATATATATATATATATATATATATATATATATATAGATATAGGTACGGCCTTGGATACACACAATCATTCTTTCCTTCCATTAAAAGCTTCCAATCAATTGCCTTTTGGAATGTAACTTAATTTCAAATTTTTGTCTGAGACTGTATCACACATGATCAGTTAAATGACCCGAAGCTAAATAGAGCTCTAATATTTCACTATTTACTTGTTTACCTAATCATCGTCTAGATATTTGAAAGTTGGAAAATTAGCATAAAGTAAACAAAAACAAAATTAAGTGTAATTGAAGTCAGTTTTCAAAAAATACGAGCAGTTTGTTGATGTTAGCTACGTAAACACTGTTTTTAATAAAAGACTACGTGCATTCACATCTGTGTTTACCAGACATCAAACGCACACGTATGTATGTACATTCAAAAATATCATTCAATATTTTACAAAAATGTTTTTAGTGATTTAAAATTCTCAGTAACAATAAACAAAGCGTTTAAAAAATGTTTAATCTGTTTAACTTTCGTGGTTTGTAATATTTACGTTTGCGTTGCTTGAAATAAATTATATAGACATTGACCATTGTTTTTTTTTTAAGTGAAGATGGGGTATTATATTAAAAATCTGTTGTGTCTCAATGACTCTAGCGCGACCCACACAAACACACTGACATCATCGTGATAATATTAAAATTGAATAGGGTATTTATCAAATTAATTAAATATTACTATTTTCGAAATTTTTAGGGGAATCACCTGTTATCAACTCGTTTTATGTTTCCGTAGTCATACGTAAATAAATAAATAATAACCAGAGTAAACAAAAAAAATTAATATTTGAATCTACGGTCTTTAAAACGTACTTATTAGCTAAAATACCTGAGGCAGCTAATGAAGATTTTTGTGCCGATTTCTCTCTATATTTATTAATTAGTTTGATTTCTTATTAAAAAATCTGATGTGGACACCACGCGACTTCCTTGTACGCAAGACCAACATGAAGTATATACCCAATTATAAAATTGCACGTAATTTGACATTAACATTAATTTTTTATTTTTTTATTATTTTTTGTTCTAATACATAGCAAGCTTTATTACAAAAACCAAAAAGTATATAATTTTTAAATTTACATATCTCGCTTATAAAGGGCTAATTTAATAATACTTAATGTGCTAGACGCAGAATTTAATTCTCTAAAACTCTTATTTGAAGCATATGTTATTCCCATTGACATAAAAGTCTTATATACGAAATTTGAAAATATTATGATTATATTTTAAAATAGTTTTTCATTAAAATCTATTATAAGCTTCAAGTAAAGTACCACTTCTGGAAATTATGTAATGACCAAAAAGGGAGGTGCACAACTAGATGTTATAGCAGTCCTAAATACAAAATTTCAATTTTCTATGGCTTACCGTTTTTGAGTTATGCGAGATACGTACGTACGTACATATGTACACACGTACATACGTACGTATAGACGTCACGACGAAATTAGACAAAAAGGATTCAGGGATGGTCAAAATAGATATTTTCGTTGAAATCTGAAAACCGAAATTTTCGCGAATACAATACTTTCTTTACTGTGTACAAGGAAGTAAAAATCTGATGTGGCCAACACAATACCTCACGCCATTTAATTTTTATTACTTCCAATATACATACTTACATATTTACTTATGCTGAAAACTATATTAAGTCCCATTCCATATAACTATAGTTCTATTTACTATTTTTTTTAAACGTTATTATTATTAATTTGAAATGATTAGTTCTTTGATAGTGACATTTATCTATCAGTTACATACATTTGAGATATGATCTGTGTAACTAAGGAGTTGTGTTTGTTTAAAGCGTAGACTCCGGGATTTAAATTATATATAATTTTATAAATTTATCCATAAAATATATAGAAAAAGTATTAACGCAAACCAGTAGAAAATTTAAAAATCTTTAATTTTTATAATAACATAAATCTCGAAAAAATAATATTTAAAGGTATTTGTCAGAGACAAACTATTTTGAATTTTAAGTAAAGTGTTTGCACCAAAATCTAATAACTTCTTTCCATATTGGAATAACGTATAAATACAAGGTTTTAAAATTTTCTGAATGATAGTATTTGAGTTAGGGTCTAGGATCCACACGCACACACACACACACACACACACACACACACACACACACACACACACACACACACACATACACACACACATACACACACACACACACACACACACACACACACACACACACACAAACACACAAACACACACAAACATCGTCGCGAAAATGTTAAAATTAGATTCTAGGGACCTTAAAACGTGGTCATTTACCAAAATCTCTATATGCGATTTTTAGCACACTCCCTTATCAAGGGTAGCGGGAGGTAAAATTGAAATACTATGGACTTTTCATGTTGGTAACATCAAAAGATTTGTATTTCAAATGACATAACTTGAAAAATCAACAAACATTTTTTTTATCGATTTTGCATTGCAATTTCAAATATATTTACTTACATTTAGCTTAAAATGTGTTCATATAAGTTACAATTAACAATTTTAATTTTTTAATTTTTAATTTAATTCTTGTTTTAAAATAGTCCTAAATTGACATATCACCAGAACATTAATGTCAACTTCTTTTGCCGGCCTAGACTTTGTAAATAACTGTTTCTGGATGATTTGGACTTATGTAATAATTATTACAACTTATACCGGAAGGAGCACCAAAAAATTATAATGTTACCTCACATATTAAGTGAGATAAAAAATATTTGAGTAATAAATAACACAGACCTGTTATTAAAAAATCGTAATCTGCATTAGGAACTAAAATTAATACTGTTTAATTCTATGAATTTCATGAGCAACACATACCATACCATAACCATTAATCTTAAGACATGTGTAGCGTATAAAGTAATTATATTAAGTATGTTATTAACCGACGACTTCCTGCCAGCTTTCGTGGAGTCTAAAATGAACTTTTTATTTCTAAAAATAGCTTTAATTACTGGCGTTTCTTATTCCGAGATTCGAATACTTTCAAGTAACATTTAGCAGCAACACAAGGCAAGGTTGAAACAGTTTTTTGGTTGTGGCGCCCTCTAAATACAAGAGAAACTCTTGGCCTTTCCTTCATAATTTGCCATTTCACATTATGGCAGAAATACCAAACAGAATGTAATTTTACACTTAATGGGTACGTTCAACGTAACGAATATAGCTTTTTTATTACTGTCATATTTCCTTGATGATTTCTATTTATTTTTACATAAAAACTTATTGCAATAACAACCAATGTAGACATATCAGTAAACGTATTGCAAAATGTTAAGTACTGAGTTTCTTATTGATTTTAAAACCGAAAACGGTTACTAATCGAAAAACAAAAACAGCCACAACGTGTTGCGAATTTATATAAACTTACAAAGACTGATATTTATTTGTAATTATTGAAAATTTTGGTTTGGGTATTTTCATATTTTTTGAAAACAATCGAATTCGGGTATAGACTGTAGCATAAATAAAAATCTGGTGTGGCCAAAACAATACTCCCCGCCATTTACAGCCCGAGTCACAAAAAAATTCTTATTTTTGGATTATCAAATTTTGACAGAGTGGGTTCACATTCACACAC
Organism: Harpalus rubripes; assembly: GCA_963082715.1. Classification (NCBI taxonomy): domain Eukaryota; kingdom Metazoa; phylum Arthropoda; class Insecta; order Coleoptera; family Carabidae; genus Harpalus; species Harpalus rubripes. The sequence continues at coordinate 87,033,846 of OY720449.1, forward strand.
ATCCATGCCTTAGTGAGATTCGAAACCAGAGCCCCGAGCGCACTCATGACCTATGAGGCGTTGCTCTAACCATTGAACCACCGGAGCTATAATAAAATGAATATTAAATTTTAAATACCGGGATAGAATAGAATTCACTAATCCAAAAATGAGGATTAGCTTAAACATTTTTGTGAATCGTTAATTTTTATTAATCTAAATACATACCTACATATTTACTTATGCTGGAAACTGTATTGAGTTCCTTTTCTATTGTTCTATTTACTTTTTTCTTTTTAAACGTTACTAATATTATTTTGAAATGATTAGTTCTTTGATAGTGACATTTATCTGTCAGTTACATACATTTGAATAACTGCGTTTTGTTTGTTCAAATCGTAGGCTCTGGGATTTAAATTTTATAAATTTATCCATAAAAAAATATATAGAAAAAGTATTAATGCAAATCTATAGAAAATTTAATAAGCTTACTAACATTAATTTCGAAAAAATGACATTTAAAGGTATTTTTCCAAAAAAAACTATTTTGAGCTTGTAGTAACTGCCATTTCCGGTTATCCGTTTTTCACCAAAATCTAATGGGCTCTTTCCATTACAGAAAAAGTTCGAGATACAAGGTTTCAATATTTTCTAAATGATAGTATTTGAATTGGAGTGGAGGATCCACACACACATACACACAGACATCATCGTGAGAATGTTAAAATTGGATTCTAGGGACCTTAAAACGTGGTCATTTACCAAAATCTCGATATGCGATTACTTCGCTTACCAAGGGTAGCGGGAGGTAAAAATAAATATATCTTCACGGCTTATTACCCATATTATATATATATATATATATATATATATATATATATATATATATATATATATATATATATATATATATATATATATATATATATATATATATATATATTGAACTTCAAAGATAGGTACTTCACTGGCTACCTGTGACAATAAAAAACCGCATTATCATAATCAGCGAATCTCTATCAAGTATAATCAAGGTCAGTGAAGGTCGCGCGTACCTTCTTTAGCGGAAATGGCTGAGAGGTCGATGAGTGTCCTTGGCGAGGTCACGGCACCTGGACGCACTGCCCTCTGTTTTATACTCAATGCAAACATTCGTGTATAATACTAATACAACAAAACATTGATCGGTCATTACCTTCCTGAATGAGTATCTAAATATTTTATAAAGAACTAATGGTTTGCTTGTTGATCTTAATTTTTTTTCATTTAGGCACACTCAAATATTTTAAACTAAAATCTAAACAAAAAAATCTGATGTGGCCAACGTAATACCTCCCGCTATTTGAATTTTATTAATTTAAATACACATACTTCCATATTTAGTTATGCTGAAAACTTTATTAAGTCCCATTCCATATAACTATGGTTCTATTTACTATTTTCTTTTTAAAACGTTACTATTATTAATTTGAAAAGATTAGTTCTTTGATAGTGACATTTATCTGTCTGTTACATACATTTGAGATATGAACTGTGTAACCAAGGAGTTTTGCTTGTTTAAAGCGTAGGCTCCGGGATTTAAATCGTAGATAATTTTATAAATTTTTCCATAAAATATATAAAAAAAGCATTTTTGTAAATCGTAGAAAATTTATTAATCTTTAATTTTTATAATAACACAAATCTCGAAAAAATTACATTTGAAGGTAGTTTTTGAAGAAAAACTATTTTGAGCTTCAAGTAAAGTATCATTTCGGGTTATCTGATTTACACCAAAATCTAGTGGCTTTTTCCCATATTAAAATATAGTAGTTTGTGCAACAAGAGTGGATATGATGTCCATATCGCATGAGGATGAAGTTTGAGCACGACGCCGTAGGCGGAGTGTTCAATCATCCGAAGGCGATATGGACATTCCACTCGAGTTGTACAGCATACTTTTTCTACGACTAACGAAAAGAAGGAAAATGTGAACTATAGAAATTTAAAATTTTATTGAACATTATTAATTAATATCATTTTATGTACTTGTTGTCCTAGGCTTTCTTATTGACATTTGTTATTAAAATAATATTTTATTTTATAAGTATACAATACTTTTACATACTACTTACGATTTTTTATTGCCAAATCTAAAGGATATCCTTGCCTTGGCAATGCGATATTTCATACCGTTCTGATTCCCATTTTTTATACGTTCTTTTTCAATACTTACAATTAATTCATAATATAATTCAGTTAATTGTTATTAAATTATTCAAATCTTTTTTAATACCGAAAATATTTCCATCTAAATGACAACATTGAAATGTCAAATATGACATTTGTATCGTTCGTGTTCTTAATCTTGTAATAAATGAATAGACAGTTACCTAGGTTACACGATTTCGAGATTTGTGATCCGGGGATTTTATATCCACCCTAGAATGGATATGAAATTATATCCGTTCAGTTAACTAGTATTGCCTACATATCCATTCTGCAGATTGTGAAGAAATGATAACTTTTTCAAGTGGGAGTAGAAAAAAATAGATATATGTATGTACAAGGTTTCAAAATTTTCAGAATGATAGTATTTGAGTTAGAGTGGACACACACACACACACACACGCAAACACACACACACACACAAACACACACACACACACACACATACCTACATACATACACAGATATTATCGTGAAAATGTTAAAATAGGATTCTAGGGACCTTAAAACGTAATCATTTACCAAAATCACGATCCCTTTACCTCCCTTACCAAGGGTAGCGGGAGGTAATAGTATAATGTAATTCAAACTTTATAGGGATCTAAGACAATGTTGCTACGCATTCATTAGTAAAATCTTTTAAAATGTAGTTCAATCTCTCTTTCATTAAAGCAGGTTAGATTTTCCATCATTATTACTGGCACCAAACTGTCGCGTTTTCACAATCGCTTTCTTTACTATTATTGTTATTTCAAATTTCTGACTCACTTTAATATCCTATTATAAATTTCCAATGACTTTTTCAAAAAAGAATTATTGGAATGTTAAAAACAATAATCATTTCTATTTTTGCTGAACGCGACAAGGTAGTATAGGTCAAAAATAATAAAAATGTTAATTAATGTCCATAATTTTAAACAAAAACATTTTGTGACGTATATTGCAATCGTGCGAAATTCTAAAACTGCTTTGATGTCAATGGTGTAAGGACTTTAAAAACGTAAGCAAATAATTATTAAACGTGAAATTTTGGTAAACACTGAATACGAGGAAAGATTTCAATAAATTTAATTTCGTAATATTTTCAAGCATTTGTTGAATGGCATCTTGACATTTTTATCTACTAAGGAATGATGATGAAGTCACTTATGAAAAGATGTATTTTATGGCTTAGCTTGTTGAACACATTTACATTATTTAATCTTTATTACGAGAATGTGTTGCTGTGAAACTCATTTAACCTTTCAATATATAATTTTGTATTTTATGTTCAAAGATACTTTAACAAAAATTATTTTATAATGGACAAAACGTGTATTGCATTTATGATTATTTATATGGCCATAAAGTTTTTATTGTTCATTTTCAATATGACAATAAGAATCTATAATTTTTAATTACTAATTTTATGTGTGATCATATTAAAAATTGTTAATGTAATACAAGAATCATACTAGAATAATGGAGATAAGATATATGGCTTTATTTTTTTACCTTCCGTCACCTTTAGGTAAGGAAGGTATTGTCTTTGGTCAAAAAAATTAATAGCACGTTTTAAGGTCCCTAGAATACGATTTTACTATTTTTACGATGATGTCTGTAGGTGTGTGTGTGTGTGTGTGTGTGTGTGTGTGTGTGTGTGTGTGTGTGTGTGTGTATGTGTATGTGTGGATGGATGTTTGTGTGTGTGTGTGTCTGTGTGTGTGTGTGTGTGTGTGTGTGTGTGTGTGTGTGTGTGTGTGTGTATGTGTGGATGGATGTGTTTGTGTGTGTGTGTGTGTATGTGTGGATGGATGTGTTTGTGTGTGTGTGTGTGTGTGTGTGTGTGTGTGTGTGTGTGTGTGTGTGTGTGTGTGTGTGTGTGTGTGTGTGTGTGTGTATGTGTATGTGTGTGTGTGTGTGTGTATGTGTGTATGTGTGTGTGTGTATGTGTGGATGGATGTGTGTGTATGTGTGGATGGATGTGTGTGTGTGTGTGGATGGATGTGTGTGTGTGTGGATGGATGTGTGTGTGCGTGTGTGCGAGCGTGCGTGCGTGCGTGCGCGCGTGTGTGTGTGTGTAACAAAATTTTCGTCTACGATAACTCTAGAACTTCAATTCCAAAAATTATAATTCTTTCGTATTCCTCTTTGTTGGGCTGATTAGATTTTGGTTATAATTGCTCAACCGGAAGTACCCTCATTTGAAGATTATAACAGTTTTTCTTAAAAAAAAAAACGATGGTAAATATCATTTTTCATATTTAATGTTATTATAAATATTAAAGAACATTGTATTCTCTATACGATTTGACTGCATTTTATACTTCATATTAAATGGATATAGAGTTATAAAATTATAGAGAAATTTCATAAATTAGCTAGCTATGCTAGAAACAGCTACTATATTAAGAAAATTCTAATTGAAAGATGTCAGTGTCAATTGACATATTCGTAGTATATTTGTGTTATAATTTTACTCGAAATAGGATCTTTTTGCTTGAAACTTTCCGTATGGAATTTATATAAAATACATACAACTGTCGAAAGGTAATGTACATACAAGAAATTTATAATCTTTTGCAAGGAACTTTCTGTATGGACTTTATAGAAAATACATACGCATTTACGAAAATTCTACCGGTAGATACCGCATCTTCCGACTTTGTTCGAAAACACGAGTGGTAAAAAGTTACTGTGTTCGAAAATTGTACAATATCTAATGTGTTCAAAGTAGGACTCTTATAGAACTTTTATAGGTTATGGATCTACCCCTGTTTACCACTTGCGGTTTTAAAATATCGATTCCGGTAGCTATAACCTGATAAACAGCTGTTTACCGGTAACAGTTCACCGGTAGAATTCGTAAATGCCTGATATGACTGACGAATATATAAAGATAATTTTATCACATGGAAAATTATCAGCAAATAGAGGAATACGGCCCTCGAGTAACAGCAACCAGTGAAACAATTTGTTAGTGGTCGTTCTTTTAAGGCATTTTTACTAAGAAAATTTCGACAGTGGGTATATCTCAGGTCAATTCTTTACATAGTCGTTGTGTAAGCGATTGTGAACTGAAAGAGCTTGTAAGTAAAACCAATTTTCTATTGCTATAAGTTCACCATATGTGGTTTTGGCTATTGTAGTCGAAATTGTAGGGTTATGGAAGTCAAAGAAATGAACTTGATATTAATTCAAAATATGTCTATTTAACTCAGGTCACATCATCTCTGAATTTGTGATATTCGTGTTTATTTGTTTTGTGTAAACTAATCAATCTTCTTCTAGAATTATTTCAAGAGATTTAAAAACTGCCAAAGCTGTCACACTAATTTTTTGGGGATATAAAAATTATCAAATTAATTTCAGGTTGCCTTAAAAACTGACTAAATCAAGGGAAAGCAAATATTAAAATAAACAAAAATAGTTTTACCAAGTCTTTGCTTACGGTAGAAATGTAGGAAATGTATAAAAGTAGTCCAAATTTAACTATGTAAAAAACAAACACTGTTGTCAAAATCGTAGCGGTTGCTGAGTGACTGCTCTAAAGAACTAACGGAAATGTATAAAAAGAACAAATTTGTTTTACTGACAACTTCCGTTCGCATTTCATTATGCATTCAGTTCACGGTTTATTTTTCGCCATTAAATTACACGACAATAATAGTATTCTTTGTTCTTACAGTAGTAGAGTTTTGTAGTTTTTTGTAAACGGTTGTACAATTTTAATTTTTTGCTACAGTTTGTATTGAAGTTTATAGTGAATTGCATCAATAATAATGAAACAGCTAAATTTATGATAGTCATTTAGCTTGTGTAATACTTAAGATTATAGTCGTAATGTTGGAAATGTACCATGACACTTGGCAACTTAAGATTTTTTGATATTTGTAAGTAGTAGCTACTTCTTATAATTGATAACATTTTTAGAATTTGATGTTATTAAGTTCTTACGATAAATGTAAATTCTGATATTATTAAGTATAATAATCAGTATTTCGAAAGCTTAAGATAATGTAATACATATTATAATTTTTATTTTTGTATGACTTTGAAACTTTGAAATTATTTAATACAGAAAGTTGTTAAACAATTTTTATATATATATATATATATATATATATATATATATATATATATATATATATATATATATATATATATATATATATATATATATATAGGCTGTCTCACAACTCGCGCCCCAGATGAAACTGACACTTGCCGACGACAATAGGTTGCCAACAAATAGAAGAAAATAATTTGCGGCTGCTTGCATAACGGAGTTACAAGATTTTTTAATCCACCAATCCCGGAAGGATATCTTGAGGTGTGATGATATTATTACAAAATAAAACAGGTTGCTAGGTTTTAAAAATACTACTAGTGAGTTACAAAATTTGTTTGACTTACTGTTATTTTGACACTTTTAGAGTTGACTTTTCACTGTCAAAAAATTTGGGTTAGCGAAGGTGTCATCCGAGATTATCATTTATATCGTACAGTGCAACGTGTTGTAGCAGCTGTGTAAAATGTGTTAAACGAAAATATTATAATCATTGCTAAGTAATCAGCGGCTGAATACATGGTAAGAATTTGCCTTTTTTATTCACCTTGTCAAATTTAATTTGACACTGACATTTTTCGAGAACTGCAGTCGCCCACACATGATACAGATGATTTGATTTGTATAAAACTCTAGTAACGTAAAATTACGGCAAACACAGGTCTTTTCTCGAATATCTTTTAAGCTAGATTTTATATATATATATATATGTGTGTGTGTGTGTGTGTGTGTGTGTGTGTGTGTGTGTGTGTGTGTGTGTGTGTGTGTGTGTGTGTGTGTGTGTGTATGTGTATGTGTATGTGTATGTGTATGTGTGTGTGTGTGCGTGTGTGTGTGTGTGTGTGTGTGTGTGTGTGTGTGTGTGTGTGTGTGTGTGTAAAAAGGTATTTACAAGTTTACAAGTATCTTACTACTTAATAGGTTTTTCAACAGGTAGCAGATTTAAAAAAAATAAAAAATAAATTATAAGTTAAATTATTATTTAATCACAATTTGAAAATTTGATAAGTTGTGGTTCTATTCCAAGAACTGTTCTTTTTGAAAACGTTAATTGCACAATTGAAGATGTTATTAACACAAACCGTTAAAATTTATAATGTATTTAATTTAATTTAAATAAAAATTAAAGTATTTTATGTACCTTTGCTCTTAAAGTAATATTTTGTCTACCCTTCCTTGAGATTGACGTAATACGAGGGTAGCACCGAAAGTTTCTGCAAACTATTAATACAAAACAAAATTTTCCAGTAAATATTTTTTTATTGTTTTTCGAAATACTTTCCTTTTAACTCAACACATTTATGCATTCGCTAAAACCAATCGTTAAAATAAGAAATCCATTCTTCTTGAGACACATGTGAGACCATGTATTCCAAGGTTTCAACCACTTCATTTGCACTTGTATATCGGAAACTCGACACGTTATTTCCTTTAATTTAGGAAATAGGAGAAAATCAGAAGGTTCAAGGACTGTATGTGCTCCTGTAATTCCACCTTTGATTTTATTAAATAGGATTTAGTTTGCGCAGCAGTATGTGAGGATGCATTATCCTGATGCAATACTAGTTTACCTCGAGGCCTATTTTCACGCATTTTTTCAAACACCCGTGACAAACAAATTGTTACGTACCAATTAAAAGTTACTGTTTTCCTATCTTCTAATGCAATGTTGACATTAGGACCGAATTTTGAGAAAAAGAAGGCAATCATTTTTATACCTTTTACTTTGACAGGATTGGGGTCTGTTGGAAAGAGCCATTGAGATGATTGTCGTTTTGTTTTAGGTTTAAATGCATACATCCATTATTCATCACCTGTTATAACATACACTGCTTTAGATTTACCTTCGTTGTACTTTTTTAATGTTTTAATGCACCATTCCACACGATGTTGCTTTTGACCATCATTTATATTATGAGGTATCCAACGGTAACAAACTTTCCTGCCTTATAGATGATCGAGTAAAATTTTAAAGTAGCCTGTATAATTCTGTATGTGACACGGTTGTCTTCTTTAATCATTGTACGAATAGCAGCTATGTTTACATCCGTAAATGCAGAAATTGGCCGATCTTCGCGTAAATCGTCATTGAGAGAAACTCGATGAAATATATATTCATTGCACCAGCTGTGAACAGACCTGATATTAGGTGCTTTATTTCCAAAAGCATCACGAGGCTTTTCGATGCATTATTTTGGAGAGAGCGAACTTTTAAAATCGTGAAATATCATGGCTAGAAAATTTTTTCTTGTTAATTGCATTTTCAGTACGACATGCATACTTTATTTATTTTAATTATACGCTTTATACTTTTGTAATTTCGTATGCAATATCATTTATATTCTAAGCAAAAAGATGTAGGTAAACATTGTGTAGGTAAAATTTATTGTAACACCTACCTTCTAAACAGAAACGTACAGTGTTACTAGTTTTTGTTACTATTAGAAAGTGCAACAATAATATACAGTGGCTAAAAATACATTTTGCAATATGAATGGTTTCTTTAAGTAGTATATCCAATTTTTTATACTTTAGTACGTTTTAAATTTATTACTGTATGTGTATAGAGCTGAATACTAAAGCATATTTTTTACCAGAGTGTGGCTGCAATAAGTCTGCAGTGTAGTCACTCACCACTTACAAACTGACACCGCCGTGTTTAAATCAGCACTGATCAATTCATAAAAATAAAAACAATTTTTTCTTGTTAATTGTAGTCTTTGATTATCGTTACATCACACCCAAAGTCATATATTACTTCAAAAGAACATAAACAAGCTCCTAGATAATTGAATTAAGGTTTTTTATTACCTCCCGATATTCATGGTAAGGGAGGTATAGGGATCGTGCAAAAAATCGCATATCGAGATTTTGGTAAATGAAGACGTTTTAAGATCCCTAGAATCCAATTTTAACATTTTCACGATGATGTGTGTGCGTGTGTGTGTGTGTGTGTGTGTGTGTGTGTGTGTGTGTGTGTGTGTGTGTGTGTGTGTGTGTATGTGTGTGTGTATGTGTATGTGTGTATGTATGTATGTGTGTGTGTGCGTGCGTGCGTGCGTGCGTGCGTGCGTGCGCGTGTGTGTGTGTGTGTGTGTGTGTGTGTGTGTGTGTGTGTGTGGATCCTATTTACGTTCTAACTCAAATACTATCATTCAAAAAATTTGAAACCTTGTATTTATACCTTATTCTAATATGGAAAGAAGCCATTAGATTTTGGTGTAAATCAGATAACCGAAAATGGCACTTTACTTGAAGCTTAAAATAGTTTTTCTCCGAAAAAATACTTTAAATGTTATTTTTCGCGATTTATGTTATTATAAAAATTAAAGATTATTAAATTTTCTATTGGTTTGCATTAATACTTGTTCTATACATTTTATGGATAAATTTATATATAATTTAAATCAAAGAGTCTGCGCTATAAACAAACACAACTATTTGATTAGACAGTGCATACCTCAAATGTATGTAACTGAGAGATAAATATCACTATCAAAGAACTAATCATTTCAAATTAATAATAGTAACGTTTTAAAAAGGAAATAGTAAATAGAACCATAATTATATGGAATGGATTTTAGTACAGTTTCTAGTATAACTAAATATGTAAGTATGTATATGTATTTAAATTAATGAAAATTACATAGCGGGATATGTTGTGTTGGCCACATCAGGGGGCTTATTCAGAACTCAATATTTGTGTAGTTGTTATGGTCTTTATGGTTGTTATGTACTATAAAAATTGTTATAATCGAATTTGGTATTCCCAGTACTGAAAGTGGTACTGACAATTAAGCGTTTTGACAGTCTTTATCATAACGACTGCTAAAACTATGTATTTATGGTTGTTATCACGTTGTTATTTGACATGTGACAGGTTATATTTATTTTAGCAGGATGCAGTTTATTATACGTATAGATTTGAATAATGATCATAAGAACTATAAAGACTGTGGTGGAAGAAAGTTACTTTTGACATTCTGTGGTATTCTTGAAAACTCTGTGTGATGTTTCTGTTACCTATTCAGTCAAAATTAAAAATTTAAATCTTCCCATAAATTTTCAATCACGTTGAGATCATTTGTAGGAATTAACAAACCCGTTCTATATAATATAGAAGTTTCCAAATATGACATAAATATCATATTATTCTTTAGATGTTTTGGGCAAACGTTTGCGTTCTAAACATTATTGGCACTTCATTATTTAAAAAAAAAAAAATAAAACGTTGACATATAAGATTAAGGTTAGATTAGGTTCATATATTTATAATGAAGAGTTAGCTATTGTCAAATAGTCTGGTTCATTCAAGATTGTTTCAAATGTCTTTAGGATAACAATCTTTATACGCATATAGCAACCTTTGTGACTGTATTTCTCTGAATAGGCCACCAGATTTTTTAAATAAGCATTTCTGTTTACTCAAATATTCTTAAATTTGAATAAATAATTGGGTTTTTGTAGGTAAATAGTTTTTTCTTGCCAAGACTAGCGTAACTTTGAATTTCTAAAATGTGTGGGTTTATGGACCTTCATCATATTTGGCCAGTAGATTCGATAGTCAGACTGGTAAAATTCTATTAGGTCCAACATAAGTAGAAACTCGACCCATCTGTAGGTATAATATACAAGGTAACCGGCATTCCCATAAAAACTAATTAAAGACACTAGTGACTGAACTTGATAAAATGGGCGGTGCCAAAATCTTAAGTCATACAATTTGAAGATTGATTAGACATCTGTCAAAAATTAAACTATGTTTTGTCATCATCAATGGGTATTAATATTATAATTGCAGTAACATCAACAATATTTATTTATCAGCCCAATCCCAGAATCTAATTATAGTCGTCAGCAAGCAGCTGATTTCCGCGTTATGGCTGGCAATGTTTGCAAACATATCTCATTACCGAGCAGTAACCGTTGCTCCTGCAAATGAACTCGACCGGTGTGCAGTAGCAGCAGACAGGCGCCAAACTTGGACAGGAGAAGTTACCCTTGAAGCCAACAATGGACAATTACATATAAGAGTACGAGTATAACTTGTGGAGCCAAAGTCACACATTTCACATCTGTTGGAAATTGAAATGTTTTAGCTGTGTGCCATGAAATGGGAATCCGGTTTCAGATAGATGAAAGACAGATGATAGATTTTTAAAATTTGGGATTTTGTTTTTACCTTCCGTCACCTTTAGGTAACGAAGGTATTGTCTTTGGTCAAAAAAATTGGTGGTGAGTTTTTAATGAATAACCATGTTTTAGAGTCCCTGGAATAAGATTTTACTATTTTTACAATTCAAAAAAATTATAAATTTCTCGTATTCCTTTTCTTTACATCAATATGAAGAGATGATTAGATTTTGGTTATAATTCGTCAACCGGAAGTACCCTCATTCTAAGATTTAAACAGTTTTCCTTGAAAAAACATTGTTAAATATCATTTTTTCATATTTAATGTTTTTATAATTATTAAAGAATATTTTATTCTCTATACGATTTGATTACATTTTATATTTCATATTCAATGGATATAGAGTTAAAAAATTATAAAGAAATTAAATTTCATAAAGCAGCTAGCTATACTATAACCATGGAAACCGCTTCTATATTAAAAAATGCTGATTGAAAGATGTCAGTGACATGTGTAATTGGCATGTTTGTATTACAATTTTACTGGAAATATAGAATCTCTTAGGTACATGAAACTTTCTGTATGGAATTTGTACAAAATACATAGAACTGACGGAAGGTAATGTATTTAAAACATGGAATATTGTGCAAGAAACTTTTTGTATGGAATTTGTACAATATATATGGAACTGACGGAAGGTAATGTGCTGGCTAGGGGGAAAGATCTGATATACGAGTTTTACATACCAAATTTGAGAAGTTTTGGATTATATTTTAAGAAAATCTGTTCAAAATTTCAAGTAAAGTATCATATTTGTTTCATCAATTTTAGCCAAAATCTAATATGTTGTTCCCCTTGATATAAAAGTCTTAAATACTAAAATTGAAAAGTTTTGGATTATATTTTAATATAGTTTTTCATTAAAAATAGTTATGGGCTTCAAGTAAAATACCACTTCTGGTTGTCCAATTTTACCTAAAATCTAATCAACTTTTTAAATGAATACAGGAAGCTGAAATATAGAAAATAGAAATTTTTGAAAGTTTGATATGAGTTATCGTGGAAGTAATATCGTCCCTAATTCGTGTTTCTTCACTGAAAACTCACTATCGAATTTTTGGACAGATAACATTACCTCCCTTACCTGCGGTATGGCGGGAGGTAAAATTATGAATCTCACAAAAAATTTTCAATGCGTAAATTTTAAAGTTTAAATCTTATGAAACATTTTTGAAATGAGTGTATTCAATTTTAGTCCAAAACTCATTTCTTAATATTATTATACCCATAAATGGGTCGAGTTTCAATTTATGTGGGATCTAATAGAATTTTACCAGCCTGACTACGGAATCTACTAAGCAAAAAATGGTTGGACCATCATCCTTTTTAGCTCCTGTATTTTAGGACTGTTACTGTTTTTGCTTTCTTTAAATATACCATTTGAAAGCCCCGATATATTAATAGGACCAATCATCTCATTTTACTAGAAAATGGACATTCATCCTTTTTCCCTGGCTCTTCTATGAATATCATTTATCAATTCATATATTTGAAGTACTTATAAATTCAGAACACATGAATGACTTTTTCCTAAAATAGCATATGTTACGTGATAAGAACCCTTTATTTACATTTCTTTTATCGAAAATAACTAGTTACACAGAATTTGTACCATATACTCGTATGTATAATATATTTTATATGTATGTCCACTTCAAATTATCTAAATCTAAAACATACATATACCTATTTCAACTTCATTTCAATCTAATCTTATTAATTTTAAATAAAAACACTTCTATTTTTCCTTATTTATTTCTTTTAGTTTTAATATTTACGGATTGATTGTACCGAATAAATATTACACATGTACATAAAAACGAAGAAAATATACGTCTTTTCATATTAGGGCTTTAGCAAGCGCGTATATAAGAGAGGGAAGTCTAAAGGGGGTAATTACCTCGCCTATAAGACAAGACTTGAGAAAAAACAAAATCAAACAACCATAAATATTATAATTTAAGATATAGAATAAAATAAAATAATATAATGTATTTTACACAGTTAATATTTGAAGACTTGTAGCGACAACTGCGGCGACACCCTGCTTCAAATCTGGTGACCTAATTTCGACCATAGGAAGCAACGAATGGTTAAGTCGAGGTTGAGTGTATTATTGTATTATTGTTGAAGTGAACAATTTTGATCACATTTAAAATAAAACTCTATAAAATATGAACCATACGTCTTTTTTTCAAAAATCTATCCCTACTCTGATATAGATTATATAACTTGCAATAACTTTTCACTGTTACAACGATTGTCATGCCTTATGCCTCCATCACCCGCGTATGTTATTGAAGGCTGACACGTGAATTATCGCACCAGCATATGTAGTCGTTATAAACCTCGTTTCAGTCACATAAAACGCTCTGGCACACTAATGGATCGTAAAAAAGAAAATTATTGTAAACCTTCGCAACCCGTCAAAGAAGAATGAAATTTGGAGCAGGTGAGAAGATCAGGAAAATTGCCTTGAGATTCGATTAACATGTCTGTCTACCAAACGGTATTGATAATTATTATGATAATATATTTAACATTTATTGCGTTTTATGTCTGCAAAGTAAGTGTATGAATGGAATAATGCATTCAAAGCATTAAATTATAATTTACTTGCAAATTGTGACCTTACGGTCGATAAAATTTCAGCTGTTAACCTAAATGCACGAATACTTCTACAGTTAAGTCTCGCAACGTAGATAATTTTTTTACCTTCCGCCAAGTAAGTAAGATATTGTCTTTGGTCAAAAAAATCGGTGATGATTTTAGATGATTAAGAACGTATTATGGTCCCTAGAATACGATTATACTATTTGTACGATGATGTCTTTATGTATGTATATATATATATATATATATATATATATATATATATATATATATATATATATATATATATATATAAAATTTTCTAATGCGATAACTCTAATACTACAATTCCAAAAATTATAATTCTTTCGTATTCCTCTTCGTTACATCCATGTGAAGAGCTGGTTAGATTTTGGTTATAATTCACAAATGAAAATTAGGTTTATGGTTTTTGTTTAGTTTTAAGTAAGTCATTCATAAATGCAAGTTTAATTTAACTCTAATTTAGTTTTGATTGTACTGACACTAGCATCTATGTACATGCTTCAGAAACAAGTTTAAAATATCGGAAGAACAATACTTAATAGATACCCGTGCGCCGTGAAACTGTCATTCGCTTGGCATTATTGGTTATATTTCAGCAATTAAGTTTTGCCAGTCTCCTTGTTCTTTTCGCATTTGGTTTAAAGGCCGAGTCTACCAAGTGAATAATAAATAAAGATGGATGTATATTTCTATATCGTTTAAGATTCGTTCTCAATGGTGAAGTTTGTGACGTCAAACTAAATCATAAAGCTAAAGTTTGCATATTGCAATGTTTAGCTTTATGATTTGGATTTAGAATTCTGAAGTGTGAATGGAGTCATTACATGATATGCGGCCAAAGTCTTTAAATCTAAAGTATAAACCATAAATTTAAACCTAATTTTCATTTGTGAATGCACCTTAAGTATGGGTTAAAATGTATATTTCTATATCGTTTTAGACTCGTTCTCATTGGTGAAGTTTGTGACGTCAAACTAAATCATAAAGCTAAAGTTTGAACCTTGCAATGTTTAGCTTTATGATTTGGATTTAGAGACCCTAAATTCTGAAGTGTGAATGGAGTCATTACATGATATGCAGCCATAGTCTTTAAATCCAAAGTATAAACCATAAATTTAAACCTAATTTTCATTTGTGAATGCACCTTAAGTATGGGTTAAAATGTATATTTCTATATCGTTTTAGACTCGTTCTCAGTGGTGAAGTTTGTGACGTCAAACTAAATCATAAAGCTAAAGTTTGGATCTTGCAATGTTTAGCTTTATGATTTGGATTCAGAGACACTAAATTCTGAAGTGTGAATGGAGTCATAACATAATATGCGGCGAAGGTCTTTAAGTAGAAAACATAAATCTAAACCTAATTTTCATTTGTGAATGTAATATTAGGCACAGTCAAATATCAATATTAAGCGGAATAATTACCAGCACAATTTTATTTATTTATTTGGAACTACTTTAGGGGGCGACCCGGTTATAATTCGACTTGACCCCTTATTGAAACACTAATTTCTTTGTCAATTCATTATGGAATACTTTGGAGAAAAATATTTCAAATAATGCGTACAATTAATGTTAATTGAAACATTTTTCTCTAAAATAATCTATAAACGATTAACAGAAAAAACAATGCCAATCAACTGCTCGCCAATCACGCTTAATCAGTTGTTCATCTTAAGCGTCAATATTTTCTTTACTTGAACAGATGATGGAAGGTAAAAATGTTTTATAAAGTAATTTTTTTTCAATGAAACTTAGTGACGAATTTATTTCGCATGTGATCTATTTACCTGCTGTTCTACATTATATTCAAACGATTTTGAAATACGTTGTTCTATTTGTGTATTCCATTATTCAAAAATAATTTAACCTAGAATTCACATATTGTATAATAGAATGTCATATTGTTCTACATCATTTGTTAATCTTTGAACTATTTATAAAACTGTTAACTCAAAAATAAATTGACCTGAATTTTACATATTGTATAATACGCTGTCAGACTGCAATATGCAATAGACAAATAGTAAACATGTAAATATTGCACATATATTTTAAGATGTTAAATGAATTAAATCTAGTTTTATCTAGCTCAATGTATAATATTTTACACTTAAAATAAATTATTTACTACAAATAAACCTTGTAGTGAAATGTTGAAGTAATTTTAATATTTAATAGATTATTTTCAAATAGTTTACTACTGGTAGTAAATTCTATAAATTATTGTTTATATACTTAGATCAAAGAATTTAACCAGACAATTGAAACATTTTGTATATTTTAAATTTTACATTTTGAACAAACATTTATAAAACCTATGCAAATGGCGAAAAAAATTCCACAAATTTATTTCGACTTTCAAACTTTCAGAAACGAATTATATTGCATTGCACTGGATTTTTAGGAAGTAGTTTTAAATTCCTTGTACATAGTAAAGGAAGTATTGTAATCGCGAAAAAATCGGTTATCAGATATCAACGAAATATCCATTTTCACCATCCCTGAATCCATTTTGACTAATTTTGTCGTGACGTCTGTACGTACGTATCTCTCGAAAACGGCCAGCCGTAGAAAGTTGAAAATTTGTATTTAGGACTGCTATAACACCTAGTTGTGCACCTCCCTTTTTGGTCAGTACATAATTTCCAGAAGTGATACTTTACTTGAAGCCTATAATAGATTTTAATGAAAAACTTTTAAAATATAATCTAAAACTTTTCAAATTTGGTATATAAAACTTTTATGTCAATGGGAATAACAGTAGATTTTGGTTAAAATAGGCTAACCGGAAGTGATATATTACCTGAAGTTGTTAATAGTATTTCTTAAATAAAATGGTTCTACTTTGATTTTTGAAATAAATGCTTCAAATAAGTGTTTTAGAGAATTAAATTCTGCGTCTAGCACACCAAGTATTATTAAATTAGCCTTTTATATGGGCAAGATATGTAAATTTAAAAATTATATACTTTTTGGATTTTTGTAATGAAGCGAAAAATTTCGATTTTCAGATTTCAACGAAATATCCATTTTCACCATCCCTGAATCCATTTTGACTAATTTTGTCGTGACGTCTGTACATACGTATCTATCGAAAATGACAAGCCGTAGAAAGTTGAAAATTTGTATTTAGGACTGCTATTGGTCATTACATAATTTTCAGAAGTGGTACTTTACTTGAAGCCTATAATAGATTTTAAAGAAAAACTATTTTAAAATATAATCTAAAACTTTTCAAATTTGGTATATAAAACTTTTATGTCAATGGGAATACCAAAGTACATTTTGGTTAAAAAAGGCTAACCGTAAGTGATATATTACCTGAAGTTGTTAACAGTATTTCTTTAATAAAATTATTTTATTTTGATTTTAGAAATAAATGCTTCAAATAAGAGTTTTAAAAAATTTAATTCTGCGTCTAGCACACCAAGTATTATTCAATTATTCTAGCCCTGAGGAAGACTGTAGTAACAGTCGAAACGTAGGCCAGGAAATAAATTATTTACATTAGACTGCGTGTCCGATCATTTCCCAACTTCCCATTCTGATACCAGTCGATCATTGTACTCCACATTATTAAATTAGCTTTTTGTATAAGCGAGATATGAAAACTTTATAAACATTTTGAATTGTACAACCTTTTTAGTTTATGTTCTGTATTTTATTTAATACTCAACGTTTTGGTAGCATATAGTAGTATTTAGAACGATACACTAACGTTATCTGTATATATTAATGAAGAAGACTATACTTTCATTTTATTTTATTTTCATTTTGCAGACCGTTGGTGACAAGCCAGTATGGTAATAATATTACCATACAGATACAGTTATTACTTAGTTACCAGCCTACTTTTGTACATGTAACAATGAACTAAGATCCTGAAACCGGCAAATTACATTAAGTCAAAATTTTATTGTGTTACAATATATAAAATGATTTATTTGATATTATTGTAATTCATTCAAAATTTTGACTAAACGTAATTAACATCATCTGACTTGATAATGGCTTTAACCAAGGCCGAAACGTCGTCAAAATTGTATTTACAACAATAAACAATTAAAAACTACGTATGAAGCTTTAATAAAAAAAAAAAAACTATAAGATATCCTCATTTATAAGAAACAAAATAATATTATACTTTTTTAAACTCTTAAATGAATTCATGGCGCCAGTTATACCATATAAAGAGCGTCTAAGACAAGTAGGTAACTCGTGGTACAGTTGCAAAAGATGCTATTTATATTATGAAGTAACTGTGTAAATATAAATAAGGTTAACAACTTACAACCATTTGTTCTTTATGTATGAGTTCTTAGAGACTTTCAGGTCATTTTCTTAGCAGACAAAAACACTGAATTAAACTATAAATAAATAAATAAATTCAATAATTATATCACGGCATATTAACCATTGCTGATGGTGCCAATCTTCTTTATACGCATATATCGGAAATGACGGTGATATATTCGTACCGTGCGGGTGTTACCAGGTGTCACCTCACGGGCATTCATTGCTGGTGTGGAGAGTGCACCACAAGGGTCACGCCAAGACAAATAAAATACTTATATATAAATGTACGAGTGTACACAATAAATATAAATACGATTAACATCTTTCTAATACTTGTCTTTAAATATTTATCATTCCAATATTTTTTTCTAAAGATTGAAGTACTAATTTGTCACAGTTACATTATATTGTGAGTCATACATAGTATACATACAATCTAAAAAAAATAATTTTAGATATAAATGCAAAATGATTAATTCTTATCATCGTTTCAGTTATTTTGTCGCCGATAATTATGGTGAAATAGATTCTCTGAAATATAACGGGAAGAACCACTTAAAATTCATTGATTTTAAATAAGTTTTAATGATCTTAGATAATGATGCGACATAATAAAATATAACAAAAAATGTGAAGTTTAAAAGTTCAGAATTTGAAGGAGTGTCAGTTAGATATCTTTAAGTCACAAGATTAATTATCATTCTCAATGTTGATTACTGATTAACTTGATAAATATCATTTAAACTAATACATCTATTATTCACAATTCACTTCTATATCTATAATCTACTATAAACTTATTCTACAATTAATATATTTTTGGTCCTTCGAGCCGGATAAGGAAGTAGGTACAATCATTATTTTTCCCACTCCCAATATCGTATGTAGGCTATTAGGACATTGTTTGTAGGGATGTATTTTTATTTTACTGTCAAGTTATCGGTTTCTGTTAGAGGCGGGATGTAAGGATTGTAAGATGCTACCGGAAAGTAGCATCTATGCACGATTAAAAAAATTTTTGGCCTCCTAAAGTGTAAACATAACAATCACACATCGTTGGCGTCCATGGTAGTTGCGATTTTACACACGCCATGACTTTACCGCACCGAATAAAGTAATACACACCCATATTTTTAAGTTTTAATAGGCCACTAATAAAGAAATCTACTTTGTAATAATAAAGAGTGCCTACAAAAATGCTAGCTACCGCAATTTTCGTACAATAATAGTAAATAAATAAATAAATAAAACTGAATTTCTTTTAATTTAATCCGCCAGCGCCATCTTTTGGCATAAGTCTCAGTCGGCAATGTCAATAGGTCAAAATTGTCAAATGATAAAATAAGTGGAATGATTGATGAGAATTATTTATTTTATGTCAGATGTTTGAAATTAATTTTAATGAAGAATGTCGAAAAGGGTAGGTAACATTAGAATCATTCATGTAGTCTGTAGGAACTACGTATGTAGGAACTAATCTACCTAACCTTAATTTCCTTCCAGCACAGCATAGACAATAGACATCCCTAATAAATAAAATAATCAAAGTGCAAATTCTTGGTCTTGTCCCAACCCAACCTCTCAATTGTTGACTTTTTTCGTCACATCACCATATGAAAACTTGATAATATCTCTTGTAACGGGCATTTGATTTTTCAGGGAGTAATCCCGATGAAACATTTTTTGCTTGTTCACGTAACTCTGGCGGAGTAGATGTTATAGATTCGTCACTGTCTGACATTTTTCTCTTTGATAGATATGATTACAAATATAGCAAGAAATACAATTTTTTTATTATCTTGACGTTTCGTTGGTTTTCAAAGCGCTTTGATGCTGAGCCTACAATAAATTGTTTTGATAGCAGCTCGCTTGATGACAACAATGGTTTAAGGTCAACAAGCAAAATTTATAGAAAATACATATTTTAGTAGATATCTCGGCCAAAAAATTTAATACATAATGTGTGCGTTAGGTATTTGTACAACGCTCGGTTTTATTGCAGCACTCCGCTGCGCGTCGTGCTTGAATATAAAACCTCGCGTTGTAAAATAACACCTACCGCACGTATAATGTAAATAACTATTTAAGGGTGCATAGATGCTACCTGAAAGTAGCAATATGCACGATTAATTTTTTTTAAGAAGTGGAAGGAAAGAATCATGAGTTATAATTTGACAGATTTGTCAGTTTTCAAATCAGCCTGAGTATAATTTGACAGTTTTAAGTCCCCAGTAATTTGTTGGACAGTTTTGGCAAAATATGAACCATGTGCCTTATTTTCTGTAATTCTAACTTGACCCTTGAAGCATTATGCAATACAAATACAAAATAAATAATATCTATGTGTATTACGTTGTTATTGAAATATTAAAAATATTAGTTAATAATTATCTGACGTTACCATTTTCCTTCTTGCATAAGTAAGCCAATAGAAAGGTTTACAAACTAAGTCAATTTTCTTGGAAATGTTTTGAAATTACATGTAATATATGCAAAATTACCTAACATATATCAGTAATAATTTTCACAATACATATGGTTATAGTGTCAATGAATGTTATCAAGTTCCTCATGAATATTTGCAAATATATTAATGTCCTACCTTTGTCATATACAGGGTGTAACAAAAATGGTGGGCTGACTATACACAGGCGGGTCTGCGACTAAATGGTCCGTAATTGAGTTGCAGCTATTTGAGGTTTTTCAGTATTTTATTCAAAAAGGCAACAGAAAAAAATCTGGTGTGGCCAGCACAATATTTCCCGCCATTTACAGCCCGAGTCACAAAAAAAGATTAAGCTAATCCTTATTTTTGGATTAGCGAATTTTAGTCTAATTTTAGGAGTTTGTCTCTTAAAATACAGTCTAATCTAATCCAAGTAACTATTTTTTGATAATAAAATGAAAATTAAATTTTAAATACCGGGATAGAATAGAATTCACTAATCCAAAAATGAGGATTAGGTTAAACTTTTTTGTGAATCAATAATTTTTAATAATCTAAATACATACCTACATATTTAATTATCCTGCAAACTGTATTGATTTCCTTCAATATTGTTCTATTTACTTTTTAAAACGTTACTATTATTAATTTGAAATTAGTTCTTTGACAGTGACATTTATCTGTCATTTACATACATTTTATTTGAATAACTGCTTAACTAAAGAGTTTTGTTTGTTTAAACCGTAGGCTCTGGGATTTAAATTATGGATAATTTTATAAATTTATCCATGAAATATGTAAAAAAATGTATTATTGCAAATCTGTAGAAAATTTAATCTTTTATTTTTATAACAACATTAATTTTGAGCTTCAAGTAAAGTGCCAGTCCCGTTATCCGTTTTACACCAAAATGAATGGGGCTCTTTGCATATTAGAAAAAGGTCGAAATACAAGGTTTCAAAATTTTCTGAATGATAGTATTTGAGTTAGAGTGAAGGATCCACACATACATACATACATACACACATACACACACACACACACACACACACACACACACACACACACACACACACACACACACACACACACACACACACACACACACACAAATTGGATTCTAGGGTCCTTAAAACGTGGTCATTTACTAAAATCTCGATATGCTCATCATTTTTATTACATCCAGTATAAATAAGAAAAAAAAACGAAAAATTGTATATTTTCGGAAACAGTTTTAAAGGTTTTTTTCTATTTTGGTTCTTTAATATGTACTTTATGAAACCCATTTGGATATCATAAAGTACTTCCTTATGACATCCAAATGAGTTGCTTAAAGTACATATTAAACAACCGAAATTGAAATTCCTGGACATGAAATAACATTTTTTGAAAAACATTTCAGCGCACTTGTCCCCTTAGAAAACTCGCTCGTTTCTAAGAATGACGCCTGCGCTAAAATCATGTCTTATGAAACTTGTATCTTAATGTACTATAAAAGGTTTAATAAATTTGCATAGTAACTAAAAATAAAATATTGGTCTTGTCACTGATAAGGTATAACCAAACTAATGTTTGTGTTTATTTTTCATTAATATTGATAGACGTGGATAAAGTGCTGTATTTCGGGTAATTCCAACTCGTTTTTATTTGACACATTTATCTCAAGGAAAAATAATGTTAACAAACAGCTATTAATGAAAACATTTAAATTAAACAGATTTAAGTGCCAAAAAATTCAGCTAACAGTATTGATTTGTAAAAAAAACTATAAATTTATTAATTTTAAAACACATCATAGACAACATGTAAAACTCACGTGTATTTCTCTTCATTTTTTGCTAATACATTATTAGCAAATCGTATAACAATTGACTATATTTCTTTCTCTTATTGACGTCATGAAGAAATGTCAATCAATGACAATGAAAACATAATTTTGTTTAACTTATTCGACATCTAATGAAACTCTGAACAAATGTATTTAGATGACGTTAAACGAACGGAAAAGTAAAATGAGATCTGAGATCTTTAAATTCAATTTCAAAGAATATTATTATACTTATGCTAAATATAATATGACGGTTCTCAAAACAAAAATGTGATATTTTTGCACAGTTTAAAATAGTGTGGATAGCTTGCATTATTATCTATTTAAAAAATATGATGTGGCCAGCACATTACCTTCCGTCAATTATATGAGGCATTTACGAAAATTCTGCCGGTGAACTGTTACCGGTAAACAGCTGTTTATCAGGTTATAGCTACCGGAATCGATATTTTAAGAACGCAAGTAGCAAACAGGGGTAGATCCATAAGCTATAAAAAAAATTGAAAATTTGAATGTAGTTAACAAACTGAGCAGAGTTCTACTTTGAACAAATTTCCAATTTTAAAGCGCGTGCTTCGCTTTGCACCACTACCTTTTTTTGAGTCCGGTAGATTAATCTGGTAAATATTGTACAATTGTCGAACACGGTAACGTTTTACCAATGTTGTTTTCGAACACAGTCGGTAGATGTGGTATCTACCGGTAGAATTTTCGTAAATGCCGATGTATTTTCTTTAAAATCCATACAGAAAGTTCCTTGCAAAAGATTCTAAATTTCTTGTATGTACATTACCTTTCGACAGTTGTATGTATTTTATACAAATTCCATACAGAAAGTTTCGACCAAAAATATCCTATATTTCGAGTAAAATTAATACAAATATACTACGAATATGTCAATTGCACTTGACACTGACATATTTCAATCAGAATTTTATTAATATAGTAGCTGTTTCTAGCATAGGTAGCTTATTTATGAAATTTAATTTCTTTATAATTTTATAACTCTGTATCCATTTAATATGAAGTATAAAATGCAGTTAAATCTTATAGAGAATACAAAGGTCTTTAATATTTATAATAACATTGAATGTGAAAAAATGATATTTAACATCGTTTTTTCAAGAAAAACTGTTAAAATCTTCAAAAGAGGGTACTTCCGGTTGACCAATTATAACCAAAATCTAATCAGCTCTTCATATGGATACAAGGAAGAGGAATACGAAAGAATTATACTTTTTGGAATTATAGTTTTAGAGTTATCGTAGACGAAAATTTTGTTACACGCACACACATACACACACACACACACACACACACACACACACACACACACACACACACATACATACACACACACACATACAGACATCATCGTAAAAATAGTAAAATCGTATTCTAGGGACCTTAAAACGTGCTTGTTCATTAAAAACTCACCACCGAAATTTTTGACCAAAGACAATACCTTCCTTACCTAAAGGTGACGGAAGGTAAAAAAGAGAGCAGGTAAAAATATTTTTGAATCATTAGAAAACAGGTAAACGATGATATAACAAACTTCTTCATTTAAATAATTTCTCCTGGATCCTAAAGGCCATTTCTACGATTTAAATAAAATAAAAATGGATATGGAATCTAAACTACCCCACGGGACTTAGTGTGTAAGCCGATTTGGGCGCGCATAACTCAGGGTTAACTGACAATTAAGATAACAGAGTTAAACCAGAGATGAATTACCAATAATATTACGCCATACCTATTGTGTTTCCTTAATTCAGATTGCAATAAATTTCTATTCCATAAGGTATCTGATAATTAGTTTCTATGCTAATAAACCTAACAAAAGATTTTAGAACTTATAAAAGCATAATAGACTATGTTTGCGTCAGACCATTAAAACTAGAACATAAATATCATAGTATATTTCTTTTAAAATAGCACAATAGGTTATAAACAAAAAGTTACTATACATAATAAAATTTGAAAGGAACATTATGATTTTATTTTCCATATTTTTACGTCAGCTTTAATAAGAATATTCCACAAACGAGTACGTAGTAAAAATTAAAATAAACCAAGGTTTCAAATTTAAGTCTCCACAAAATCCTTCAGGTACTTCTAAGAATTATTGGCAGACTAGTCCTTGTCCATCGAGTGACATCACGAAAACATATGACGATGTAACCAAACTGTCAATAGCTATCCAACTGCGTCATTTTGTCACAAGAAGGACAAGTCACCACGTGAGTGTTCTTCATCAACTCAGATGCCAAGATTCGAAGAGCGAGTAAATATAGAAATAAAAAGCTATTCGGGAGTATTTCAAGACTTTCACACGGTTTTATGTGGGTTTGTTTGGGTCGTCTACAGCACGAACTCGTGATTTGAGATTCAGATATGGTTGTGAGGACCTGATTGACGCAAATGGAAAACGAATCAACAATTCCAGGAGGTGTGCATTTAGCTGGTTTTGTTGTTAGTTAGTAATCTGGAATAAACAGGAATATACACCTACTTGTATTTTATTTACTAATGAAATTAAAAGCTTATTTCGAGAATTCTGACGCCTGTTGTAAAAACAATAAGCAATATATTTTCATACATTAACAACAAGAACTTTATATTGGTTTCAAGTATTTGCATTTGAAATGTTTATTTCCAACGAGTTCTCAAATTCTTACAAAATCAAAATCCAGTAAATTTGCTTTTTCTCTGTTTCGGAAAAAGGAAGACGTATTCTAGTGGCACGCTTATTCTTAAATGATTTTTTCGTGTCATTTTGTTGTTTGAGATTGGCATGACTTCTTAAATACACAAAATATCTAGGCAATGAACAAAATAAAAACAAAAATCACTGTTACCAATCTAGTTGTTTGCTATTCTGTCAAAATATCCCTCAAACAAATTTTTTAGCTGTTTTCATAAAAAAAATTATGCAAATGAAAGCCGAAACAGAAAAAATTGTATAAAGCACTCGTTACAGAAGGCTATTCAAGAATTCTTTTTAAAAGTAGTCTTTTGTAAAAGTTGCTAATTTAGAACAAAAAGTTGACATTTGCAGTTTTTTGGTCAAAACCATAATACAGCGTGCTCAAAAAATTCCTAACTCGGAGTAGGTTATGAGGAGAGAAACGTGTGTCTCAACATTATTCAATTCAAAAGTCAAATTGTCAAAATTGATTTTGAAATGTAATTTTAAGGAAAATAGACAATAAAGCGAAGGGTATATTGACTTTCGCCGTTATCTAATTTGTTTCCATTTCTAAAATAAGATTCAAAAAGAAAAACTTTAATTTCTTTAGATAACATTTTTGACAATACCTCATATCAAATTGACATTTAATTAAATATTTTTAAATTGACATACATTTCTTGGTTCATAGCCTACTCCGAGTTAGAATTTTTTTTGAAGACACTGAATTTCCGAATTTGCGTTTGGGGTTTTGAAGTGGTTTAAAAATTTTGAACGGTTTAAGAGTTTTCTATTAACTTTTACAGATTTTTGGGGATATCTAGAGCTGTATGTTTATTTAATCTAAAGAATAATGTACTACTTAGAAAATTAATTAAATAGCATTTTGAAGTGAAAAATTTCAAATGAGAACGAAGATATATATGTGGTTTGTACGTCAGCAGAAATAAAGAAACTTGCTAAAGGTGCGGACACACTACTACTCACATGATTTTCACGTGTCAGTGTCAAAATTGTTGAGACCCATATTGGAAAATTTTATTATGAAACCTAACATTTTACTTGCAGAAGTACATATTAGATTAGTATGCCCTGTGAACTTGAAATTAATTGTAAAAGTAATACCTAGGTCTCTTATATTTGTTTTACGAGTGAGCGTTGTATTGTACACGAAATATGAGCATTAAATGGTGTTCATCTTTATGGAGTACCTACAACATTATGCAGCATTTATCAATATTTAGTTGTAACTTATTCATTTCACACCAATCAGTCAGCAAATTAATATTTCTTTGAAGGTACAAACATCTTGTGAAGTAGATATAGTATGAAATATTTTAATATCATCTGAATAGGCAAGAACCTGGCAGTCAAAACATTGAATTAACTCATCTATAAATAAAACAAGCAATAGAGGGCCTAAATTAGAACCCTGTGGCACTCTAGAAGTACTAATAAATCTCTTGGAGGAGAAACCATTGTAGAAAATAACACATTGTCGATTTATAATCAATTAACATTTTTTGTATAATTGGGGGAATATGGGCCATTCCAATACTTGTAGAATATACTATTCCCATCCCTTATAGACAATATTCCGAGCTAGCTCAGTAAAGAAGTGTTTTTTTCGGTCTAAAAAGTGATCAGAAACAGCTCATTTTGTGAACGATAGATTGTAACACAAAATATATTTAAAACGTTTTAGAGTAAAATTTGAGCAGTGTTTTTATCATCTTTTTGGTCATTTCTGAATCAATGTGGCAAAACTAGTCCGCTGTTGTATTTTTACTGACACTTGTTTTTCTTTTTGTTTAATTAATGTTGCTAGTCACTTATTGTAGTACGCACAAGTTTTCTGAGAATACGATGTTAATTGTAA
The DNA here is from genome assembly GCA_963082715.1 of Harpalus rubripes. Taxonomy (NCBI): domain Eukaryota; kingdom Metazoa; phylum Arthropoda; class Insecta; order Coleoptera; family Carabidae; genus Harpalus; species Harpalus rubripes. The sequence continues at coordinate 87,061,055 of OY720449.1, forward strand.
TTGTTAATTATTATTTCTGAAAGTAAATGTAAATAACAATTGAATTTAAAAAAGCGTCAATTCTACCTGTGTATGTGTACCGGAGTCAAAGTTGCATTCAGAAACAGCTCATTTTGTGGACGATAGATTGTAACACAAAATATCTTTAAAAAGTTTTAGAGTAAAAATTGAGCAGTGTTTTTATTATCTTTTTCGTCATTTCTGAATCAATGTGGAAAAACTAATCCGCTGTTTTATTTTTACTGACACTTGTTTTTCTTTTTCTTTATTTAATGTTGCTAGTCACTTATTGTAGTACGCACAAGTTTTCTGAGAATACGGTGTTAATTCTAATTGTTAATTATTGTTTCTGAAAGTAAATGTAAATAACAATTGAATTTAAAAAAGCGTTAATTTTACCTGTATATGTGTACTGGAGTCAAAGTTGCATTTATGTACGATTAATGCAGTGTGGAAATTAAATTTTATTCAGTATTTTCAACATGTGACTCTGACTTTCTGACATCATCTATTGCATTAAATAACCAACTCTGTTCTCGTGATCAACTATAAACATTAGTTTTCTAAGTAAACATATAATTTTTAATATATTAATCACTAAACCGCGTCACATATGCACGTTTTCATAAAGTGCTTAATTGTTATTATTTTTTGTGTGCTGTAGAAAAACTTTTAATTGTAAATAGAAGTAGATAGGTATATTACGTATGCTTTTTATAACCGTGTACCAGTTACTTTTGGAATAGAATTCAAAACTGTGAATGAACTAATATATTATATTTAAATTAATGTCTAAAGGATGTTTTTGAAAAACAATGTACGCCGTTTCCCAAAATATTATTAAATAGAAAACACTATATATTACATTAATGTATTTCATAAATTAGAAACATAATATATGGATTAAAACATGTAAATAATGATGCATGATTATAAATTTAGTTTAATCGCAATTGAATTGACATATATATTAAATTTGTCATGAAATCAACTTTGAGAGCCAGTGAGGTGATATTTGGTAAGTGCCTTCAACTGTACAGATATACAGTCATTACCAAAAGCTAAAAAATAGGAAACTAAAAAAACAAAAAAAAATATTCTCGTACCTTATTGGCTCGATGCCCTGCAAAATTTATTTTATCCTTCAAAATTCAAAATTAATATCAAGTAAAATATAAATTAACATCATGCCGCTATCTATATTTTATGAGAGAAATAACATTTATCAAACTAAAATTTCTAACAAATTTAATTTTAGATCAGACAGACCTGAAACATTTGACGTATAAATGAAAAATATTTTGGAACAGTCAGTAGGAAGTATTATGGGGCATTAATTAAAACGTCAACTACTTGTTGCTTGTTATTTACAAGAAAAAGTCATTGAAATTTTGTTATGAATAAGCAACTAATGCGTTGGCATTATTTACAAACAAAAGAAAAAACATTTCGTGGTAACAAATAAAAAAATCTGATGTGGTCAGCACATTACCTTCCGTCAGTTCTATGTATTTTATACAAATTCCATACATACAATTTCTTGCAAAAGATTCTATATTTCCAGTATATTATCTTCCCTCAGGTCTATTTATTTTGTACAAATTCCATACAGAAAGTTTGTTAGAATTGATTCTACTCGTATATTTGCAGTAAAATTATAACACAAACATACTATATCAATATCTGTCAGAATTTTTTAAATTATAGTACTTGTTTCCAGTGTTATTACATAGCTAACTGCTTTATGAAATTTAATTTCTTTATAATTTTTAACTCAATATCCATTGAATATGAAGTATAAAATGTAATCAAATCGTATAGAGAATAAAATATTCTTTAATATTTATAATAACGTTAATTGTGAAAAAATGATATTTAACAGCGTTTTTCTAAGAAAAATTGATAAAATCTTCAAAAAATGAGGGTACTTCCGGTCGACCAATTATAACCATAATCTAACCAGCTCTTCATATGAATGTGACGAAGAGGAATACGAAAGAATTATAATTTTTAGAATTGTAGTGTTGGAGTTATCGAGGGAGAAAAAATCGTCACACACACACACCCACACACACACACACACACACACACACACACACACACACACACACACACACACACACATACACACACACATACACATAGACGTCAATACAAAAATAGTAAAATCGTATTCTAAGGACACTAAAACGTGCTTCTTTATTATTATTATTGGTTAATCAATTTTTAGACTATATAAAAATAAAATTGTGAATGGCCTGTTTTTTAAATATACGAATGAGTACATTGTTCTTTGAAATATCACTTATGTAAAATAGGTATAGGTGAACACAGAATCTGTCGAATGTACCAAGAAGATGCAGAAACTTCGGAATAGCTCAAAAGAAAACAACAAACTGAAGATTTGTTTCTGATAGAACGAAGAATATATTATCATGGTTTATTATCTGTGTGTCACCAACTTTTAAATTGTCAATGGATTCTTGAAAGGAATCTCCCATTGTACTTTTGTTTAACATAAGCTTCTAGATTCTCCTTTCTAGAAACCTTTAAAAATAGACTCCTACGAACTAAATTTCGTATTATCGTTTGCTAAAAACATACTATTAAAGTGCACCGTTTGTGCATAAACAAGCAAAATGAAAATCGAATCACATGATTCCTCTTTTTAGAAAGTTATATTTACTGCTTAACCATAAGTAAAGTATGCATTGAACTATAACCTAACACCACCTCCTCGCGTTAGTTTTTAGTCTTCCGTTTCGCAAGTTGTCGTTGGCGTTCAGAAATTTGCAGATGAAACGCATATCGCATATTGAATTCGAAGACGCTAAGTTATTTACAAACATTGGCTTGTCTGGTTAAAATAAACGATGCGAAACTCAAATGCTTGGCATCTAATGCACGTTGACTTTTTTGGCAAATGCTGAGTTACACCTGCCTAACAGCGCCACATTGTCGCGATTACAAAAGCATTTTTTATTTTCTGCTTCGGTAATGAGATATTTGAAGGAGATGTGTTAATTTAAGATGTTGACCCTCGGTTGAAATACTAAAAAAATATCACAATGTAACAATATGCTACTTGCGTGTCTTTTTTATTTAATATTTTTGAAGAGAAGATAAAAACTTGCTATCTATATTTTTACCTTCCGTCACCTTTAGGTAAGAAAGGTATTGTCTTTGGTCAAAAAATTCAATGATGAGTTTTCAATCAATAAGCACGGTTTAGGATCCCTAGAATACGATTTTACTATATGTATGTATGTTTGTATGTATGTATGTATGTATGTATGTATGTATGTATGTATGTATGTATGTATGTATGTATGTATGTGTGTATGTATGTATGTGTGTATGTATGTATGTATGTATGTATGTATGTATGTATGTATGTATGTATGTATGTATGTATGTATGTATGTATGTATGTGTGTATGTAGGTGTGTATGTATATGTGTGTGTGTAAAACAAAACTTTCGTCTGCGATAACTAATAATACAATTTCAAGAATTATAATTCTTTCATATTCTTCTTCGTTGCATCCATATGAAGAGCTGATTAGATTTTGGTTACAACTGGTCAACCGGAAGTATGTACCATAATTTGAAGATATTAACTGGTTTTCTTGAAAAAACTATGTTTTCGCACGATCGGGTTATTTTGTATATTTACCGATAGCGTTTCCGAGACAGTAGGTTTTATTTACCAATTACTGAACGGTAAGTGATGTGACTCACGTCGGTAAGTGATGTGCTTTACTTACCGTTCAGGAGGCAAGACGGTAAATAAATAATAACAAAAATCAAAGCTCACTTCAAAAATGACAAATAATTTTTTTTAATATGTCAAAATAATTTTAAAATCTTACTTTTCTTTTAAATTTTGTGCGTCGATTGTATAAAAAATATTATAAGAATCACGAACGTTAAGGAATTACCAATCTCAGACAAAATTGGGACCTTCGCTTCGCTCACATTGTCTTCGATCGGTAAACTGTCTTTACCGTTCTTAATACTTAATATACTATAAATATCATTTTTTTACATTTAATGTAATAAATATTAAAGAATATTTTATTCTCTATACGATTCGACTGCATTCTATACTTCATATTAAATGGATATATTGTTAAAACATATCAAATGGAAACAGCTTCTATATTAAGAAAATTCTGATTGAAAGATGTTAGTGTCAAGTGCAATTGACATAAGTGTGTTTGTGTTATAATTTTACTGGAAATATATGATCTTTTGCTAGAAATTTTCTGTCTGGAATTTGTACAAAACACATACAACTGCCAGAAGATACACAAGAAATAGAATCTTTTGCAAGGAACTTTCTGTATGAAATTTGTACAGAGTGATCAAGAATGGCTAAAGCATGCCGCTCCATACAATTTTGACATTTTGCGATATTTCCATGAGCGGAAGTTTCGAATTTTGCTAGCTGTCATAACAATACTGCCAAGAACCGTCTTGTTACGTTCAGCTGAACGAAAATTTGCACCAAGAAGAAATTTGTCACGTGATCTTCAGCCATTTTTTATCACTCTGTATAAACTACATAGAACGTCAGATTTTTTCTTTTAACAAAAATTGATGACAACCAATGAATGACCGTAAAGCCATAGCATCGGTACACCCCATAGCAACGGTTTTCTTCTTTCTCATAGCCTTCTCCAGTCTTACACCTTGTTTGTCCATCTAAGCTTATGCCGAAAGAGAGCAAAATGAACTAATGTCAAATTCAAATTTCTCACTCGCCATCTACAGTTTACATTCTTTAATATGATTCCTTTTCTCCAAATGAAAATAATCACAGAAAATATCCTTTCTTAATTTACTAAAAAACATTTTTTTAATAAAATTTATATTTTTACGTACGTTTTCAACATAACATTAGATAAGTGAGAGAAACCGAATTTTCGGTACACCGCAATCGACAAATTTAAAAAAAGAAATGAACAGATAGTATTTCACTAATAAAAATTCAGTTCAATAATTTCCTTGGGGTAATAATATTTATATCGTTCTCACCCACAATTTTTGTATAAAAAATTTATCGATTACATCGTCAATGTTCTGCGCGTGTTTTGGCAAAATTTTATCATTATACTATGATGAAGCAGATTTAAGACGTAGTTAAATATTACTCCGAATAATTTTAGAGCGATATTTTTAATTGGTACTTGAGACTTTGATAGTATCTAGAGAAGATCCCTAAGCAAAATTATGATTCATTTGTACAAATACAGACTTTTACTTTAAGTACCTATTGTAACTAAATTATTTGTTTGTTGTTTGTATTTGTTTTAATTTTTTAATTTTTGGTTTCAGATTCCGACCTATCAAAGCTATCGCATCTAGGTATGTAATCTTTTTTTTCATTATTTTCAATTTTAAATAGTACAAAATTGACCCCTGTGGTGCATTCTCCACGTCAGCAATGAGTGCCGTAAAGACGCGCTTTGTACACGCTCGCACGGTACGAATATCATCTGTGTACCAAGCACCAGTATATTAAAATTAGAACATCCATATACCATCAAATTTATTGTTAACATAAAACATATATTGGCTTTCTAATGATTTTAATCCATATTCATCCCAGTTGCCAGGGTCGGATTGGCCAGTCGGGATATTCGGGAATTTCCCGAGAGGCCGCGGCTTTTTTTGGCCGCCACTCTGTTATTACAAACTAAAATTTGAGTACGTAGCATCATCTAATTAACTTCTCCGAGTAACCGTTCTTATTTAGATCGTTTTCAATATTTTCTAATTCCTGACAAAATTTATTTCGGTGTTGCAGATATAGTCCGAGATCGAATATATGAGATTTTGATAATTTCTTACTTTGTAGTTTTTTAATGATTGGAATTATAGTTAAGGTATTGTCCAGTGTTGGTGTGTTGGTTTACGGTAGGGTAGACTGATGTTACTAGTCCATGGTTCGTTTTCTCTGTTAAATCATCCAAGAACGGAAGGACTCAATGAGATTTTTTCTCCATTGTGAACCTAATATAAAGTATCATCGACATATCTAAGCCAAAGTTTAGGTCTTATATTGGCTGTATCTAGTGATAATTTTTCAAAAAATTCCTTGTATAAATTGGCTATAACTGATATAATATGACAAGAAGATTTTGTGGTTGCAATTGTATTTAGCTCAAAAGTTTTACAAAATGTTTTGAATTCTCCACATATGATGTTCTTTTTCCTTGAAGTGGCTGAATGATTGGTAATAGAAATTGTGATAGTTTGTAAGTAGGAGAATTATGGAACTTTTGACGGGTTTCTGAGATGCTTAAATCTTTCTTATGGATTTTTGGAAGCCCCCCGTACAGGTGTGGAAGCTTGCTAAAATATGAAGTGAGATCTGTTCTTGATCTAAACGGAATATAATTCTTTATATTTCTGAAGAGCACCGTCCATTTTGTTTTCTATAGACGTAGTAGAATGTTTTCCAAGTTTCTTATAATTTCCTTCATTCAAAAGCTTTTCTATTTTCTGATCATATAAATTGGTATCCAATATTACTTTTATACACTTCCATTGTCTGTGGGTAGAATCTTGGTTGTGTCATCTTTCAATGCTTTATTTTCTTCGTTTTCAAGATTAGGTTTGATCACATAATTTTTTTGCTTCAGTATTTTCCTCACTTTCCATTTATTGGTAATTTAATATTGTCTACAACTTTTAAACGAAACTAAATGTTATTTTCTTAACTACAGAATGTTCTATATTTTAAACACTATTTTAGGAACGATTTTTTATATTTCAACATCTTTTATAACTGTTCAATTTCTATGTAGGCAAAAAATTCGTAGTATCCAACACCAAAACTAATTTATTACTTTGTGGTAATATAATTATAAATTTTAAAAAAAACTGGAGATGAGGCTGATCATGCTAGAATTTTCCCGGGCCGCTAAATCTTTCCAATCCGGTCCTGCCAGTTGCTATAGCTACTGCAGATAGAACAATAGATCAAATTACATAATCAACTATCTCGTACGTCACACGGAACTATAAATTTGATTTAGTAAACTTGTATGCAGCACAACTGGTGTTGGCACAATATGACATTACTGCAAACTTATGGTGCATGGAACAAATTTAATTTATGTACATCTTACCACAGATTTCCACACACAGCAATCAAAAATATGTCATTTCGAAATATTTGTTTTGACAAAGACACAGAAAAGTTAAAAGATATAGTTTTTTTATTAATTTTATTATTTAACTAGAATATATGAGCGGTAATACATGCATTAATCTAACATATACAATTCACATTCCTTTTTGACCTGTTATCGGCGTCCTCTTCCACACACGCAACTTTTTCAGCGACGGACTGGCCCTCTACGACGCGTTCCCCTAAGTGGGATAAAATACATATTGTCATTCCAATTTACAACAATTATCACAGGCGTGCATTATCATCTAATAAGATAGACAAGGAGGGGGGGAGGGTAATAAGGTTGTTCTCAAGTCCCAGACGTGGGCTGGCGCCCCGCATATTATCCCTATCCGCAAAAGTATACACCCAGTGCATTAATCTAACATTACAATTCACATTCCTTTTTGACCTGATATCGGCGTCCTTTTCCACACACGCAACTTTGTTTGCGACGGACTGGCCCTCTACGACGCGTTCCCCTAAGTGGGATAAAATACATATTGTCGTTCCAATTTACAACAATTATCACAGGCGTGCATTATCATCTAATAAGATAGACAGGAGAGGGGGGGCAATAATAAAGTTGTTCCCCTATCCGCAAAAGTATACACCCAGTGCATGGACGAATTGCTGGAATACGGCTCTCGTGAATAGTAATTTCTGAGCCACTAGTGGTACCGTAGCCACATGCGCATGTCCCAGACATGTTGAGTTCCCAGAATTCGACCTCCCAGAGGTGAATGGGTCCCAGACCCATTATGAGAGTTTAGCTTACGATCACACGTGTGTAGGTCCCAGACCTATCATGATAAACCCCAGGTTTATCCTTTACGTTCCAGATGTTCTCGTGTATCTCAGCCTCTCAGTACGCATGTCCCAGACATGTTGAGTTCCCAGAATTCGACCTCCTAGAGGTCAATGGGTTCCAGACCCATTATGAGAGTTTAGCTTACGATCATACGTGTGTAGGTCCCAGACCTATCATGATAAACCCCAGGTTTATCCATTACGTCCCAGACGTTCGCGTGTATCTCAGCCTCTCAGTTGGTGTTTCTCACACCTCGGAGCATATAGCTCCATGGACCCAAAGTTGTCCCAGACAACTCTTCGAATAATTAGGAAACTACTACATACGTTTGCGGCCACAAACAATTAATATAAATTTATATCACACATCTACCATGCATATCAAATACACAAGCAGAGTATAACATATCAATAAAGCATCTGGTGATCCACACCACACTATACCTGTATAATAATTAGAATGACAGCGAGTTATACCACTATCCTATAATTACTGCAAGCATCTCGTTATTTCTTTATTGACACTATTCACAGTTTCACCCACGTCTGCATACGACTGCTAGCACACAGCAACTAACTAGCCCTAACCATTCAAGGGTCGGGGGTTGTTGTTATTGTGTTTAGGATTGTCAAGTGTTTTTGCCTCAAGCCAGCGCTTCTAAACCAGTGACGCCCAGTGGAAAAGCGAATCTTACATTTGTTTATAATAAAAAGGTTGATGGACATTATATGTGAGGAGTACTTACATTATATATTTATTTCGGTTCTAAATACAGAATACATATTTTTTAAACAAATCTTGCGTAAATACTAAAAATTCATAAGAACTGACTGGTTTGTCCCTTAACTCCAGTTCCTGAAATGGCAAAAACTGCCCCCTTGGCAGGAGTGTCCTCCTTGAAGGTTGCGTCAGTGCCTATGAACAATGTAGTTAGATCTGGATCACCCATTTCTAACCAAATAGGGTATTTGGCTGGTAATTTATAAATCTGCTGAAATTGTTTCTTTTCCCAATCGTACAAAATAATCTACGAAAGAAATAAAATAGAACATTAAAAATGACACTTTCTTTATTTTGGTTTTTAAAATGTTTTTTTTTTTAATTTGGAACAATTCAAATAATTGTTATATATTCAAATATTAACGTTCTATATTTTATCATGAACGTAGAACTTAGTTGCCGAGGTGGTAAAGTCGAGGAAAATAAACTATATGATGGATAAAAAGGAACTTCACGAGGTGAATATCAAATTTTATTTAAAATCGACAAAGATATATTTATTTTTAAAGGTTATGTTGACAAATCTGACAGTTACTGTCAGTCAAACAAACGAACTTATTTTCAGTGTTGTGAACCTCCGGACATTTAAATTATCATCTTCTTCATCGAAATTATTTAATTCGTTCTTCTTGGACATATTTTTTGCCATTTTACGTAAAAATTTACTATTGCATATACAATTATTATCAAAAAGTTGGCAACACTGCATTTGCATGAAATCGTATTGGATTATGGTACGACTAGCGAATGAAAGTTGATGTTTAAATTATTTTTTATGCAACCGGACGCGAAATAAGCATTTCGCAGCCGCAATACAGGTCGCGAAATTGGATTTCGCGACCGTTGTTATGGTAACGGCCGCGAAATTAGGCAAACAAACACTTTGACACTTGAGAATTGCATGGTTATGTTTATCAAATGTCTATCCCATAGCCACCTTGAAACCTAACTATCTATTTACAATGAAACTGTTTAAAATTAATAAAATTTGTAATTACAACTTTTTTTACGGTTGCACAAAAAATATTGTGTACATCTTGTCCGCGAAATCCTTTAGCGCCCTCGAGATTGTCTTGTCTCGACCGCAAGCGGCCTCGGCGACAATTTTTCTCCCGGTACGCTAAAGAGTGATTTCGCGGCCTTGATATACAAATAACTATTATAGATTTGGTTTGTTTTGAAACCCTTGAGAAGAATAGAATTTTACGAAAAATTCAGGTATGAAATTTTTGCATGAACCCATTTAAATATTGGACTAGGAAAGCACAGAAATACATTATTATGTCTGGCTGAAAATAGATGGCCGACTAGGGTAAATGAATATCAAAACAGGGGTGCGTTTAAAATATTTTAAACATTTTTCATTTATGTTGATTATAACAAAATATTTTGATTTTCAAACTATTTATTTAGTTTGGCAATTCTATGAAATAGGATTATTTTTAATTTCTTCTAACAGTAATTCCGACTCGAGGGTTGCTTACACCTTAGACGAAACGAACTAGAATTTGCGGTATTAAATTTTTTTAAATACATCCCTGAATCCTGTTGTCAATGTCATTTTAAATGCCTCCTGGTATGGAGTACAATTCTATTATTCTGTAAGGGAATACATAAGGGTCAGTTTCCACATTTATTAAATAATCTAAACGTCAACTTTCATTCGTTAGTCATATTATACTTTAAGATGACTTTAGTGCCAATGTTTGTGCACTTTCAAATAAAAAGTATTTTGCAGTTAATAATTTTATTTGTTACTTGGATATATCATTTATTCATACCGCCTACAACTACCGAAACTTAATTTTTTATAGTTACTAATTTGTAAAATTAACAACTAACTAAATTTCAATACTGTAAATAATTTTGGCTGTCTATATTTACTGTACCTTGTCCGCAAATAGACTTGTTGTTTGCTTGGTTAAAAAAACAAACAGTTGTACATTTAGTTCACGTCCACAGTCAGTCCGTTAGTATTTGCAGATATCGGAGCAATGTTAATGGACCTGTCAACTTGGAATGCAATCTATAATGTTACACTAACTTACCGTGCCTGATTCACATAGTCCGATCCAGAGTAAATTGGATTTCGTAACGGTTAAAGAACAAATACACCCTTGGAAATATCTCTCGGATGTTAGGTTGAATACTATTTTTCCTTCACCTAACGAGGACGAGATTAACAAAAAAAATATATATTAGGGCAGGGCCCTGTTTTATAAAAATTACTAGCCGACAAGTGACAAGTGTACGAGTGACAAGTTCTAGTAATTTCTGTTTCAAGAATAATTTTGATTACTTGTCAGTTTTCCAATATTACTAGTTAACAAGTTTGAAACCATGGTTTCATAGTAAATGTAATATGCAGCCACCTTTGCCTTATATATATATATATATATATATATATATATATATATATATATATATATATATATATATATATATATATATATATACCGTGTGTCTGTATTAAAGGTGTACATAGGAGATTAACATGAGAAATCAGTTTTTTACAATTTCCTGCTCGTCTAATTATTTTAAGTAAAAATGCGTTAAATAAAAGTTTTAGGGAATAAAATTCTGCATCTAAATCAATAAACAGAATTACTTTCACACGCTTTGTAACGACAGATATTAAATATGAAAATGTCGAAAATTACGTTGAAAATATCGACAGCCATGGAATTGAATAAAAAATAAATAAATGCTTGACGTTTTATCAAATTGTTAGATACGTCAAATAAGTTAACTTACGTTGTGACAGATAAAACGTCAAGCATTTATTTATTTTTTGTTCAATTCCATGGCTGTCGATATTTTCAACGTGTCAAATAAAAGTTATAGGGCATAAAATTCTACATCTAAATCAATAAATAGAATTACCTTTCCATGCTTTATAACGACAGAAATTAATTATAAAAATGTTGAAAATTACGTTGAAAATATCGACAGCCATGGAATTGAACAAAAAATAAATAAATGCTTGACGTTTTATCTGTCACAACGTAAGTTAACTTATTTGACGTATCTAACAATTTGATAAAACGTCAAGCATTTATTTATTTTTTATTCAATTCCATGGCTGTCGATATTTTCAACGTAATTTTCGACATTTTCATATTTAATATCTGTCGTTACAAAGCGTGTGAAAGTAATTCTGTTTATTGATTTAGATGCAGAATTTTATTCCCTAAAACTTTTATTTAACGCATTTTTACTTAAAATAATTAGGCGAGCAGGAAATTGTAAAAAACTGATTTCTCATGTTAATCTCCTATGTACACCTTTAAGACAGACACACGGTATATATATATTAATCATATTAAAAAGTATGCCTTTTAAAATAATTTAATTTTATCCACATTTTGTCATTCAACCAAGGCATTTAACCCTTGCAATTAATGAAAATAAAGCAGGTGAAATTATAATGATTTGTAATTATATTTATTATGGCAAAAATGCTATTAAATTGGGGTTTCTTCGGGAAATTAAAGAACATAAAGATATTCTGTTTGGCGCTTTTTCCACAAATTTAAGAAAAAAATATGAAATGCGAGAAAAGATATTAATCTATGAATTTGCTGTTTCGCACGCATAATGAGGACTGGCAATATTGCCGGGATACATTATAATCACTGGTAAATCCTTTTGCTATAGTCTCACTTTGTAGTATAATAACACATTTTCTCTATTTATTTAAACACAAACTCATTTTCATATTTTCTTTTAAAATTTTAATTAGATTAATAAATTTTTGTAATATTGGAATAATTGCTCCCTTCTAAATATTGCTATAGTCCGTTTCCCCGAAATGAGAGAAATTGGAACTAACCTGGGTTCAAGCCATTCTTATTGGTCGATGATGACAAATTTGAAGTTGAATCTTCAGATTTATCATCATCGACTAATAAGAATGATTTGGTTCGGATCCCGTGTTAGTTCCAATTTGTCTCGTTTTGGCGAAAGGTCTGTGTCGAAAAGTATTAAATTATTAAATGCCTCAATTTTTATGAAGACAATCTAAATCGTCCATTAAATTCATATTTTAGTTCAATATATTCATAGCACGATTTTCTTATAAAAATTCTAGCCAGTCAAATTTAATATGAACATCTTCCTCTTTTGAATCACTGGACCACATGTTTTTTATATTACATAAGAAAATTCCTATAATTAATTGTCATAAAGAATTCATTTGTCAACTTGTAATTTCCAAATGACCAATCTTTCATTCATGGTTATTGTTCACTTGTAAAATACTAGTAGTAAAAACCAGTAAACATTTTTTGAAATGCTACACTTGTAAACTGAAAAAATACACTTGTAGAAACGGACTAGTTTACTTGTCACTTGTAATTTATACTTGTAGGTTTTTGAAACAGAAACTTGTCAAATTATTAGTTTGACAAGTTCTACAGTGGTAATTTACAAGTGTAGAAGTTTTATGAAACAAGGCCCTTGTCGTATGAACAATTGAAAAGCTCTTGTCATAACAACCGTAGTACATTTTTTCAAATTTGATATAATCAAACTTACTAGATTTCTTACTGTTAATGATATATGTAGTTTGATTTAACTCAGAATCTTGTTTAAATATCGAAAAACTATTTACTGGATATTAGAAATGGAAAAATAAACACTATTGAGCAATTATAATAATTAGACAAACGCTCAAATATTAAAATGCCGTAACTCCTAAACGAACGCGAAAGATTCTCATCAAAACGTCAATTTTGTGATAGCATTTGCGACAATGTATTCCACAATAGTCAATAAAGAGGCACTTTTATTGATTGCTTTAGAATCCTAATGAAATCACTAGCGAGTAACCAGCGACGATGACAAAACCCGTGTATGCAGACAAAGCACTTGGTGTGCACTTTCAGTAAACGACAATTTGGACAGCGAAAGTTTTGCTTACGCTGCGAATATTTCGCGTTGGTTTGGAGAAGCATTTAGATACATTTTGCGAAAAACAGTTTTACCAAACCGTTGGGCATCATTAAAAGTACATGTTGTATATAACCCATATTTACAATGTTTGAACTTTGGTTTTTCTGCCAAGAGCTCTTCAATTGATTAAAGACGATTAGTTGACTAGTATTGTTTTTCTCTCTTAGTTGTTTATTGTAACGTAGAACGCCCGCCATCGCCACGGCTGTCGCAGCCGCTCCGCGAGCGAGCGAGTGTCTATTTACAGCGATGACGCAATCGCGCTAGCAGCCGGGCTACATAGGCAAATAGGTCGCGACGTGTTTAATTACTTCCGGTCGCCCGAACCTTTTGTGTTCATTTTTATTATGCAATCGAACGTTCTAGAGCTTTTCTAGAATATAAAGGCATCTGTATAAAAGGTACGTAGCTATGCTCGGGAGTTAGTTACATGGAGAGATATATGGAGACATTCGCATGGAGTGTTAGAGAGTAAAGTGTTAGTAAGAAGCACAGCAGTATCGTAGTGAGCGTATGCAGTTGGTGTCGAGTAGGTACTCGGAAAGTTACTGATATATTGCGATAGCTGTGGATGTGAATATTCGGTAGTGTTGACGAGTATTGGAAAGCTATATTGTACAGGGACAGTAACGGCAAGTCAGGACGTTACTGGTATACCGGGATAGCTGGAAAGCGAATACTCGATAGTGTTGAAGAGTATTGTGAAGCTAGGTATACGGGCACAGTAGCGGCAAGTGGAAGAGAATACTAGGCAGTGGTCTTGAAGAATTGTGGAAGGAGAAAGTTAGTTAAATAAATAGACAAATAGTGTTGTGAAAGAGGAGATTTCTGTCCGAGCAGTTGAATATACAGACGCTGTTGAGTCAGTTGAGTATATAGACGCTGTGGAGGTCGGAAGGCGGACAGTTGAACGTGATATAAGTATATAGTGAAATAAATATCGCGTAACAGTCTGCAAGAGACTGCAATAGACCGGCAGTCTAAGATTGGAACGCGTAGTGAAATAAATAATTTGTAATATCGTGGAAATAAATAGTAGTGTTAATTGGTTAAATAAATAGTGTTAGTGTTATCTAGTTAATGATAGTTTTAGTCTTAATTAGTTTTTAATAATTGTTTAATATTAGTAATATTAACTTTCATTATAGTTTAATAAACACTTAATTTAAAAAAATAAATAAAAACGTTACATTATTTTAGAGAAAAGTACTTTAAATAACAGTTCTAAAAAAATTAACGGCAAATATTTCTTACCTATTGTTCCATTATTAATTTCGTATTTATACATCCATATAAGGCTTTCCTCTGAATCTGCTAGGAACATTTTTTTAAAGTCAGAAGTAAATCCAATACCTTGAGGGTGTTTCATTTTATGTAAACCATTCACAGTTTTTGATTTTTCTTCGATAACTTGTAACAATTTTCCAGTATTTTTATTATCTAGTTTATTTGTATCTTTTGGAGCAACATCTATAAAAATCAACACCTATATATTAATTGCCTAGTTTCAAAAACCAGCAAAACCACTTTTGGCAAAAAATGAGTTGAGACGAATTGAGATTTTGACCAAAAAAAAATTAAAGCTAATTTACTATTTGTCCTACCAATATAAATGCGTCCCTTTTTGTCCACTTTGCAGTAGGTGAACCACATGGTAGCATCTGCTTCAAGTACTTTTGAAGATTTTACTTTGATAGATATGATATTTTCTTTGTCATCTCGTTGCGTTTGTAAATATACCAGTTTATGATCAGCTAAAGCAACAAATAAATCTTGGTCGTCTTTAGTAGGTATTGCTGCCAATATATGTTTCAATCCTGTAACAAAATTAAAGTTTGCTGTAGTAGTAGACTCTTTCAACCGTATTTAAGAATGCCCATAAACTTACAAGACTTATAGCTTTGTTCTAAGATAAAATTATGTATTGTATCTATTACGTAATTATATCTTTACGTAATAGGCTACTTGCGTGGTACTGAAAATCTGATATCTATCACTAAATACCTAAAGTAAAGTTGAAAACGTATGTAAATATATAAATTTTATTTATAAAAATATATTTGTTTTTTAATAAATTAAGAAAGAAAATTTATTGGCGTCATTATTTTGAACTAGAGAAAGGGATGCATATTTAAGAATATGTAGATGGCGAGCGAGTGCGAGTTTTAATTTGATTTTGACATTAGTTAATATAATATTAATAATTTACGAAACGTATTTAGTTTTTGTTGCAAAAATAAACTTAAGAACTTAAATATGAAAACTTTAACTTATAGTTACTTTTTGAACCGCAATTTTTATATTTAGATCACACCTTAAAATAATTACTTACAGATTCTTTTCGAGTTTTGAATTTCAAAGAAGCCGAACATATTTATCAGTACTAGTTGTTAGTAAAACGTGAAATTAAAATGTTATTACATTACGAAATAGGTACTAAATGTATGTCATGTTGCAAAAAATAAAATAAAAACTAAGCAAATTTTTTATTTAAACCGAAACCGAAAAAAACCGAAACCGTAACGAAAACGAAATTTATTTGTTTTTTTAACCGAAACGAAAACCGACATAATATTTCAAAAAAACCGTAACCGATAACCGAAACCGAATCTTTATTAATGTAAAAACCATTAACCGTAACCGAACCCGAAATCCCTGCCCACAAGTAACCCATTATAATAGTTTTAGTTATATTTAACCTTAGACTCCATCTATTATTAATTTTCCATACGACTTCGACGAAGTAAGGTATTTGCTTTCATTTTCAACAAAATACAAAATAGTATAACCTAACCTCAAAACAATTAAGTTGAAGTATTTAATTTTAGGTGGATAAAGACCGATACATGCCATTGGCATAAGCCGATTTAGTAGAATGTAGTTACTTTTGTTTTTCAATAAAATCCAAAATAATCTATACAACTTATTATATTTTCCACAAGTGTTCAGAGAATATATTTAAGGTACTACTACAAAAAAAATTAAAAACAATAAAATAAAAATAGATATGGAATCTAAACCAGTCCACGCGACTTAGTGAGTAAGCCGATTTAGGCGCGCCTAATTTAGGATTACCTGACAAAAGAAAAAAGATGGGTAACAAGTTTTTATCGTCTCTTAAAAATTAAAAAAATGGCACACAAGTCGCCCTTTGCATAAATTAATTTCATTGTTAAATTATTTTACATAATAGTTATAACTAATATCTTCATTCCAAATATTATAGTAACCACAGGTACACAATATATTTCTCTTAAGTGAACAACTCTTAATTATAGAAATTTTGAAAAACATCTTTTTGTCCTGTAATTAGTACGTTAAGTACCATATGACATTCTAATATGTACCTGAAGTTGTGGGACAGCCTGTATACAGTTTAACATGTGACAAACTATTGCCTGATATTTATATAAATAATGTAGGTGATAGACAAACTGGTTTCCAATTAGCTATGAATGTAGTGTTATTTTAATTTTGACGTTACAGGAATGAGGGGTTGTTTTTCGTGACTATTCCGGGCGCCAATCTTTTTATTTAATTATATACAAAAATAACAATAAATGATATTTTTTATTACTATATAAAATACTTTTTAAAAAATGTCAAGCCGGCTCATTGTTTTCGTAACAATAAAACAAAAATCTTATGTTTTAATTATTTCCCGCATTCATTTTGACTTTGAAAACACTTATTTCTCGCACGATTGTATGTAAAATATATTTACCACTTATAGGGACACGTCGAGGTTCTGCATTTTTCCCAGTAACTATCCAAAGAGCTGGATTGTCTCTTTCAACAAAATATAATTTATTATCAGCATTAAAGATTAAACCACTGGATGTATTTATATGTATAGATGTATTAGTGATCTGTTGTATTTCGGCACTCCCTGTAGATATACCACATTGATCTCCATAAGATCTGCAACGCATTTATTTAAAAATAAATTAATTAACTTGAGAATTATTATATTTTAATACTTAGTAAAAAAAATTGAAATCGGTATAAGAAATAAAAGTAAATTCATGATGGTACTGTATGCGTCGAATTTCAAATTGCAATAGATATTATTTCTAATATAACTTTTAATGTAGGTACTTAGCTGAATATCTAAATTACATAAAATTACAGTATTTAGTGATATTATATTTATCAAAAGTAATGGAGCACTATAACATAAACTGTCTTAGATAAAAATGCGAAAATATACTAAATTAATGAGAATTAGAGGAATAATTTTCTTTAAATATTAGTAAGTCGATTAATAATTAGCAATTTGATTGGTTGCCTGATTTTAAAAGCGAAACTCGCGCTTGTTTCTTCCGCCTACCGTTAAAACATCAATGAACAAACATTAACGCCATCCGCCTCCACAGTTTGTATCACAATATTGTAAAACAATGGTCAAACTGTTTCAATGTTCTATAATGTATTAAGGAAAGAATCTGATGTGACCAGCACATTACCTTCTATTATTTCTACGTATTTTCTACAATTACAAAAAGTTCCTTGCAAAAGATTCTATATTTCTTGTACATTATCTTCCGACAGTTTATATATTTTATACAAATACCATACGGAAAGTTTCCAGCATAAGATACTATATATTTCCAGTAAAATTATAACACAAATATACTACGAATATATCAATTTCACTTGACACTGACATCTTTCAATCAGAATTTTCTTAGGGGATCGTCTACGCCTTCCCAAATGTGCTAAAAGATGCTCTACATTTTTCCTAATTATTTATTTATTTATTGAAAAATCAATCCTACAGGATAAAATCCCAATTACAGGACGATTATAAAAAGGTATATAATATGATGCGTTGGCATAAATATAAATACATATTAGAATACAATAAAAAAATACGAAGATGAATATAGCAAACAGTATAATAAACAATCAATTTAAATATGGAAAAATTGCAGAAGTGATATTTTAAATTTATGTAAGGAATCGGCATAAATATCGGACTGAAGGTTGACATTATTAAATAAATTGCAAATTTGTCGAATAGGACATTTTAATTCATAATTTTCCCGCACTGTTCTTAAATTGAAAGTCAACTTGGTTCGTGAATTTAATCTAGGTACGTTGAAAGTGATACGAGATAAAATAGCACTATCGTTAACTTGACCATTTAACAATTTATATAAAAATGTAATGGAATGTATTTTCCTCCTTATCGATAAAGAATTCATATTAAAATAATGAAGTAACATATTATAATCGCAATCGAAACTAGGATACTGGCCGGTGACTTTATGACAAAATTTTAGAAACTTTTTGTCCAATGACTAAATAGCATTAGAATATTTGTCATAGGTATTATACAAATATGTTAGGAATTTTTTACTTATTTTTAACATATTTATTAAGAAAATTTGTATTATGTAACTTTTTACCTCCTGCTACCCTTGATAAGGCAGGTTTAGCGATCGTGCTAAAAATCGCATATCTAGATTTTGGTAAATGACCACGTTTTAAGGTCTCTAGAATCCAATTTTAACATTTTCACGATGATGTCTGTGTGTATGTGTGTGTATATCTGGGTGTGTATGTGTATGTATATGTGAGTCTGTGTGTCTGTATGGATCCTCCACTCTAACTCAAATACTATTATTCAGAAAATTTTGAAACCTTGTATTTCTACCTTATAGGGCGCGAGCAGACACGTGACTCAAGGGACCTTGACGTACTTAGAATCAGC
Organism: Harpalus rubripes; assembly: GCA_963082715.1. Taxonomy (NCBI): domain Eukaryota; kingdom Metazoa; phylum Arthropoda; class Insecta; order Coleoptera; family Carabidae; genus Harpalus; species Harpalus rubripes. The sequence continues at coordinate 87,080,497 of OY720449.1, forward strand.
TGATTTGTGTGCGCATGTCATTTTGACAAGAACATTGTCATTTTGACAAGACCAATGTATTGACTTATTTTGATTTTTAACTGCTAAAATGTTATTATTTTTAATTTCATGTGTTTTACTGCCTAAAAATTATAAAATATTAACATTTTAGCAATTCAAAATCAAAATAAGTCAAAACATTGGTCTTGTCAAAATGACAATGTTCTTGTCAAAATGACTTGCGCACACAAATCAGCTGATTCTAAGCACGTCAAGGTCCCTCGAGTCACGTGTTTGCTCGCGCCCTATTCTAATGTGAGAAGAAGCCATTAGATTTTGATGTAAATCAGATACCTTTATATGCTATTTTTTTAAGATTTGTGTTATAAAAATTGAAGATTATTAAATTTTCTATAGATTTGCATAAATACTTTTTCTATATATTTTATGGATAAATTTATAATATTATCCGTAATTTAAATCCTGGGGCCTACGCTTTAAACAAACAGCAAACACAACTCCTTACACAGTTCATATCACAAATGTATGTAACTAACAGATGTCACCGTCAAAGAATTTATCATTTCAAATTAATAATAGTAACGTTTTAAAAGGAAAATAGAAAATAGAACGATAGTTATATGGAATGGATCTTAATACAGTTTCCAGCATAACTAAATATGTAAATATGTGTATTTAAATTAATAAAAATTAAATAGCGGGAGGTATTGTGTTGGCCACATCATATTTTTATATTTGCAATATCATTGTTCTTATATCCGTGACAAAGCTCTAAAATGGGTGATTTTTGGTTAATTTGGAAGTAAATTTTTCGAATAAACAATAAATATTTTAAAATTTAAAAAAGTTACCTACCTAATTTCATGTTTTCTAAGAGTGAGGGTTTAAATTTGATTACAAATGAATGACAAATACCTGAGTTTTGATTTGTGTATTTCAACGGTAAAGTATACATAAAAACTTACGGACGATATCAAGTTATTTTAATAACATGAAAAAAATAAGTTACAAATTCGTAACAGATTTTGCAAAATTAACAAAAATTTAGAGCCTCTTTTCGTTTATTTGGAAAAGTGTAGACCGAGGAGTAAACGATCCCCTTAATATAGTAGCTATTTCCATAGTTATAGCATAGTTGGCTAATTTATGAAATTTAATTTCTTTATATTTTTTTAACTATGTATATCCATTTAATATGAAGTATAAAATTCAGTCAAATCGTATAGAGAATAAAATATTAAAGAATATTTATAATAACTTTGTAGAAAACCTGTAAAAATCTTAAAATGAGGGTACTTCCGGTTGACCAGTTATAACCGAAATCTAATCAGCTCTTCATTTGGGCGTAACGAAGACGAATACGAAAGAATTATATTATTTTGGAATTGTGTAGCATTAGAGTTATCTAAGGAAAAAAAATTGTCACACACACACACTCACATACACATACACGCGCGCACAAACACACACACGCACACACACATCATCGTGAAAATAGTACACTCGAATTGTAGGGACCCTAAAACGTGCTTATTCATCAAAAACTCACCAACGAATTTTTTGACAATACCTTTCTTACCTAAAGGTGACGGAAGGTAAACAACATATTATTTATATTATTTATTAATAATAATTTCTTCACGAATATAATGTACAAATTTATATAAAAATGTTGCAGCTATGCGAACCTGAAAAATTTGTACCGTCTAGAAATGAGAGTTTGTCGTCCACTGATGAGGACCAGCTACATCATAGCCAATTTCATCTCGATTATTATGGAAAAATAAGTCGCGTTTACACTAAAATTCTTAGTTTATACTGTACTTCCAGATTTTTTTAAATTGGTATAGGATCTCATTCCTTCCATTTAGTAAGATAAAAAGTACAAGGTAATTTTTTTAGCTAGAAATAAAATCAGTCTTGAGTTAACTTGCATTATGTATTTATTTCAGTTCAAATTACAGAATATTATAATACATTTTAAAAACAAATATTGTGTAAATACTAAAACCTTTGCCTTAATAATCCAATGCATGACTGCTTTGTCCTGTAACTCCAGTTCCTCTAATGGCGAAAAGTGACCCTTTTTCGTTAGTGTCATCATCAAAAGTTGCGTCAGTTCCTACGAACAATGTGGTCAAATCTGTGTCACCCATTTCCAACCAAATGGGGTAGTTGGATGGTATTTCATGAATCTGCTTAATTTGTTTCTTTTCGCAGTCGTACAAGATAATCTACGAAATTAGGACATTAAAAATGACATATTATTTATCTTCCTGTTTTTAAAATAATATAGTTATTTATTATATGAGTGTGGAATATTTTCTTTAGTGACTAATATAAATTTCATACGAGTGCAATGCAACGTTTTATCCAACACTTTTTTAAAAACTTCTTAAGTCATTTTTGTTTTCATACATCGCGTGACACTGACAAGTCAATTGATGAAGAATTTTAAATCACAAAAATTTGGAAAAAGTAAACCGACACTTTGAGTGACATGGCAGATGTCAATATACTAATTATGCTACAGTCACATGAATATTTTATATTAGGATACGTACTTCTGGTCGTATTTAATATTTAACTTATTAACAAACAGTTGCACATTTAGTTTACGTCCACAGTCAATCAGTCAGTACGGAGTTTTTGCATGATGTACGAGAATATTCCGTCAACGCTAACGTTACGTCTTTAATAACGGAGGTACAAAGTAACGGGTTTTCAAAAGTTTGGATTTTGTATTACGTTTTAAACACACGTATTTTGATTTTGACGTTCAAATGACAGTTGTTTAAATATCTGTCATTTTCATTGTGTTTTGGTAAAGAAATCAAACACTAATGGAAGAACTATTTAATGTTTGCTAAATAGCTTTAAAAGGTGTTCTACATGTTCAATGACAGCTCTGAAGAAAAAAAAATCCGGTAGTACAATTCATGTTATTTTTAATGATGTTTCAACCACATATCTTGAAGTTCATCTCTGTTACATTTCTTAGCAACTTCAAATTATTGTTCATGATAAATACTCTCAATTTTAAATATTTTATCCAATTTAAGGAATAAATAAGAAAATGTCGAATTTTTATGACAGTTCTGATTGCAAAACGAAAAGGTTCTGACGTTTTAAAATAAATGCTGGGCCTACTAGGTTATAGAAGACGTACACCAATCGGCCCGTCTTTTACCCCTGACGGACGTATTACGTCTTCAAATTTCACTTACGACAAATAACAAATATGATATTGCCTAGCAACCAAGACGTTAGTGTATACGTCTTTCGGGAAAACGCTATGCAAAAACTTCCTAATCCGACAGTATTAGCAGATATCGGAGCAATGTTAGTGGACATACCAACATGGAATGCAATCTATAATCCCTACATTTACTTACCGTGCCTGTTTTACAGATTCCGATCCAGAGTAAGTTATTTTTCGTAACGGTTAAAGAACAAACATACCCATCCAAATTCTTTTCAGATGTTGGGTCGAATACTTTTTCACCTTGACCTAACAACAGATAATTAAACAAATAAATATGTTAATTGTTTACAGATTATTTTAGAGAAAAATACTTCAAATAGCAGTTGTAGAAAAATTATTGCGCGCATCTTTTATTCGAAGTATTTTTCTAAAATAATCCAGACACAAATAACAGAGTCTTACTTATTGATTTATTTTTAATGTCGTATTTATACTTCCATATAACGTTGGCATCTGAATCTGCTAAGAACATACTTTTAAAATCAGAACTAAATCCAATACCCTGTGGATGTTTCATTTTTTGTAAATTAGGCACAGTTTTTGTTTCGTTTTGGGTAACGACTAACAATTTTCCGGTACTGTTTGGTTTACTTGCATTTTTTGGGGCAACATCTATAAAAATCAACATCTATATAGATTCGTTGTCCTCTGGTAATAACATGTGTCTCATAAGTTTTCAGAAATAATTTGAATGGGCGATACTCTTGTTTAAGGAAAGTATATTGAATCTGTTTATTACAACAAAAATGACCATAGCTTCAGATTTAACTTACTTATATGTTCTTACATATCATACTGCTAGTCGCTTCGTATCACATAGATGGCCAATTTGTATACGACTCCATAAAGCAATAGATTGGTTAATAACGCCAATCAGCTTAGTACTATGCAACATACGAAGTGCTAAGTAAAGCACATGTCCCATAAGTTTTGTCACAAATTTGTTTAAAACATTTTAAAACGTAATAATGGTTTTACGGCAATTTTTCAGAACAGATATAATTAACAGCTTTATAAACAACAAAAAATTTATTTTAAATTAAATGTAGAGGTCCATAGTCTTCCACAATACGCAGTCTTCTGGAAACATCTCGCATCAAGCCTTGGACCGTTGCAACATCAATCTCTCGAATTTTTCTAAAAATCCGTCATCTTAATTGTTGCTTGTTTTCGGCTTCCCAACCTACATCATACACTTTTCGAGACAAAATGGCCCATAAATCTTCAATTGACCGAGCCTGCGGTAAATTTGGGGGTTGTAGTTTTTTTTGGCACAAAAGGTATGTTGTGAGCATTCAGCCAATTTTGAGTTTCGCGTGCATAATGGCAGGAAGCCAAGTCTGGCCAAAACATAATATCATCTTGAGTATGATTCTGGTGGATAAAATTAATCAATTTTGTTAAGAAATTGTTAATATAACTTTGACTGCCCACAGCTTCGCCTCTAACTCGCCTATATAAGGTCTGGAAATCATAACAATTGATATCGCGCACCAAACTAAAACATTATCAGCAAATTTGGCCTTTGGCTTGTATTTTATATCGTCTGGACATTCTTCTACATTGTCCATGTAAAAACCGTCGTTTCCTTTAATTTCGGAATTACTTAGAGTGAAGTACTTTTCATCATCTATGACGATGACTTTATTATTTGCAAAATGAGTGCGGCTTAAAGCACGGCAACAACTTGGTATTCTAGCTAACTGATTTGGCGTATATTTAAGACATTTCTTTCTCTTGTGATATTCTATACCTTCTCTCTTCAGTTCTCTGGATTCTTAGAAATACCGTAACGCCGTGAAAGTCTTCTCAATGACTGTCCAATTTTATTCTTGGCACTTTCGACTAACTGGTTTGCTTTATGTTCAGTTAACACTTTAGGTCTTCCACTTTTCGGAAGATTTACGCATGGTATACCTTGCTCACATTCAGCTATCGCACGATATATGGTTCTCCGCGACACATTTTGTTTTTCAAAAAGTCGGACTATTTGAATTTTAGGCATCTGCCCAACTAAATTATAAACGCTTTTTCTAAGATCTAATATAAATACAATTAACGCAGGATTTTTCAAAATGTACTAAAAACAAATTTTAAAACTCGCCAAAGACTCGTGGGGCACGTAAACTTAGTCGTGTAGAAGAAAACGGGAAACTTGTTCTATATTAAATATGAATGTTAAAGATTAAGCTATGTTAATTGTAGTAATTAGCAGATTCAATAAATTTTCCTTAAACCATAATATCGTACGTTCAATTTTTTTTCCGAAAACTCATGTTTCGCTATATATATATATATATATATATATATATATATATATATATATATATATATATATATATATATATATATATACTGTGTATCTGTGTTAAAAGTGTACATGGGAAATCAGTTTTTTGAAATTTCCTGCTCGCCTAATTATTTTAAGCAAAAATGCGTCAAATAAAAGTTTTAGGGTATAAAATTCTACATCCAAAACAATAAACAGAATTACATTTGCATACTTATAACCGCAGAAATGAATTATGAAAATGTCGGAAATTACGTTAAAAATATCGACAGCCATGGAATTGAACAACAAATAAATAAATGCTTGACGTTTTATCTGTCACGTGATCTGTCACAACGTAAGTTAACATATTTGACGTTTCTGACAATTTGATTTGAACAAATATCGTTAATTATGGCAATAATAGAAATATAAAATTAATAAATAAATAAAGTTAAGAAAATTCAGTTTTGTTTAAATAATATGAATAAAAATTCAACATTCCGTAACAAAATTATGTATGATGCTGTTATGTACTACAACTTATTTACAATACATCTACAGAAGTATTACAGAAGGGGTCTACACTTATCATTCCTAACACTCTTTCTTAGAGTAACGCATGTTCTGCTCGTCCTATGTTCTGATTACGCGGCTCATGTGTATTGTTTGAAGACAAATTAGCAGTCTTTTCAAATTTTGTCACAAATTTAGCTCTTCATTCGTACAAATGTTCATTTTTTTGGTCATTTCAGACAATAAAACTAGAGAAAAATTGTCAGAAACGTCAAATATGTTAACTTACGTTATGACAGATAAAACGTCAAGCATTTATTTATTTTTTGTTCAATTCCATGGCTGTCGATATTTTCAACGTAATTTTCGATATTTTCATATTTAATTTCTGTCGTTACAATGCATGGAAAGGTAATTCTGTTTATTGTTTTAGATGCATGATTTTATACCCTAAAACTTTTATTTGACGCATTTTTGCTTAAAATAATTAGGCGAGCAGGAAATTGCAAAAAACTGATTTCCCATGTTAATCTCCTATGTACACTTTTAAGACAGACACACGGTATATATATATATATATATATATATATATATATATATATATATATATATATATATATATATATACGTGTGTCTATTTTAAAGGTGTACATAGGAGATTAACATGGGAAATCAGTTTTTTGCAATTTCCTGGCCGCCTAATTATTTTAAGCAAAAATGCTTGAAATAAAAGTTTTATGGTGTAAAATTCTACATCTAAAACAATAAATAGAATTACCTTTACATGCTTTATAACGACAGAAATTAAATATGAAAATGTGGAAAATTACTTTAAAAATACCGACAGCCATGGAATTGAACAAAAAATCAATAAATGCTTGACGTTTTATCTGTCACAACGTAAGTTTCTGACAATTTGATTTGAACAAATATCATTAATTATGGCAATAATAGAAATATAAAATTAATAAATAAAGTTAAGAAAATACAGTTTTGTTTAAATAATATGAATATATCAAAAATTCAACATTGCGCAACAAAATTATGTATGATGTTGTTATGTACTCTCAACTCATTTCCAATACATCTACCTTAGGCTCGGGCCACACTATGCGTTTTGGCGGTACCGGTTTAACGGGACCGGTTGACCGGGAAGACAACAACTTATTGTTTTAAATGAATACGTCCACACCGATGCGATTGCGGTCCGGTTGCCGGATACTACCGCAGCATGTTGCGGTTTGGCGGGACGGTCAATTTGCCGCATGACAACTACAACACATTGGAGATAATGTGAGCGTTCACAAGGGTCTAGTTTTGTTTTTTAATAGACAACGTATACTATTTGGGCTCTGCACTGATCAGATGTTGGTTCGACTGTGTCCGAATCGGGTTTTCATTGCTGCCGTCCTGTTTAGCGGGATATATGTAGACGCTGTACGATCTATCCCGTTTAACCGGATGCGGTTTTACCGGTCCCGCTAAAACGCATAGTGTGACCCGGGCCTTGTACTGCAGAAGGGGTCTACATTTATCATTCCTAACACTCTTTCTTAGAGTAACGCATGTTCTGCTCGTCCTATATTCTGATTACGCGGCTCACGTATATTTTTTGAACACACATTAGCAGTCTTTTCAAATTTTGTCACGAATTTAGCTCTTCATTCGTATAAAAGTTCATTTTTTAACCATTTCAGACAATAAAACTAGAGACAAAATCAAATTGTCAGAAACGTCAAATAAGTTAACTTACGTTGTGACAGATAAAACGTCAAGCATTTATTTATTTTTTGTTCAATTCCATGGCTGTCGATATTTTCAACGTAATTTTCGATATTTTCATATTTAATTTCTTCTAAAACTTTTATTTGACGCATTTTTGCTTAAAATAATTAGGCGAGCAGGAAATTGCAAAAAACTGATTTCCCATGTTAATCTCCTATGTACACTTTTAAGACAGACACACGGTATATATATATATATATATATATATATATATATATATATATATATATATATATATATATATATATATATATATATACATATACAATATTTGCTCAACTCAGTGAATAAGCAAATTGAAATGAACTAAGCTCACATATATTTGAAAACAACAACGTTTCACATATAGAAACTGAATGTCCCATACCATTTTGAATGTAACTCATCTCAGTTATCTCAAAGAGAACAACAATTAATGAGTTTATCTGATGTGAGCTTAGACCAACTAAGATTTTGACCAAAATGATTACAGCTAAGGATCTACTTGTCTTACCGATATAAAGGTTTCCCTCTTTGTCTACTCTGCAGTAGGTGAACAGCATAGAATTATCACGCTCAATTACTTTTATTTGTTTCTTTGAGAGGGATTTGAAATTTTTGTTATCATCACGTGTCACTGTCAATTGAAACATTTTATTATCAGCTAAAGCAATAAATTTATTTGGATCGCCTTTAGTAGGAATAGCTTCCAATAAACGTTTTACACCTGTAAGAAAATTTTTTAGTTATATTCATGTATACATCTGCAAAATATTGGTCCGTATTCAGAGACCAGCATTTGTTGAATGTAGAATTTTTCTCTGTTATTTAGTTATGGTTAATATTAAGACAACATTGTTTCTAAAAACAACAACGTAGCCTAACGCACAAAACTTGATCCAATATTTTGAGGAGACAAGATGATACTTTAAAACTGATATAGAAAATACCTAATTATTTGTGTATCAAGGATGTAAAAGTAATCATTTTTAATCGAATCTGAAATTTTCAATTAGATGAGACCAAAAAGCAAGTTTTAAAGCCGAGGTGCACACAACAAAGTTTATATTTTTAATATGCAGGATTACTCCTCCGGTAAATCTTTTTGTTGAGTTAAATACAACACTAAATTTCTTTGCTATTTAAACAAATGGTTGAAAATCGAGTTCGTAATGTAAAAGTGACCGTGAAGTAATTCGGCCGTAGTAGTAGTAATCTTTGACAGATATTAAAATAAAAGTAATACGTTATTTAGTTATTTATTATATGAGTGTGGAATGTATCATATTAGTCAAGAAAGAAATAGGGCTACGTAGCTAAATTTTGTTAGTGACTAATATACATTCCACACGAGTGTAATACAATGTTTTACCCAACACTTTTTTAAAACTTCTTAAATCTTTTTTACCTCTCGCTAAGAGAGGTATTGTATTCATGCTAAAAATCGCATATCCAGATTTTAATGAATAAGCACGTTTTAAGGTCCCTAGAATCCGATTATAACATTTTTACGATGATGTCCGTATGTGCGTGGATGTGTGTGTGTGTGTGTGTGTGTGTGTGTGTGTGTGTGTGTGTGTGTGTGGATGTGTGTGTGTGCATGTTGGATTCACTATATCTGAAATACTATAAGACTTAAGACATTTTTAACTACGGATTCCTCAATCTAACAATAATGGGAAGAGTCGAGTCAGTTTTGGTAACAATTGGACAACCGGAAGTAGTAGTTACAAGAAAAAAATCATCTAAATATTATTTATCGAAAATTTATGTAAATACTTATATTAAAGAACGTTAAATTCTTTATTCGATAAATATAAATTCATTATTATATCTTCTATAGATTTAGAGATAAAGAAAGGCATATAAAATAATTTGATGTAAAAAATATCAGATCAAACTACTACAACGCAAGAAATTTAAATGTTTGTAATTGACACATAAATGTCACTGTCAAAAATATTTGTACGCCACTGCCAAAACTAATTGTACGTCATTATGAAGATTATGAAAATAAAAAAAAGTCTACAACGGAAAAGAATATACGTAAAAAAGAATGTAAAAGGAATTTGCGAAAAAATGACGAATATAAAGAAAAAGAAAAGGAAAGTAGAAAAAGAAAATTTCAGGATATTGAAAATAAAGAAAATGTATGTATTGTACATAATTTATTTTAAAATATCCCATAGATTTTGCAAATATATGTGAGAATTATTTTGTAGTGAGACATGAATATATGTATTTCTATTCAAAAATATTTTTCGTTTTATGCGTAGAACCAGGTAAAATATCTGGCGAGAGGTTATGTGTTGGCCATATCAGATTTTTATGTTTTCATTCATCGTTTGACACTGTCAAATCAATTGATGTAGTATTTTAAATTACAAAGTAGCCATTGAATGGGTGTTATCAAATATGTTTCTGTTATATTGTTATTGAAAAAAAATTACTGTAATAATTATTGTCTGTCATTGGAAATTATTTGAAAGAAAAATACATTAAATTGGATGAAAATGAGGACCTTCCTTTAAAACGTATTCACTTAGAAGCACAAGCAGCATTTTTGAATTTAATTCCGAAACAAAAAACCACTAACTCGTTTCTCGTTTTCGTTTCATCAGCCGTACATAACAGCTGGCATTGTGTAAAGATAAGTAACCTATTTTAGCATAGATGTTAATATTAATTTAAATAAATAAACTTCATATTGTTATATTATTTCAATAACAAAATAATTTTGTAAAATTGCTTTTCATTCTTCCGTGATTTCTAAAATATTCTCTCACGGAGTAACTAATGTTGTACATTAGTTATTTCAAATACCCATAGTAACAAGTATATTATGAGTCGGTATGAATAAAAACAATTATTTACGAAATACATAGCTGCCTAAAAAATATATATTTACCAGGTACAGGTTTGCGTCTAGGACGCGAAGTTCTTCCAGTAATTGCGAAAAGAGCTGCGTTGTCTCTCTCAACCCAATATAACTGATTATCTGGACTGAAGACTAAACCACTGGCCGTCTCTTCATGTGAAGCGAGTTGTTGAATAACGACACCTCCTGTAGATAAACCACAATCATCTCCGTAAGATCTGCAAGAACATATATTGAAGAAATGATTAATTTGCGAATAATATGTTATTACTTCGAAACCAAAATAAAAATCGGTATAAAGAATAAAAGCTTATTCATTATGGTACTGTATGCGACGAATTTCATATTGCAATAGATATTATTTCTAATGCAACTTTTAATATAGGTAGCTTTATATCTAAATTACAGAAAATGATGGTATTTAGTAATATTATATTTATCAAAAGTAATTTTACTTAACCTTCCATGTAGTGAGATAAAAGTACAACGTAAAATTTTTCTTTATCAAAAATAATTGCAAATTTTAATTACTAAAATTATTATGTAAATTTCCGTATGGTTAATTCTATATTTTAATTATTCATATTATAATAATTAATAATCCTAAAATAAGGAACCTCGTTTTTTTAGCCGAATGGACACTTATGCTGCAATGGGCTACTTGCGTGCCATTTTTTTATTTAATATTTTTGAAGAGACGATAAAAACTTGCTACCCATATTTTTTCTTTTTGCAAAATTTTCATTAATTCACTAGGAAAAAATTATGAAATTTTAATATTTAAATTACCGCCATGTATGACGTAGAATTACGCCGAACCAATGAATGGCCGTAAAGCAATAACATCGGTACGTCCAACAGCAACGGCATGTGCGGGTAATTTAAACAGGACAGATCATCTGTTTGACGTTTGAATAATAATTTAGAAGTTAATATTTTCGTTTGTCATTTTAATCTTGTACGAGTATAAGCTAAGTTAAAATCCTTCAAAATCCTGCTAAACAAGTCGAAATATGCAATAAAAGTCACAGAAACCACGCAACTTGTAAATAATAAAGAAGAGAGACAGTGACAGAAAACTGAACTAATGTCAAAATTAAATTAAAACTCGTACTTGCTCGCCATCTACAAGTTACATTCTTAAATATGCATCCCTTTCTCCAGTTCAAAATAATGACGTCAAACAAAATCTTTTTTCTTAATTTATTAGAAAACAAATAATTTTTTTTAAATAAAATTTATATTTTTACATACGTTTTTAACTTTACTTTAGGTATTTTGCGATAGATATCAGATTTTCTGTACCACGCAAGTACCTATTTTGAACAAATCTGTAAGTCTTAAGGTGTATTCACAAATGAAAATTAGGTTTAGATTTATGGCTCATACTTTAGATTTAAAGACTTTGGCCGCATATTATGTAATGACTCCATTCACACTTCAGAATTTAGGGTCTCTAAATCAAAATCATAAAGCTAAACATTGCAAGGTCCAAACTTTAGGTTTATGATTTAGTTTGACGTCACAAACTTCACCAATCAGAACGAGTATGAAATGATATAGATATAGACCCATCTTTATTTAGTATCCACTTGATGGATTCGGCTTTTTAAACAAATGTGAAAAGAACATGGAGACTGTCATAACTTAATTGCTGAAATATAACCAATAATGCCAAGCGAATGACAGTTTCACGGCGCACAAATGTCTTGTTGAGTACTGCTCTACTGATATTTTAATCTTATTTTTGAATCATTTACATAGATGTCTGTACATATCAAAACTAATTTTCTGGTAATTTAAACTTACATTATGAATGACTTACTTAAATCTAAACAAAAACCATGAACCTAATTTTCATTTGTGAATGCACGTTAAAGGAACATTCACAAATGAAAATTAGGTTTAGATTTATCCTTTAGAATAATGACTTTGGCCGCATATTATGTAATGACTCCATTCACACTTCAGAATTTAGTGTCTCTAAATCCAAATCATAAAGCCAAACATTGCAAGGTCCATACTTTAGGTTTATGATTTAGTTTGACGTTACAAACTTCACCAATGAGAAAGAGTCTGAAACGATATAGATATATACACTCATCTTTACAGTATTCACTTGGTGGAATCAGCTTTATAACAAATGCGAGAAGAACATAGAAATGTCAGAATTTAATTGCTGAAATATAACCAATAATGCCAAGCGAATGACAGTTTCACGGCGCACGGGTATCTCTATTAAGTATTGCTCTACCGATATTTTAATCTTGTTTTTGAAGCATTTACATTGATGTCAGTACAAACAAAACTAAATTAGAGTTAAATTAAACTTGCATTTATGAATGACTGTCTTAAATCTAAACAAAAACCATAAACCTAATTTTCATTTGTGAATGCACATTTACAGATCTGTAAATCTGTAAAATCTGACAAAACGAATCTATTTTTGTTGATTTATATAAAATTATACATAAGAGTAGCAGCTTTCGTTGCGATTTTGTTCATTATTGTCAGGTTTACAGATCTGTAAGACAAAAGGTGCATTCACAAATGAAAATTAGGTTTATGGTTTTTGTTTAGGTTTAAGTAAGTCATTCATAAATGTAAGTTTAAATTACCTGAAAAAGTAAATGCTTAAAAAACAAGATTAAAATATCGGTAGATATAGAGCAGTACTCAACAAGACACCTGTGCGCCGTGAAACTATCATTCGCTTGGCATTATTGGTTATATTTCAGCAATTAAGTTATGACAGTCTCCATGTTCGCATTTGTGTAAAAAACCGAATCCGCCAAGTGGACACTAAATAACGATGGGTGTATATATCTATATCATTTCAAACTCGTTCTCATTGGTGAAGTTTGTAACGTCAAACTAAATCATAAACCTAAAGTTTGGACCTTGCAATGTTTAGCTTTATGATTTGGATTTAGAAACCCTAAATTGTGTGTGAATGGAGTCATTACATAATATGCGGCCAAAGTCTTTAAATCTAAAGTATAAACCATAAATCTAAACCTAATTTTCATTTGTGAATGCACCTTTACGGTTTTGTTTAGATTTGCAGCATTAGACTAGTGTAAAAACGTCGTGCGCCTTCTGGATGGTTAAGAAAACAGAAGTACTCAACGACGCATTAAAAACGGATTTAACCAAATTGTATCTGTAATAGTCGTGAGGATTGCAAACACGAATTGCAAAATGAAAAACCTGTCGTGGCGTATTGAGCATTGACCCATGCATGTTTGCTAGACAACAATCGTCACGATTTCCGTCTATTTGAGTTAAATTTGAATTTGATGAGTCTGCATCCGATGGTCATAGATCTAAACATATGTTCCATAGACGCTTAACAAGCACTGTGAATGTGCCAGACATGTCACTTGTATTTTATTGGTATTTTATTACAAAAGTTCATATAATACTCGCACACCAGCACACCGCGTAATGCGAGAGAATTGTTAACAGACTCACGTGGAAAATGAAAGAGTGCGTGCTTTTCCTTGAAGGCCGAATATAATTTTATATCATCAGGTTACTTGATCCCAGATTCTAAGGACAAGTTTTGGTTTCCAATACTTAAAAACTATATCATATATATATATATATATATATATATATATATATATATATATATATATATATATATATATATATATATATATATATACATATAAACGTAAGTTCCTTTAAATCAAATTATTTTATACATTGTAAAACTATTTGTATTTCAACCTTCAGTGTCCTGATGAAGTGTACAATCCAAATACACGAAAGCTAGACAGATTTTAAAAGAATCTACTAAAACAAATTTAAGCCCAGAAAACATCCCACTGATATACCCCCTAAAATTTATCTCCTTAACTAATCAACAGTGACGATTACACTATATATATATATATATATATATATATATATATATATATATATATATATATATATATATATATATATACCGGGTGGCGCTCGGAATCCGTTACATAGGCATTTAACATGGGAAAACCGTTTTTCCTAGCTCGTTGCTCCCCAAATTGTTTTAGAAAAAAATCTTCAAATAACAGTTGTAGAACATAAAATTTTGCATCTGCATCAATAGGAAAAATTAATTTTGCATGCTTTGTAACAGCAGAAATTAGGTATGAAAATGTCGAAAATCTACTCAAAAGTAGTGATAGCCATGGAATTAACAAAAAGATTAACAAACAAACGTGTGTTTATCTGTCATAAAATTTAATGTACTTTTTATTATTTAATAAAATTATCACAACGTAAAATTCTTAAGCAGAGTAATAATTTAATTCTTCAATACAGTTCAAATACACATTTTTCTTGACAAAAAATAACAATATTTGGCATTTAAATCATCACATTTGTTTGTCTTTTTTGTTTTAATTCCATGGCTAGCACTATGAAACTGAAATTTTCAAATTTTTCGTATTCAATTTCTGGAGTTACTAAACATACGAAATGAATTTTGTTTACTGATTTACATGCAGAATTTTATATTCTACAACTTTAATTTGAAGATTTTTTTCTAAAATAATTTGGAGAGCAACGCGCTAGGAAAAACGGTTTTCCCATGTTAAATGCCTATGTAACGGATTTCGAGCGCAACCCGGTATATATATATATATATATATATATATATATATATATATATATATATATATATATACATAGGCGGTGTGCAAAAGTAGTCAGCGCCCACAGCGGACAAAAATGACAAAATTGGTTACTCACTGAAACATAGCACGGTTATGTTTTATGTCAGAATAATTTTGCAATTTCTATTTTATAAAATATTTGCAATGAATGCGAATGATAAGACGTTAAATATTATGTGATGTAGTGGTGGATCTAATAATTCTTACAAAATTACCGATTGAAGTACCTATCAAATTTCATAAATTTCCTAGAAGATTATATGAGGAACAGATGTATAAGAAAATAACTTTTCAACAGATATCTTCTTCTAATATGAAAAATTCTTTTAGGTATACATATTTTCTCATTGTAAAAGATACTTATCGTATTAATAAAATTTCAACAATGGTCGTCTGATTGCAATAATGAATTATATAAAAATGTGTTTCTTAAGTTAATATTTGAACAAGATATAATACAAGAAGCAGAAAATTGTATAATACTTGCAGTTGTATGAAATATAAGTCTATTTTTGACATAATTCGTCTAATTATTATAGATTTTGTACATGTAATGTTAATGTTAAAGATAGAAATTCACAGGGTTCGTATTTTTCGTGTATTTTCTTTTCCGAGCTTGTGCAACTGATTCCACTTAGAGCCTGGTATATTTTCAATGAAGAATCTTCTTCATTTATTGCGAATATAAAAGAAAGATGCTAACATCATACACTGATATCGGGATATGTAGAAATTTTCTTCTTTCCAATCATTCAAGTTTTCCAACTTTTTAATCTTAATTTCCATGTATTGTCAATCTTGTAACATTTAACTAATATTATAAATTATAATATAAATTTAAATATGATAAAATGGTTTACAGAAATCACACATATTATGAGAAAAATTATATTTTCTGCCACAGCACCTTTGCTGGTATTTTGACTTTGTTGATTGGCACATCACATATATAGCATTTTAAATATTTTCTTTGTTCATTTCAATATACTATGATGTATAATATTCATGCGCAATAGCAAAAACTCAAAATAAAATTGTAAATTATATCACTTTCTCGAAATGTCAAAATTGATTCGGTAACCAAAAATGTCAATGTAACCATTTGAGGCGCTGATGCTCAAAATGTGCACATCGCCTATATATATACAGGGTGTAAATGAAATAAGTGCATTAATTTTAACCAGTAATGTAACTCGATGAGAGCAACAATATTTCTTAATAACTTTTTTTTCTAAGTCTTTTAGATTTTGAGTTAAAATTCTTTAAAGATTTGCTGCATATTTCGTTACCCGCTCATGGAGAACAAATGAGCAGCTGCCATTCAAGTGGGATACAAGCAGCTCAAAAATTGTCGGTTATCGGTTACACTTACAGTCACAGTAATTAATAAACGAATCAAGGGAAATAACATTATTATTAATTAATACGTAATAATACAATTTTTAAAATAAATAAATTTAAATTTTGGATAACAAAATTATAAAGTTGTGTATTGAAACAGGCTTTTTATCTTTACCTGTGAATGGTGTGAAAAGAGGAAGACAAGGAGTGACGGGGTAACTAGAGGAAGAGAAAAAGCATAGTTATTAGGTTATGAGATGATTATTTATCGTCGATAAATCATAATAGTTTAAATACGTTATTCAAAAAATGTAAGTACAAACTTTTGTCCATTTAAAAGAGGTACATGAGTACCAATAATTAGTCGTCCATTTATTGTTCCCCAAACATTTTTTAATGAAAATTTTTACAGCATTTTCGTCTGTCAAGATGTGTATTGTGCATAATAAATACACCTTCCCAAGTAAATTCAGTCTCATGAATGAACATTATGAGCCATTCCCAAAATTGAAGTCTGTTATGTGCTGAAAACATTGAACTTTTTGCACATGGTATGGATACAGATGTACAAGATTAACAAATGTGCGAATATTAAGAACAGAATGATTTGGTGACGATTTGGAAACGCTCCGTGTAAATGCGTTGGCAACTCCATGACACTGTCTTTATGAGAACCATGATGTCAAGTAACATGTAGTACAGATACGAGTAAAAAATAAATAAATAAACCATAGGTAAGTAATTACAATGTCTGTGTACTCGCATTTTGGCAGAATTTTACCTTATAAACAAGTTTATTACTAATGTCAAAATTTAATTGCAACAATTGACAGGACTGTCAATTGCTAAAACAAAATTTTTCATAGCTATTGCTGCTGCATTCAATTATTACAAAAATATTTGGAACGACTCGTCAATTTACGGGGTGGTAAAAATGCTAAAAAAATATGCGATTTCGAGAAAAAGTTATTAAGAAATATTGTTGCTCTCGATGAGTTATACTACTGGTCAAATTTAATGCACTTATTTCATTTACACCCTGTATATATATATATATATATATATATATATATATATATATATATATATATATATATATATATACATATATATATATATAATGAGCTAGTTTCAATTTTTTAAAAATATTTTAAATGCCAACATGCAAGCCCAATAAGAGGGTAGGGAGAGACAAGAATAAGATAAATACAGAGATATATACAAATTTCAAAAAAATCGCGTACAAATATTTTTTGCTGTATTGAATCGGTCTTGAAATTTAACTTGTCAATGTCATTAAATAGTGTCAATTAAGATGCCAAAGGTAACAGAATACGAGAAATACATACTTGGTTGTTGTTTCATTTTTCTGGAATACAAGTATATATGTTTATGTAATTTAATAGTAACTCAAACAAGATAAAGAACTTACTCTACATTAGATAAAATTGTGACATAATAGTGACAATAGTAGATTGAAAAATTGTATTTAAAGCCGCTTTCTTTTTATCAAGAAGATCAACTCCGAGTAGCACACATCTACCCTAAATCGTTCTTTTTAAAAGGGGATAAATGATCTTGTACTACCCAGTTTCTTATATTCTATATTCTATATAGATCCTGAACTGATCCCGAATGTCAATGTCACGTCAATATGTCAATATGACTGACCGCTATGTATTTTGTCTTTTTTGTAAGTATTGGATATTAAAATGACATGAGTAGAAGAAATTAATTAGTTTGAAACGTTATATCATGTTTCATTACCATGAGAAATACATCCATATTTAAATACACAAAGGTAAAAGAATTTAATATGTCAAAATCAAATCAACAGAATATAACTTCTTATTTTAAAAAATATACTGTTCTTTTTAGGAGTAGTTCAGTTCAGTTCAGTACGAGGTAAGATCAGTTCATTTTCCCCCTAAAATGAAAGCGCCTTAAATAGCTAAAAAATCTGATGTGGCCAGCACATTACCTTCCGTCAGTTCTATGTATTTTGTACAAATTTCATACGGAAAGTTCCTTGTTAAATTAAATACATATTCTATTTCTTGTACATTACCTTCTGGCAGTTGCATGTATTTTATGCAAATTTCATACAGAAAATTATTATTTTGTGACGTTTTCTATATACAGTGTAATGTATCTGCAGAAATAAAAGATTTATTATTATTATTATTTCTTGTACATTACCTTAAAGCAGTTGTATGTATTTTATACAAATTCCACACAGAAAGCAAAAAATCCTATATTTCCAGTAAAATTATAAGACAGACACACTATGTTAATTTTACTTGACACTGACATCTTTCAATCAGAATTTTCTTAATATAGTAGCTGTTTCCACAGCTATGGCTACTTTATGAAATTTAATTTCTTTATAATTTTTTAACTCTATATCCATTTAATATTAAGTATAAAATGCAGTCAAATCGTATAGAGAATAAAATATTCTTTAATATTTATAATAACATCAAATGTGAAAAAATTATATTTAACATAGTTTTTTCAAGAAAAACTGTTAAAATCTTCAAATGATGGTACTTCCGGGTGTCCAATTCTAACCAAAATCTAATCATCTCTTCACATGGATGTAACGAAGAGAAATACGAATGAATTATAATTTTTAGAATTGTAGTATGGAAGTTATCGTAGACGAAAATTTTGTTACATACACACACACGGACACACATACATACACACACACACACACACACACACACACACACACACACACACGGACACACATACATACATACACACACACACACACACACACACACACATACAGACATCATCGTAAAAATAGTAAAATCGTATTGTAGGGACCCTAAAACGTGCTTATTCATCAAAAACTCACCACCGAATTTTTTGACCAAAGACAATACCTTCCTTACCTAAAGGTGACGGAAGGTAAAAAGGTAAAAACTCGGTTACTTGATTTTTAAGGTGTTCGCGATTTTATTGCAAACCATTTAAGACCCAAAACTCATGGGTTTATAATCGATCTAGTCATTTTGAACATGGCTTTTGTCGCTGTAGAAAAACATGTGTTATTGCAATTATGATTTTCATATCATAGAAACTGATTTTTTTGTCTGCAAACAAAGTTAATTACTAATTAATTATTACTACTGAGAAATTACATATTATATAGAAATTTATCTTTTTTAATTAAAATTACCTACTAATTCGAATCGCAATATTTTTAAGTTTAATCTTCCGTATAATTGAAGTGGCACGTGTGTGTTTTAAACCTTGGTTTAATTCATTCCGTGTAACCTCCGTTCAAATTTAGTGTAAATATGTTTGCTCAGGTAATTATAAAACAATGTCAAAAATCATTATACCCACGCGATCACCAGAGGTTGAAGTCAGTACATTAATCATTTCCTGTTAGACTTCAATGTGCCAATCAAAATATCCTCACTCTATGACGTATGTTGGTTTCGTTTTCAATAGGCTACTTGTGTGGTACTGATATCTATTACTAAATACTTAAAGTAAAGTTGAAAACGTATGTAAGAATATAAATTTTATTTTAAAAAATATGTTTTTTAATAAATTAAGAAAGATGATTTTCTTTGACGTCATTATTTTGAACTGTGAAAGGGCCGCATATTTAAGAATGTAACCTGACTAACCTGTAGATGGCGAGCGAGTGCGAGTTTTAATTTGATTTTGACATTAGTTCATTTTTCTGTCACTGTCTCTCTTCTTTATTATTTACAATTTGCGTGGTTTCTGTTACTTTTATTACGTATTTCGATTTGTTAAGTGCAATTTTAAAGGATTTTAACTTAGCTTATACTCGTACAAGATTATAATGACAAACCAAAATATTAACCTCCAAACTATTATTCAAACGTCAAACAGATGATCTGTCATGTTTAAATTACCCGCACATGCCGTTGCTATTGGACGTACCGATGCTTTACTGCAGTTCATTGGTTCGGCGTAATTCTACGTCATACATGGCGGTAATTTGAATATTAAAATTTCATTAATTAAGTTTTTATCGTCTCTTCAAAAATATTAAATAAAAAATGGCATGCAAGTAGCCCATTCAGTAGAAACATTAAATTCTAATTTTACCTGGGTATATATCCCGAAATAATTTATGTGTCTAAACTCAAAATAATTCTGCCGATTTAATTCGTAAAAATCTCAGCTCAAAGTGAGATGAATTTGACAAAAGCTGAGTTGAGATTTTTGTGAAGTAAAACGAGCGGCAACAAATTCTGTAGAACTGTCTGTTAGAAAATCCGAAGTACTATCCGCTGAACTAGACAAAAATAACAAATTGTCCATACCATTCATATCATCATTTAATAATTGCTCCTAAAAATAAATTTAAAACAGTATAATAAATTTTAAATAATTATTACTGAAACTTGAGCACTACTCGTATATCATTAATATTATCCCAGACATGTTGAGTTCTCAGAACTGGACCTCCCAGAAGTCAATGGGTCCCAGACCCATTATGAGAGTTAGTATATGATCATACGTGTTTAGGTCCCAAACCTATTATGATAAACCCCAGGTTTATCCTATACGTCCCAGACGTTCTCGTGTATCTCAGCCTCTCAGTTGGTGTTTCTCACATCTCAGAACACATAGCTCTATGGACCCAGAGTTGTCCCAGACAACTCTTCGGATAATTAGGAAACTACTACATATGTTTGCGGCCACAAACAAACAATACAAATGTATATCTCATATATATCATGCATATCAAATACACAAGCAGTGTATAACATATCAATCAAGTATCTGGTGATCCACACCACACTATACTTGTATAATAATTAGAATGACAGCGAGTTCTACCACTCAACTATAATTACTGCAAGCAGCTAATCTTTTCTTTATTGAGAGTTTCACCCACGTCCGCATATGACTGCCAGCACACACTAAGTAAAGCTAGCCCTAAACACCCAAGGGTGGGGTAGTTGTTATTGGGTTTAGGAATGTCAAGTGTTTTTGCCAGGCAGTAGCGTGCGACCAAAAAGTGAATCTTACAGTAATAATATTATTGAAGGAATAAACAAATAACCTTTTTATTAACCCAAACTAATTATATGTAACAGCAAAACATTCATTCCCACCGTTCATCTAAGATTAAAAACTCAATAATCGAGCTGACTAAGAATCGGGAAGGGGGAGGAAATCTTCTCACTTTGGTCACACTTTATCTCACTTCAGTCAGGCCAAAAAGAACGGCCAAAATCAGTGAGGCAACCGAAATGAGCTAAGATGGACTAAGATATCATGTAAAAAGAACGCGACTACTAAAACCTACCTTGCAAGATTTATGAGAATCAATAGTCACAGAAATATATGCAGGACTTAGGGATACATTGCCTAATAAAATTAAATTACTAATGAAAGCGTAACCCAATATTAAATGGCGGAATACTTGACTGACATACTAAAAAAATACTTTTTATAAACTTTTCTAAATTATAGTTCAGGTATAATATTTCAACTTGTTATCTTTGTTAGTCAAAATTCTGTTTAGAAATAATTATCATTTTTTCTATCGAAAATTTTTATTTAGTCTGAATGTCACCGATCTTTGTCAGATATGTGTTGATAAGCCTTGAAATTATTATGCATACATGCGTGACTTTGGATACCCTACCCTTTGATGCCCTTTACTCTTCATGCCCTAGCCGCTCACGGAAGAGAAGACATTAGATTTTTAGTTTTTTAAATAGTTGGGTTAGTATTCTTATGGAGTAAACATGTAAGAGTTCAGTTTAGTTCGTCACGTCGACAAGAGATCTGTACTTTTATTTAAACTTGGTAGAGTTTAAGTCTTGGCTCGTGATCCGCGAACGCGAGTATTGGCCTAAAGATGCCGATGCATCTTTGTATATTTTTTCGCCATTTGCGTAGGGTTTATAATTTGTTTGTTGAAAATGTACGTCGGCCGAAATTTTAAGAGTCTTGAATTATCATAAATATAAGGTTTGATTGGTAGAATCATTATAGAAATATTTGAATGATATCGTAATATACTATAGGGTAACAAAATTCTTAATTAATATTTATATCGACATTTATATGTATTACTTATTATAATAATATATGGTCAATAATAAAAATTACTGGCATACTTTAAATTTTTAAGATTAAATTAAGTATAACAGCTATTAAATATAATATTTATTATTCCATATATTACAACAAAGATTTATTTTAAATTTTTCTTTGATTAATCAGCGGGCTTATTAGTAATTAATGTTTAAAAACTAATTGAGTCGCTAGACATGCAAAAATGCGAATTAAATTTTTATTCGTATTATATTTAATAATTATATCATAGAAACATTTTCCTGGAATTTGACGTCAGAGAATGAAATCATAAAAGCTATATACAATATAATATCAACTAATTAACCAGAATATCTCTATTTTTAACTTATACCGGTTGTCTACTTTTTTATGGACCATAGGAAATACAATGGTAAAATATTCATATGGCTGTAAATTCTACCGTATTAATTTTAGAATTAAAGTATACAAACAAAAAATGTTCATAATTAAATACTACATCAAATAAACTTAAATTTATTAATATAATAGGTTCTTGTCATCATGACATAAAGATAAAATAAAATATCCGTCTTTAAACTTTTTACCGAGTGTCATTCTCTTTTCTGAATTCTGACGTTTATATCAGCCTCTTGAGTTTGGTCAATGGAAACCAAAGAAACCTTTACCTTACAAAAGCTGGTGTAAAAACGATTTTAACATATGTTATTTAGGTAGGAACGAGAGTAAAAAATTCAAGTTTTTGACTTTGAGGAGGCTTGGCGTGAGCAATAATCAGTTATGAAAAGAGTGATATTATGTGAGTCAAACAATATCACCTTTTCATAACGAATTATGCATAAAATTTTATCTAATTCTGCTAAATAATTTAAAAATACACAAAATTCTAGGTTTTTCTTATGACAGCATGTTCATATTCGAAAAGCGTAGCCGTGAAAATAAATGAATTTCATTTGTTTATTTTAATGCTTTTGTCAGTGCATGCCTATATCATTGAAAATGAGTTCTGAATATGTTCGCAATTCGTGTCAATGATGTAAAAAGTGACGTTTAATAACGTCATACAGTTAGGAAAAAATGAACTTTTTAAAACGGAATTATATCTTGTTCCATTTAAGCCATTCAGTATTGTAGAGCATAGGGCATAGTTTTGACTTCTCTGATTGGCTGAAATTGGAGACATGAGGCAAGTTTATCCAATGTATTTTCGGGTACTTAAAATTGGCACTGATTCGAGCGACATCTGCTGAATGGCTTAAATAGAACAGAGTATAGATAGAATATATTTAGATTGTCAGCGAAAAGAAGTTTATTAGTGTAATAAAAAAAGGAATATTAGCGGACCTAGATTTGAGCCTTGGGGAATCCCTGAAGTCGGAGAGAAAGAGAAAGAGTTAAAAAAATTAAGCCATGATATTTAACATGATAATAGTACATTACGTCGTGTACCTTATTTAATATTAATTACATTATTATACTTTCCTAAATTAGAGAAAATTATAAATATCTGTCAATAAATATTTGTTTCAATATTTTATTACGTAATATCAAAATACTTGCAATTGTCATTGTTGGTCAATGGTTAGCATAGCTGACTGTGGACTGAGATGACGTTTAGAGGTTGGGGTTTGAATCTCCGTCAAGACAGTATTTTTAATATTTTTTTTAATTTATGAATTAATTGCGAATTGATATTACGTGATAAAATATTGAAACAAGTATTTATTGACAGATATTTATAATTTTCTCTGATTTACGCAATGATAATAATGTAATTAATATTAAATAAGGTACAGGAGGTAATGTACTACTATCATGTTAAATAGCATGGCTTACTTTTAAGCCGGCCACTTTTTATTCACAAAAATCAGTTTTCCCATATATATATATATATATATATATATATATATATATATATATATATATATATATATATATATATATATTAGAAATTAAAAGATATAGGAATGTCAGTTGTAAGTTGAATTTTTGAAAAATCTACAGTAAAATAAAATGCATAGGACAAATTCCCTACTATTTCTGTATGACTCAGCAAAAATAGCATAGTACATAACATAGCAGCCATTCTAATCATTCTAAGCGTAATAATAGTGTCGGGTATAGTACTACAATGGGACAAAGGTGCAGCTACAGCATTGCTACCTTGATTAGCCTGCTATGCAGCTAAATTCAACCCGTGCTAGCTGTGGTATCTCAATCCTGAATCAATCGATGACAGATCCGTATGTTTCGTAATGTGGCCTCTAACCAAAATAGAAGGCTGGGTACTAACATAGCACGACGCGCCGATCTTCTACGGATAATGTGGATGCTAAATTGCCCATTGTATTGCTTTGCCAGCGAATTAAAACAGAGGAAGCAATCAGGTATTATTTTAGAAGATAATGAAGCATTTAAGACGTGAAATTGCCAATTATGACATAATGCTGCATAAGAAAAAAGAAAAAGATTTTTGTAATATTTATTATGTATCGTCGAATGAAATTTAGGTCTTACTTTTCCAGCTTTTTATTACAAAATCACGGACGCAGCAGTAAGTGCCCGTAAGATAACGTCTGGGTAACCGCCCCCACGGTACGAATACATAATGCCTTGTTGGTATATAAATAAGTAATTTCAGTGTCAATAATGTTGAAAGTATTTGAAATTCTACACTATTAATCAGGGCTTCGAACCGGAACTAAATCGAAAACCGGGTGCAGGAAAAAACTGTTAGTTTTGCCGGACCGAAAACCGGAACGGAACCATATAGGCGTTTAGCATGGGATATCAGTTTTTCCATGAGCAAAAGTTCCCAATTAATTTTAGACAAAAATGTTTCAAATAAAAGTTGTAGATAATTACATTGTACGCCTATATCTCTAAACAGATTTAATTTTGCACGTTTGGTATCGTATAAAATTGATTTTGAAATTCTATTATATTGCTTATTTGTGGCGATAGCCATGGAATAGAAACAATGTTATGAAGAAATGCATTTATTTTGAATTGTCAGAAATTCGGTTTTCAAATAAAAATTACATGTAATTATATTCTACACCTAAGCCACTGAACATATTTTGTTTTTATAATGTAGATCTAAATCACTGCAGAGATTTTATTTTGTATCCTGAAAAATAGAAATTTTGACAAATCAAACGATATGTATTTCTTTATAATTTTGTTAAAATTCCATGGCTATCGCTACAAATGAGCAATTTTTCTACATTTTCAAATTCGATTTTACACGTTACCAAACGTGCAAAATTAAATCTGTTTAGTGATTTAGGCGTACAATTTAATTATCTACAACTTTTATTTAAACCTTCCACCAGAAGTGAAACCTGTTTTTACCTACCATCAACCTCATCAAATTTGCTCCTTAAATCCCCTCTATATTCAATGTGTACATTTCTCAACACTATCCATCAACAAGTAGATATCTTTGGCTGCACGTTTGGTACTTTTAAAAATCAATGTACTCAATATCTCATAAGATTTTTTTTTGTACATTCACGTGTACTTGTATTTGGTTATATTTTGATCTGCAATTGGGTCTCTGACCTGTTGATCTTTTGGAAATAAATAAATACATATATATATATATATATATATATTTAATTGAATCGGAACGAAAAACGAAATGAAAAAAATAATGGTGCGAAGCGATGCTATTAATTAATGTTTATTAAAAATGTCACTGATTCTGTAATTTAAAATGTTTGTCTATAGTACCAGGGCTCCGCAAGATTTTGCTGACAAGAACTGCAGAGTCAAGGGCAAGAAGAAAAAATAAAAGCTACATACAGTATTTGTTATAAAAAAAATCAATTTAGTTATCTACAACATGCATTAGTATTACATGCCAATTTAGATATACATTAGAACGTCAATAACGACCTAGAATGCTAGAATAAACATTGTTTTGTTAATTACATTTGTAAAAATGCATGTAATGATAGTTTTAAATCAAAAAATTGAAGTTTATAACACAAGACAAAGGGTAGAATAAAATATTTATCAGAAGTTGCACTTTTCAGTCAAATGAATAATAGATTTTGACATTTTCAAATAATTCTCTGATTTAATTGATTCAATTTCAGTATGTATTCAGATAAATAAAATATTATATTTTTATACATTGGAAGAACCAAGAAGAACCTTAAAACATAATATTAAACTATTTTTATAGTTCATTTTAAAAATTTATCTTCATAAATTAAATTTGTTAATCACTTTCCTCTGCATTAATTAAAATTGAAAATCATTTTCCTGTTTTTAATATATATTTGATAAAAAATATAATCAATTCCTATTTGACTTTCCTGTATCCATTAATCATAAAGTACAAAAATAAACACCTTGTCATTTCAAAATGCCAGTAAAACAATTACTTAAAATGCTACGCACATTATAGCAATTATATTACATAATATTGATTACTGTACTTAATTGCACATTTTGTTTTATGTATAATTATATTTTTTCACTTTTCCACGTGTTGGTATTTTTGAACGTCGTTCAAAATAATCAAAATAAACAGACTTTTGTTTGTTGTAAACATTGTTTTGTGAAAACGCAATATTCAAAATTGGTTTTACGTGTCATCGAAATAGTATTTTGTTTTTGACAATTTTAAGTGTATTGTAATTAAATAATAATTTGTCTCAATACGTGGACACAAAAGATCTTTTAAATAAATGAATAAACATTTAATAAGTGATTGTTTTCTGAATGTTTGGCAACTGGTACGTGCACAATAACACATACTCATAAAATTAAAAATTAAAGAAAATGTGGTATTGTATTTATTTAGATTTTTTTGTTAGAATATTTAAATAATCTAACGAATACAAATTGCCCAATATTTCACAATTTTTCTTTTATGTTTACCTTACTTGTTATATAAGAAAAAATTCTAGAATTATTTAAATGAAATATCGTTTGTAGACCGTATCATATTATCGACCAAAGACCAACAAGATGTTTTTTGTTAACGACAAAACTAATTAACAAATGGATAAAGATCCTTGAACTATGTTTGTTGGGTAAAGGTACTACAGCAAGGCCAAGACTTGATGAACCCTACTATCCATTTCAGAATTATAGTCAGTTCAGTTTGAAACTCAGTAACTTACTTTAAAAAATTCAAAAATTATAAAACACTTTCAATTATGGACTATACATTTTTACGTAATTATACTGAATTTCATATTCAATCATTAAAATGAATATTTGTATTTGTATCGTAGGTGTATGAATTTTTACCTTCCGTCACCTTTAGGTAAGGAAGGTAGTGTCTTTGGTCAAGTGTGTCTGTGTGTGTATTGTGTGTGTGTGTGTGTGTGTGTGTGTGTGTGTGTGTGTGTGTGTGTGTGTGTGTGTGTGTGTGTGTGTGTGTGTGTGTGTGTGTGTGTCGTCTGCAATAACTCTAATACTACAATTTCAAAAATTATAATTTTTTCGTATTCTTCTTCGTTACATCCATATGAGCTGATTAGATTTGGGTTACAATTGTTCAACCGGAAGTACCCTCATTTGAAGATTCTAAAAGTTTTTCTTGAAAAATCTATGTTAAATATCATTTTTTCATATTTAATTTTATTATAAATATTAAAGAATATTTTATTCTCTATACGATTAGACTGCATTTTATACTTAATATTAAACGGATATAAAGATTACAAAGAAATTAAATTTTATAAAGTAGCCATAGCTATGGAAACAGCTACTATATTAAAAAAATTCTGAATGAAAGATGTCAGTGTTAAGTGAAATTGACATAGTGTGTTTGTCTTATAATTTTACTGGAAATATGGGATCTTTTGCTAGAAATATTCTGTATGGAATTTGTATAAAATACATACAACTGCCGGAAAGTAATGTACAAGAAATAGAATCTTTTGCAAGGAACTATCTGTATGAAATTTGTACAAAATATATAGAACTGAAATAATTGCGTAGGCTTCCACAGTCTGAGTCATGAGAAATATTCGTTTTCCGGGAATGAATTGTGTCATATTTTGAGTCAGAGCTCAACGTTTCGCCCGCAGTCGTATGGGGCATCTTCAGGAGCAAGGGGGATAGTACTGTCTTAAACAAGGTTACCCGACGTGTCAACCACGCTAGAGGCTGAGTTTAAGCAACAAGAGGGGGAGACTCAGTTAACAAGGTTACCCGACGTGTAAACTGAGTCTCCCCCTCTTGTGCTTAAACTCGGCCTCTAGCATGGTTGACACGTCGGGTAACCTTGTTTAAGACAGTACTTTCCCCCTTGCTCCTGAAGATGCCCCATACGACTGCGGGCGAAACGTTGAGCGCTGACTCAAAATATGACACAGTCCATTCCCGGAAAACGAATATTTCTCATATACAGAACTGACGGAAGGTTATGTGCTGGCCACATCAGATTTTTTTATTAATAAAGAAAACTAACATCTATGATGTGTTAATTTATCATGCAGCACTTATTCTTACAAAACCGACATTTCGGTATGATACATTAGTTTAATTCCTTAATATCTCTCAGATTTTTAAACATAACAACTTGTATATTTTGTAGCCAGATTGTCAAACTTTTTTTCTTCTTTTTAAAGAAATATACGACATCTGTCGTTACAGACAAGTCGTCATATCGTTTTTTACTGACGTATTATTTCTGAAGGTAATATGAATAAATTTCAAAGAATAATTATTTCAAATTATGTATATATTTTTTGTCGAGTATCTATTTCAACATTTAATCGATATATGTGTGGGAAGATCTACCCACGTTGCATCGGTACTAATCTACTTCTACGCTAATAATAGCTCGGAAAATACGGAAATAGAAATTTTTTATAAATAAATCCTGAATCAATAGTAATTTTATTAAGCTCTTATTCTTTTTGTTTATTCCTGCGTCTCTTTAGAGTCCGCATATTTGACTAGGATGATATCTTTTATTCGGATGAATGAAATAGAGTGTTGTCTTAGTCATCTTTTTACACCAATTACTCGTTCCAGTTTCTACTGCATTCTTCATTAAGACAAACGAACTTTATTTTTAGACCTCATTTTACACTTAGTGCACAATTATTTTAACACTAACTCTATAAGTATTGAAAAGGAACAAATAATTACTTAGGCTCAACAAACGTAAAAAACTATTTATAAGACGATTATTTTATTTTTTAACAAAATATAAAATATGATTGGTTACACTGGTACAACATGCATTGAAATAAATATCTGGTGTGGCCAACAAAATACCTCCCGCTATTTACAGCCCGGGTCACAAAAAAGATTAAACCTAATTTTTGGATTTGCGAATTTTACTTTAATTTGGGAGTTTATTTCTGAAAATATAATTTAATCTAATCCAAGTAACTACCTTTTCTGATAATAAAATGAAGATTAAATAATTAAATAAATACCGGGATAGAATAGAATCCACTAATCCAAAAATGAGGATTAGCGTAATCTTTTTTGCGAATCGTTAATTTTTATGAATCTAAATACATACCTACATATTTACTTATGCTGGAAACTGTATTGGTTTCCTCTCCTATTGTTCTATTTACTTTTTTCTTTTTGAAACGTTACTATTATTAGTTTGAAATGATTATTTCTTTGACAGTAACATTTATCTGTCAGTTATATACATTTGAATAACTGCGTAACCAAGAAGTTTTGTTTGTTTAAAATTTTATAAATTTATCTATAAAATATGTGGAAAATTTATGGGCTGATTCTGTTCACATCTGTAAATCTTACAGATCTGTAAATCTGTAAAAAAAACTGACAAAAACGTATCTATTTTTGTTGATTAATATAAAATTATACATAAGAGTGCAGGTTTCGTTGCGATTTTGTTCATTATTTACAAATTAACAGATCTGTAAGATTTACAGACGTGAACAGAATCGACCCATTAATAATCTTTAATTTTTATAATTACATTATTCTCAAATATATATATATATATATATATATATATATATATATATATATATATATATATATATATATATATATAATGTATTTTTGGAAAGAATACTATTTTGAACTTCAAATAAAGTGCCATTTCTGGTTATCCGATTTACATGAAAAACTAATTGGCTATTTGCATATTAGAAACGGGTCGAAATACAAGGTTTCAAAATTTTCTGAATGATAATATTTGAGTTAGAGTGGAGGATCCACATATACATACACACACGCACACGCGCGCACACACACACACACGCGCGCGCACACACACACACACACACACACACACACACACACACATGCACACACACATGCACATATACACACAGACATCATCGTGAAAATGTTAAAATTGGATTCTAGGGACCTTAAAACGTGGTCATTTACCAAAATCTCGATATGCGATTTTCAGCACGATCCCTGTATCTCCCTTACCAAGGGTAGCGGGAGGTAAAAATGGACATCTCCCAATACTGTATCTACTGTATCGTATCTTGTGCCTTTGTTTTCTTATTTACTTGATATATGTTTTACTTTTGGTTCACACGTACACGTGTAGAAAAAAACAAATATGTTTTATTATTTTCACCAAGTTTAATGCGCTTTTCAATGTTGTTTGAAAATATATATTTAGATATGTTCAAATACTAGTCAAAAATAACAAATACATATTGTAGTAACATAATTTTGTTTTGGAAACTTAATCGAATATATTTACGTAAAACCTGTCTTTTAATAAAACACGGGTGATTTAGCGATGTTTTGCAATCTGGCTAGCCGTCTAGGCATTTTATAAAACGACGAACAGCTTATTTACCTAACGCACAAAACTCTGCCCGACTTTACCATGTTTGATTTTTGTGCGTTAAGTTAGGTGAGACGTCATAACTAAAGTTGGGACCACACTGCGGTTGCTTTGTCGGGACACCAAGCACAGCAACATAGAAATAATATATTTAATTAATATATCCAAAATGTCACAATCCTTCATAAGAATTCATTATCTTCGTACATCCTGCATAAAATAATATCACAATTCCGCTTATTATTCAGCAGGATTTTCCCTAAAACAGTTTTTTGTGTGTAACGGAAATCACGGAGTATAATGTGTGAATACTAAATATGAAATAATAGGTTTTTTGCTCGGTTGACATGACTCCAACGAGGTGTGCAGTCCTGATTATGTAAAACGGATTGTACCGCCAGAAACTGGTTAGTAAGGCGCAATGTTCTTACGTCCTATACTCTTTTGTACCGATGAATAAAAGTCACAACCTTGTATTTGCATCGTGTTTGTTTGCATTTCTTTTTCTTGTTTTCTTTTACCTGCAACTGACATAATAAACAGTTTTTAGAAAATTCTTATTACCAATTTCTTGGTGCGTTAGTCTGGTTCTAGTTATTCGCGGATTACGATGATGACGATATATCTGTAAGGGTGAGGGCGTTTTCCAGAGGAACACAAAAGTCTTCTAAAGCAATTGGAAACTCATTGATATTTTCTAAAAAATGTCAAATCCAATGGATCACTTTTTACCTTCCGTCACATTTAGGGGCTGTCCTTAAATTACGTAACGCAAAATTAGGAAATTTTTGATACCCCCTCCCCCCTTTGTAACGCACCCGTAACGCAAACATTAAACCCCCCCATATATTACGTAATGCAGTACTTGACCCCCCCCCCATTTTTTTACTGGATATAAAAGTATATGGCCTCCTTAATATTCAGTTAAAATTTGAAACAGAAACTATTTAAATTAATGTATATAAAGATGAAAAATAACAGAACGAACAGATACTATTTAAATTAATGTACATAAAAATGAAAAATAATGTACTACTCTTGCCCTACGGCTTGTCACCCCAATTTCTTTACTGGATATAAAAGTATATGGCCTCCTTAATATTCAGTTAAAATTTGAAACAGAAACTAATTAAATTAATGTATATAAAGATGAAAAATAACAGAACAGAACAAAAACAATTTAAAATAATGTTCATAAAGATGAAAAATAACAGAACAGACCAGAAACTATTTAAATTAATGTACATAAAGATAAAAAATAATGTACTACTCTTGCCCTACGGCTTGTCACCCCAATTTTTTTTACTGTATATAAAAGTATATGGCATCCTTAATATTCAGTTAAAATTTGAAACAGAAACTAATTAAATTAATGTATATAAAGATGAAAAAATAACAGCACAGAAATTAAAAGCATATGCATTTCCATATGCTTTTAACAAACTATTGAAAAGTTTTTCCTTATCAACACTACTTGAATTCATGTTTTAATATGAATTGCATTGCACGAATGAAAGACCACTGGCCCGAATTTGAACTGTGCCCGACATATTATGTTGACTATTATTGAAAACAAACGACTGTCTGCATATACGAATTAGCACCGCGAAATTTGAATGTTTCAAAACTATTAAAGCAAGTTTAGAAATATTTTTTATATTTTATCGTTACGTAACGCACACATTAACCCTCCCTCACCCCCTCGTAAAGCTGCCCCTTAGGTAAAGAAGGTATTGTTATTCGGTGGTGAGTTTTTAATGAAAAAGCACGTTTTAAGGTCCCTAGAATACGATTTTACTATTTTACGATGATGTCTGTATGTGGGTCTACAATAACTCTAATACTACAATTCCAAAAATTATAATTCTTTCGTATTCCTCTTCGTTGCATCCATATGAAGAGCTGATTAGATTTTGGTTATAATTGGTCAACCGGAAGTACCATCATTTGAATATTTAACAGTTTTTCTTGAAAAAACGATGTTAAATATCATTTTTTTACATTTAATGTTATTATAAATATTAAAGAACATTATATTCTCTATACGATTTGACTGCATTTTATACTTCATATTAAGTGGATATAGAGTTATAAAATTATAAAGAAATTTAACTTCATAAATAAGCTAGCTATGCTAGAGACAGCTACTACTCGTATATAAAAAAAAATTCTGATTGAAAGATGTCAGTGGCAATTGACATATTCGTAGTATTTGTGGTATAATTTTGCTCGAAATATAGGATATTTTTGCTCGAAACTTTCTGTATGGAATTTGTATAAAATACATACAACTGTCGAAAGGTAATATACATACAAGAAGTTTAGAATCTTTTGCAAGGAACTTTATAGATTTCGCATCTACTGACTGTGTTCGAAAACACAAGTGGAAAAAAGTGTTCGAAAATTGCACAATATCTACCAGATCCATCTACCGGATTCATAAAGATTCTAATATTTTTAAAAAAGTAGTGATGCAAAGCGAAGCGCTTGCGTTTAAAGTTTGTTAAATAATTTCTAACTTGTTTCAATTTTTTTTATAGATTATGGATATACCCTGTTTACCATTTGCGTTGTTAAAATATCGATTCCGGTAGCTATAACCTGATAAACAGCTGTTTACCGGTAACAATTCACCGGTAGAATTTTCATAAATGCCTTTTATAACTGACGGAAGGTAATGGTGCTGGCCACATCAGTTTTTTTGAGATTACTAATAATATTTCCAATTCCTGTCAAAAGTGACGCAGTGGATAGAACAGCAAATGTTTATAACATAAGTTGATTAATTATTTATAATGATATGCAACGCAGCAATTAAAAATGAATTTTGTTTTTTACTATGATGACAGATGTAGGAAATGATCTTGCACTAATTTCAAAATAATTTGTATTTACGCTTATTTAAATTAGTTCAGAAAGAAAATAATTATTGCTACGTATTTAAAATTCTAAACGTCAATCTTATCGTAGAAAGAAATTAAAGTCCAATTACAATATTTATTCATGAATGAAACAGTAATAAATTTTATTATTTTTATTTGTAATAAAAGCATTTGTATTTAAAGCGAGCTGAATGCCATTGTTATTTTTATGGTCGCATTAGTTAGTTAGTTAGTTATAGTTGTACTAGGGATCGGTAGACTGCCCGACGCACTACGACCTCTAGGATCTATTGTGCATTGCCAAAGTTTACAAGTTGGTAGTATTGTGTCCTATAAAGTCCAAACAGTCCCCCCATGCCAATGTGTGTACTTCTTCAGGATTAATAGACGGAATCCCAAAGGTTTGGTATCTCTTGTTTCTTGAAGCCTGGCAGTCGCATAAAAGGTGGAACGGAGATCCATCGTGTACATATGTTTATTCAATCTCCAATGGCCGGTGATGACCTCTGTAGTTGCTTTGATACCTCCTCTACTTAAATTAAGTAGGGATGTTGAGTGTTTTTCTTTTTTCCTGTCACTATCATCTATACCTTGTTCCATTTAAGCCATTCAGTATTGCGAATATAGGGACCTCTCTAATTGGCTGAAATTAGAGACAATAGACGAGTTTATCCAATGTAATTTCGGCTACTTTAGATTTACGCTGTTGCCAGTGTCATCTACTGAATGGCTTCAATGGAACAGAGCATAGAGCACGACTTTTTAATCAGCCTGACTGATACTTGAGTCCTGCATTCAGCCCTTGCAAAAACAGTATCTTTTAACGGAATATTTTTTAGATATTGAGTAATGTCATTATTTTCTTGAGTTAGGACCTTTTAAATATTTATTTACAGATTATCACGTTTTGTTTTACGTTTTGATCTATTGATGGCTAAATCTATGATGGTGGTACGAATAAGCCAGTAATAAGGTTATCATCACTCGAAAGTTGCTCATCTATTTTATGATTAGAAGTTTTATCTACAGTAAGAATCTCTTTTTCTTCTAATTTATTCTGCCTTAATTCTCATCTTACACTCGGCACAAACTCTTTATAGAATTAATCCTTGAAAGTTTCTTTAGTGATCAACTCGCTTTTTTGACCGTAATAGCTACAGACGGATGTGTGTTTTTAAATGCTCTAGGATTGTGGGATTTACCAATAACGAGAATTTGAAACTTATTGTAGCCATTTGTATTGCTGAAAAGCATAAAGGATATTTTTTCTTGTTAATTTTATCCAGGTGCTGGTTTTTCGTAAGCATGAACCAAAGTCTTTTCAAGTAGAAAACGCAAAACTAATTAGAATTCGTCTGAATTATAAATTTTATATTTGCCTGCCTAAACCAATATTTTATTATCTTTTACAAATCTTTTAAAAGCATGTTGTGTATGTCTCGTTTGCAAAAATCGGGAGTGCACGACATCCTCCTTTTTTAGTTTTTTTTAGTATAACCGGGCATAAAAATATTTACATTTTTCAGAAGCATTTAATGCTTATCAAAAAAAAAAACTAAATAAAAATAGGTGCTAAGTCCACCGGCTCTGTCCGTTCCTGGACTCATAGAGTTAAGAATATACAGAGTGGTTTTGAACTGTTTAAAATGCTGATTTTCTTATTGTTCTTATTCTGCTCAAAGGTCAAAGGAGTTCGTTTTTAGATTTTAATTTAGACTTCTAATTCAAAGATCGGTGAAAACCTATATCACCCATCTGCTTATACTTATAAACCTGCCATATATACATATAAAAATATGTAAATCTATGTAATATCGATTCTCAACCGTTTTTATGGACCGTTGGTACTGAATAATGAGTATATAGTAACAGCTGCTTGCCACCATTTAATTTTTACTGTCTGCCGACTGAAGTCTGAGGTCTCATGTCTGACTCTTAGCGACCTGAGTGTGCGTTGACCTAAAAAACTACGCGGTTTCCGGCCGTTCAGCAAAGCAAAAACAACTGCAATCTGATGGACTCATGGCGCCCGACATGTTGTCTTCACTGACAGACTGGTTTACCAAATGAAGAATATTGCATAAATATCAAAAGAAATCACTGTGTTTCTTTTCTTTAACTAAATAAATAAATATATCATTACGGCATATTTTTCATTGCAGCGTGTACCAATCTAATTATTGTACACAGATATAAGTTATGTTGACGATATATTCGTACCACCATGAGAGTGCACCACAAGGCTCATTTTTACCTCTCGCTACACTTGGTAAGGGAGGTATAGGGATCATGCTAAAAATCGCATATAGAGATTTTGGTAAATGACCACGTTTTAAGGCCCTTAGAATCCAATTTTAACATTTTCACGATGATGTCTGTGTGCCTGCGTGTACGTGTGTGTGTGTGTGTGTGTGTGTGTGTGTGTGTGTGTGTGTGTTTATGTGTGTGTGTATGTGTGTGTGTATGTATGTGTGGATCCAACGCTCTAACTCAAATATTACCATTCAGAATATTTTGTAATCTAGTATTTCTTCCTTATTCTAATATAGGAAGAAGCCATTAGATTTTGATGTAAATGGCACTTTACTTGAAGCTCAAAATAGTTTTCCTTCAAAATAGTTATTTGTATATCAAGGCCGCGAAATCACTCTTTAGCGTACCGAGAGAAAAATTGTCGCCGAGGCCGCTTGCGGCCGGGGCAAGACAATCTCGAGGGCGCTAAAGGATTTCGCGGACAAGGTGTACACAATATTTTTTGTGCAACCGTAAAAAATATGTAATTACAAATTTTATTAATTTTAAACAGTTTCATTGTAGGTATATAGAAAGTTAGCTTTCACGGTGGCTA
The DNA here is from genome assembly GCA_963082715.1 of Harpalus rubripes. Lineage (NCBI taxonomy): Eukaryota > Metazoa > Arthropoda > Insecta > Coleoptera > Carabidae > Harpalus > Harpalus rubripes. Next base: position 87,117,769 of record OY720449.1, read on the forward strand.
TGGGATTAACATTTGATAAACAAAACCATGCAATTTTCAAGTGTCAAAGTGGTTGTTTACCTAATTTCGCGGCCGCTACCATGACAACGTCTGCGAAATTCATTTCGCGGCCGTTACCATAACATCGGTCGCGAAATTGAATTTCGCGGTCTGTATTGCGGCTGCGAAATGTTTATTTCGCGTCCGGTTGCACAAAAAATAACTTATTGTTATTTTTTCAAGATTTATGTTATTATAAAAATTCAAAATTATTAAGTTTTCTACAGGTTCGCATTCCTAAATTTTCCGTATATGTTATGGATAAATTTATAAAATTATTTATAATTTAAATCCCGGAGCCTACGCTTTAAACGAACACAACTCCTTGCTTACACAGTTCATATCTCACATGTATGCAACTGACAGATAAATGCACTGTCAAAGAACTCATCATTTCAAATTAATAATAGCTATGTTTTAAAAAGAAAATAGTAAATAGAACTACAGATATATGGAATAGAACTTAATACAGTTTCCAGCTAAAGTAATCATGAAAGTATATATATATATATATATATATATATATATATATATATATATATATATATATATACAGGCATTGTGTTGGCCACATCAGATTTTTGTGTTTTGTGCTATTTAAAATTCGCGACCATTCACTCATTTTTAACTAAACATTTCAATCAGGATGATGTGATGGAAATTACTTAAACAGAAATACTATAAAAAATTACGACAGACTATATTAGATTATTTCCGTTGACAAAGGTTTTAAATAAAAACTCAGAAAAAATATACTAATTTTGTTTTCTTCTTTTGTTTTAGGTAAGACCATGGCTTCTTTTCATCTCATACAGAACGATAAAATTTTGGTATGCTATTTTATTATACATATCCTAGTAAACACTGTAAGCATTTAGTAATAAAAACAATTCTCATTGAACATGTTCATTGGCAGTGACACATATGCGAAATAATTGTGACGTAACGTGGGGCACAAAATTTTTCTCCATTTTTATACATTCCCATACTGACTGCGGAAAAATTTAACAATTATCTACATTTTGGGAAACTGTAATTTCTATAATTTCTATGGAAGGTAAATTTTGAAGCTTATTAAAGGCAGAATTTTAATATATATATATATATATATATATATATATATATATATATATATATATATATATATATATATATATATATATATATAAGACACATTGAGCTCACTGTCGTTTTGTTTCACGTTTTAATGCATACATCCATGATTCATAACCTGTTATAAATTCGTACACTGCTTTAAAATTTACCTTCGTTGTACTTTTTAAATATTTTAGCACCATTCCATACGACGTTGCTTTTGACCATCATTTAAATTATGAGGTGTGCAACGGTAACAAACTTTCCTGCCTTTTAGATGATCAAGCGAAATTTTATTTATAGCGGTCATTCCAATGCCTAAAGTAGCCCAAATAATTCTATATGTGACACGGTTGTCTTCTTTAATCATTGTATGAATAGCAGCTATGTTTTCATCCGTAACTGCAGAAATTGGCAGATCTTCGCGTAAATCTTCATTGAGAGAAACTCGATAAAATTTAAATTCATTGTACAAGCTGTGAACATACCTGATACTAGGTGCTTTATTTCCAAAAGTATCCCGAACATTTTCGATGCATTGTTTTGGAGAGAGCGAACTTTTAAAACGTAAAATATCATGGCTAACAATTTTTCTCATGTTAACTGCATTTTTAGTAAGACGTGCGTACTTAAAAACTGCGTGGAAAATTACTGCTAACAGATAACGAAATGTAAGAAGAACTGCGATGCTACCTAAGGATGTACTTTTGTTTTGCCATGCATTTATTTTTCGTAGCTACCTTGGTTATTTTTGGGCGTAAATGCAACTGTATTCTTCATCGACGTTAATTCAGCTAATCTGATCAATCTCCGATACACTTAACGATGATTAACATACGAAATAAAAGGTTAAGGTTGTTGAACTTTGTTATATTTGAACGCATAGATATTTAACGGATTTAATTATCTGGTTTTATTGGCAATAATGGTACCACGAGACTGCTGCGGCGTTCCGTATTCTTTTACGAAATAATGACTAATAATTTTTTTTCCTGATTTCGTGATTGGCCTTGTTTCATTATATTGTGATTAAAATAATCACGAAGATTTCTATTTTTCTTAGCAAGGATTTTATAATGAAGATGAAAAGTTGTCATTACAATTACAAGAAAACAATTAAAATGTCTTATAATTAAGATAAATATTATGTATATTTAGACACTCGGACAGTAACCTAGAAATATAATTAAATATAAAAATAGAATAGTTGTTTCAAAGACCTAAATTATAAATGTGAGACTTTTTTCCTTGATTTCAAAATTCATATATATATATATATATATATATATATATATATATATATATATATATATATATATGTGTGTGTGTGTGTGTGTGTGTGGGTGGGTGGGTGTGTGTGTGTGTGTGTATGGATCCTCCACTATACTCAAATACTATCATTCAGAAAATTTTGAAACCTTGTATTTCTTCCTTATTCTAATATGGAAAGAAGCCATTAGATTTTGGTATAAATTAGATAACCGGATATGGCACTTTACTAGAAGCTCAAAATAGTTTTTCCTCGAAAAATACCTTTAAACGTTATTTTTTCGAGATTAATGTTATTACAAAAATTAATTGATATGGTTAATGTTGGGAACTAAATTATAGTAGAATGAGGGATATTAAAGGCCTTTAAGTTCCATATTGTTTTTGATATTATTTTATTCAGACGTTTCGGTCAATATTTGACCATCCTCAGTGCTATAAAATGTGTCATAATTTAAAAATACAAAAATAAATAAGGTACAATTTACGCAAAGATCAACTTAATAATTTTACAATTTAAATTAGCATTATTACATTGAATGTTATTATAACAATTTATGTAAAATCATCTTCGATAATAGATTAGTACAAGAAAAGAAAAAAAAGTTTGTTTGTATTAACAACAAAAATTAAAAATATGAGTATTATTAACTTACCACAGGAAAATATCATGTATCTTAAAATACAGTTTATGAAATATAAGTGAGGATAAATCCAACATTTATTAAGAAAACTCAACTTGAAAAGTTAATGATTATTAAATTTTCTGCAGATTTATATTAATACTTTTTCCATATATTTTATGGATAAATTTATAAAATTATCTATAATTTAAATCCCGGAGCCTACGCTTTAAACAATAATAGTAACGTTTCAAAAAGAAAAAAGTAAATAAAACAATAGGAAAGGAAATCAATACAGCATATGTAAATATGTAGGTAAAAATTATCGATTTGCAAAAAAGTTTAAGCTAATTCTCATTTTTTGATTAGTGATTTCTATTTTGTCCCAGTATTTAAAATTTAATCCTCATTTTATTATCAAAAAATATAGTTGCTTGAATTAGATTAGACTATATTTTAAGAAATAAACTGCCAAAATTAGAGTAAAATTCGCTAATCCAAAGAAAGGATTACCTTAATCTTTTTGTGACTCGGGCTATAAATGGCGGGAGGTATTGTGTTGGCCACACCAGATTTTTTTTGTTTCAATTAACAGTTAACACACAGTTTAAACGGAGATAAAAATACCGGCTTTAGACATAAAAATGTTAATTTATTTCTTGTGACAAAACAATTACAAGTACAAAACATAGCAGTGCATAAATATAAATTATAATTTTTTTGTGGTATAAGAAATTCTATATAACATTACATACATACATAGATTACTGTATATTTAGTAGGCAATATATTATACCTAATCAAAAGTATTTAGAATGTTTACTAGTATTATAATCAGCAAGTATATTCATATATTCTGCAAAAATAAATGGCATACTTCTAGGAAACAACCAATTCATTGTTCATTTAAATATAGTTTTCTTGTAAAAGCATTGAACATAGACATTGTGTGAAATATGTTTGATGTTTAAAAATAACATTAAACAATATATAAATAAACAAACAAACAAGCAAACAAGGAAGAAATGTAATTAAATAACATTGACAAGTAATAAATATACCAAACAGGAAATATGTTTGATGCAAACCGTTACTATGTCCTGCATGTCAAAAGAATATCGTTGTCTACCGGGAAACCAACAAATCCTTATTAAAATAACACACGGAACTTGTAGGTAATTGCTTGGTCTAAGTAATTTCACAGTGTGATAGATTATAGTATCAGTTAAAACCAAGGAGCAGCCGCAAAAGGCAGTAATGCCTTCGGGAGAGACTCATATTTCATCAAACATACTTCCGACGTATATATCTTGTCTTCCAAGAAATAAATCTGCGAATCGTTTGCATATACCAACTGTCCTTTATGCATAAGCGTGCAAGATTAGTCCGTTGATGCTGTACTCTCTAGTCTAAGTAAGGGTTTAAATTCGTCAAATAATCAACAAAAATATTATCTTTTTTAAATCGTTAGTTAACTACATTTTATCATTTCTGGCTGAACATTCCAATACACTAAAACACACTTTTGATTTGGAAAAAATCAAGATTTTGGGAAAAGTATTAAATTTCTCCAAACCTATGTTTTTTGAAATGATGGAAATCAGGGAAGATTGCAACAACATCAATGCAAGAACTGAGATACAAGAATTAAATAGTGTATATTTTGTTGTATTGGAAAAGTTCAACATATTTCAGGTCAAATTAAAAGTTAAATAAATGCTTTATATTTTATTTAAATTCCAACAATGCTACATAACCATTGGTGTACCTACATACAGTCAATAGGAGTCCGTATCGATGATGCCACCAAAGAATCCTTTCTTAAGATATTTCGGGATATTTTCTGATTTATTCTGTTGTCAAATTTGAGAGCAAAATAGTGGCCGCGTTCAACAGAACTTAGCGTATCTAGCGATCTAGCGGGATGTGATGTCACAGTGTAGTGTCAAATTGACAACTGTTATATACCATTTTTAAGCATATCAGGTATCATTACTTAGCTTCTTTGCAAAATATAAGCGTTTTTCTCGTACTAAATCAATGTTAAATAGAATTAGAATGAATCTTGTGAAAAAATAGGCATAATCGATTATGATTAGAAATCCTCAACCTTTCTTTAAAAACATGAGGTTGTTTTCGCTGCTTTATACTTGAAAAAATATATCTAGCCGTGTCTGCCATTTTTATTTAGTGGTCTACAACTATCATTTATGACAGGCAGAAGAAATTTCATGTTCTGTGACTATAAAGTAAAGACCTTGATAAGGATTCAATAATTGCAATAGATTAGTTTCACATAAACATAAATTTTTCAAGATATTCCAAAGGCTTTTAGTGCAGAGCACTGGAAATCAATTTACAACAAAATGTGCACATAATTTGTAAGTAATTAATAAATTTATACTCTTTCAATATATATTGTTCAATTTTTTATTTTGTTGAATCCCAGATTGTTTTCGTATTGTTCGTGTACCACACTGAAAAAATAAGCATTGTTCTAATTGTATTTAATACATCCATTCTGACTTTATAGTCGTAAAACTTTATATTCATTCTGTCAATCTTAATAAATGATATTAGTAGAGAAGGATTGCATTAATCTAGCAATTTAGCGAAGATAAAAATGAGCTAAAACAGCCGAGTAAAAACGATAGACACTGCTACACTGTATCTGGTTTAAGATTACGGTGGTGTGAAAATAGAAGCAATTTGATCTTGTTGTTCGATTGGATAATATCGGGGTATTATCCATCAAACTGACCCTATCTTCACACCACTCCAATCTTAAACCAGATACGGTATAGCTATGTTTTTCCGAAAATAATGCAGAGGGAACAAGGAAACAACCTTTTAATTTAAATGAAAAGTTAAGGAATACTGAACGTGGCTGATTGCTTAATTTAAGGTGCATTCACAAATGAAAATTAGGTTTATGGTTTTGTTTAGGTTAAGTAAGTCATTCATAAATGTAAGTTTAAATTACCTGAAAATTAGTTTTGATATGTACAGACATCTGTGCAAATGCTTCAAAAACAAGATTAAAATATCGGTAGAGCAGTACTCAACAAGGCACCTGTGCGCTGTGAAACTGTCAATCGCTTGGCATTATTGGTTATATTTCAGCAATTAAGTTATGACAGTCTCCATGTTCTTCTCGCATTTATTCAAAAAGCCAAATCCACCAAGTGGATACTAAATAAAGATGGGTGTATATATCTATATCATTTCAGACTCGTTTTCATTCGTGAAGTTTGTGACGTCAAACTAAATCATAAACCTAAAGTTTGGACCTTGCAATGTTTATCTTTATGATTTGGATTTAGAGACCCTAAATTCTGAAGAGTGACTGGAGTCATTACATATGTGGCCAAAGTCTTTAAATCTAAAGTATAAACCATAAATCTAAACCTAATTTTCATTTGTGAATGCACATTCATTGATTAGATTCATTCTACTTTTATTTGTCATTGAAATTGTATCAGAAAAACTCATATATTCGATGCAGTTCAATTATGATTTAAAAATTACATTTGACACTACATTGTGACATCACATCCCGTTAGACCACTAGATGCTAAGTATCTCACAGTCCAAAGTACGGAATTGTACTAGCCATAACAGACTTTTTAACTGTATTAAAATAACGGTCATTTAATATTTAATAGAAAACTTTGAAGGGTGTGAAGGATTATATAAAAATAATTATAATAATAATTATAACATTTGCATATGCCTTGACTAACGCCTATGTAAATAATTTATCCTTTTAAGTCAGTTGTTAATTTGCTAATCTTGTTCTATCGAAATTGAAGTCTACCATGTTCCTTCCGTATACTCGTATGCATTTCCTAATGAACACAGTAGTTTATTTTTAACTCTAGCCTTGAACACACACTTTCCTCATTCAAATAAGGGCTTTAAATATGTTGCTACTTGCTCGTTTATTGATTTGATTTATATCTAACTTATAAACGGAAGTATATAATAAAGTACGCGTTAACAAAATATCGAACAAGACCGGTTTCATAAGTATTGACGTTAATGGTGTATTACCAAATTTTCGTACGTGATATAAATATATTGAATTGTAAGCATTATTGCAGGACAAGTTTACATTTTTTAGTTCCACGTGCTTCTTTTATGCTGAAATATAAGCATTTATTACCTGGCGTGATTTATAAGTCGATACATCAAATTAAAGTACACATTTATTTTGAAATCTGAACTAGAAATAAACATTGGTACATATTACTTTAATTTCATGAGAAAGAGATATTTAAATGTTTGTTTAAATCCTAAATAAATAAATACACAAACCTGTAGAATCTTAAAATTTTACATATAGCAAACAAAGGCCCGAAGATGGATTTTCCAAAAGTGTATGAAATACAAAATGCCACTAAAAATGAAATAATTGCGTAGGCTTCCACAGTCTGAGTCATGAGAAATATTCGTTTTCCGGGAATGGACTGTGTCATATTTTGAGTCAAAGCTCAACGTTTCGCCCGCAGTCGTATGGGGCATCTTCAGGAGCAAGGGGGATAGTTTTGTCTTAAACCCACCCACACTGATAGGTATCTCAATTTTAATTCTCACTATCATCCCTCGCAGAAACTCTCAGTAGTCAACGCTCTCGTACACCGTGCCATCAAAATCTCTGAACCTGATACCCTACAGCAGGAGCTTGACCACATCAGACATAGTTTAATCCAGAACAACTATGACGTAAAATTAATCATTAATGTAATTCATAGACAATTAAACCCTGTACCCAAAAAACCCGTGGATACCTCGTTCGAAATATTTGCATCTATCCCTTACATTAAAGGATTCTCGGATAAAATAGGTAGAATTCTTAATAAAAACAATATTAAGGTCTTTTTTAAACCTCCACAAAAAATATCAAACCAAACTAAAGATAAACGCGAACCCTTGTCGTCACCCGGTGTTTATAGTATTCCTTGTACTTGCGGCACAGTATACATAGGTGAAACAGGAAGGAGTGTTCACACTAGATTGTCAGAACACAAACGCTGTCTGCGTAATGGTATGGTATTAACATCTGTGGTCGCAGAACACCGACACAACACAAGACATAACATCTTATTTGAAAATTCCCGCATTTTAGCTCCTGTCCTTGAGTTTTTCAGACGTAAATACAGGGAAACTTTAGAAATATGGAAACATCCTAATAACATCAATCGGGATGACGGCTATTTCTTGAGCCACATGTGGAAACCGGTGATTCTCGGAACACGACACGCCCAATCTACCATTACGAACTTAATTCCCATTGGTCCTCATTAGCTTTGCTCTTCTACCGTATCTTTAGATTAGTATATAACTGTCTTCTCGGCCTTCCTTCGTCACTTGGTTTATTTGGCCTCTAGCGTGGTTTACACGTCGGGTAACCTTGTAAAATGAGTCTCCTCCTTTGTTGCTTAAACTCGGCCTCTAGCGTGGTTGACACGTCGGGTAACCTTGTTTAAGACAGTACTATTCTCCTTGCTCCTGAAGATGCCCCATACGACTGCGGGCGAAACGTTGAGCTCTGACTCAAAATATGACAGTCCATTCCCGGAAAACGAATATTTCTCATGCCATTAAAAATGTTTCAAACTGTTATTGTCAACAGATGTTAATATAATTTTTAAAAACATGTATCAATTATGATATTTTTACAACCTCTCTCAATTATGATTTGTATTTAAGAAAGGCAATTCGGAACACACCTTAATAATTCTGTTTTAATTTTGCTTGGTCATGTATGGTACCAAAAGCATTTCAGGAAATGAGAAAGCCAAATACCTCAAATAATTACCAATCAATCTGGTTTACTTTCTCATTAAATTTTTGCGGTACGTGTAAAATATTTTAATTTAAATATTAATACACCGGCGAACAATTTACGTTCTAAAATGCGGAAGATTCCTAAAAGGAAAACGACACGATTCACAAGTCACAATAAACTAGACGATAGATTGTTACGAATAATTAAATAAGTCATTATTTTGTTCGCGGGATTTGTTTTGAATCTTGCTACAGTAAATTACAAAATAATTATTGATATCAATCCAATGACGTAAGAAGGATTATTAACGTGAAATATGTTATTAATGTTGCAATAAGATGTTCTGTAATCAACGCACTCTTGACAACGAGGGTATGGACTATTTATTGCAGTTGACACTGAATATTCTCTTGGCCTTCATTGTTATCTCTTTTCTATTATTTTGGCTGTCCATCCTTACAAAATACTCGAAATATAATTAGAAAAATTAACTCTCTCTGGTCAAGCAATAAAACTATAAATATCGTAATGAAGATTAAGTCAAACTGACTTTTCTCCTAATCTTCTTAATTTGTTGTGCTCATATATAACAAATCGTAAGCAGTTTGTTCGGTGTTAAATTTAGGGCCACTCCTTTTTGTTTTATTCATAAATGATATTACTGATGATTCAAAATTATTTAAAATCATTGATTCAGTTTCTGATTGCCATCAGCTTCAGTTGGATATTGATATTTTTCTGGCTTGGTGCTCATCTTTACGTCTTTTCTTTAATGTCTCAAAGTGTAAAGTTATGCCTTACTCAATGAAGCATAGTACAACTATTTCGTCTTACTGGATTGGTGACCTTAGTCTTGATAGAGTTAAAACCTATAAGGACTTGGGAGTTATATTTGATCCCAGATTACATTTCAGTGCTCATTATGATTATTTTGTGAATACATCCTATAAAACATTAGGTTTCATTATCAGAAATTCACGTAACTTCACTAATATCACAACTCTCAAGTCCTTATACTTTTCTCTAGTTAGATCCAAACTTGAGTATTGCCTGATTGTGTGGAATCCCATGTTTCATACTCATAGTATCAAAATTAAATGGGTTGCTATTACTGATCTAGATACATGAGAATGGAAAATAGGATGAACAAGAAGTTCAAAATCCAAAATTTTTATTGTTTCAAAATTGTGTCTTACCTACTCGCCGTTGGAAAATTTTATTTCGATCTCTTTTTAATTTGATGACATTTGCAACAACAAGATTTAAGATAAACTTCAACAAATGACCTCAGATAAAATCTCCCCTTGTTAAAAATCCTTGGGATGAAATAGTCCTGTTCTAAAATATTCTGAATAAAATTATATCAAAAAAATCTGATGTGGCCAGCACATTACCTTCCGTCAGTTATATGAGGTTTTTACAAAAATTCTACCGGTGAACTGTTACCAGTAAATAGCTGTTTATCAGGTTATAGCTACCGGAATCGTTATTTTAAGAACACGAGTGGTAAACAGGGTAGATCCATAACCTATGAAAAAAATTGAAAATTTTAAACAGGTTAGAAATTTGACGTAGTTAACAAACTGAGCAGAGTCCTACTTTGAACACATTTCCACTTTTACCGCGCACGCTTCGCTTTGCATCACTAACTTTTTTTGAGATTAGATTCTTCATGAATCCGGTAGTGTTTACGAACACAGTCGGTAGATGCGGTATCTACCGGTAGAATTTTTGTAAATGCGTATGTATTTTCTATAAAATCCATACAGAAAGTTCCTTGCAAAAGATTCTAAATTTCTTGTATGTACATTACCTTTCGACAGTAGTATGTATTTTATACAAATTTCATACAGAAAATTTCGAGCAAAAAGATCCTAACACAAATATACTACGAATATGTCGTTGCACTTGACACTGACATCTTTCAATCAGAATTTTCTTAATATAGTAGCTGTTTCTAGCATAGCTGGCTAATTTATGAAATATAATTTCTTTATAAATTTATAACTCTATATCCATTTAATATGAAGTATAAAATGAAGTCAAATCGTATAGAGAATACAATGTTCTTTCATATTTATAATAACATTAAATGTGAAAAAATGATATTTAACATAGTTTTTTCAAGAAAAACTGTTAAAATATGCAAATAGGGGTACTTCCGGTTGACCAATTATAACCAAAATCTAATCAACTCTTCATATGGATGCAACGAAGAGGAATACGAAAGAATTAGAATTTTTGGAATTGTAGTATTAGAGTTATCGTAGACGAAAATTTTGTTACACACACACATCCACACACACACACACACACACACACATACAGACATCATCGTAAAAATAGTAAAATCGTATTCTAGGGACCCTAAAACGTGCTTATTCTTCAAAAACTCACCACCAAATTTTTTGACCAAAGACAATACCTTCCTTACCTAAAGGTGACGGAAGGTAAAAATAAAAAAGTTATGTAACCTTAAGTTCGGAAAAGTTTTAAAAAATATTTTTCATTTTCATCACAATCTGCAGAATGGATATGTAGGCAATACTAGTTAACAAATCATATCAGTCGTGTAACTTCATTTATTATAAAAAAAGAACGGTACAAATGTTACATTTAACATTTAATGTTGGTATTTAGACACAAATATTTTCAGTATAAAAAGAGATTTGAATAATTTAATAACATAATTGAATTGTATTATGAATTAAAAAATTAGCTGTAAGTATTCAAAAAGAACGTTTAAAAAATGAGAATCAGAACCTTATGAAAGGTCAAGTTTGATGTAGGCAATAATTTTAGAATATAGATGAAGAGTGTAAAAAAGTGTCAGTTTATTAACCATTAGTTAATAACTAAATGTAGTAAGAACTATTTTGCAACATAAACGTCGCTTGCTACTATCACTATAACTAGAGGTAATAGGAGCGGGCTTTAACCAAGCATTTATTAATAATTGGCAGTTGTATTTAAAGGTGTCCTTAAAATTTTGTGACTCTAAATTTTAATTCTGTTTCAACGCATAGGAAAATCACGAAGAAAATATGATGAAGTATATTACCTTGGGAATTCCAAGAATTATGAGAAAATCTGATATTTTTTCAGGAAATTTTAAGATACCTATTATAAGATAATTATATAAGGAAAATGCAAATATTATTCAGGAAAATTGTGGTATTATCCTACAAAGAAAATTTATTTGATTATTTTTTCATTTTGTGTCACATATTTGCGTTTTAACCAATCCTGTCATTATTATACTGAGAATAAAGCACTAGAGATTATTCCCGGGAATAATCTCTGTAGCTTTTGTTTTTGTTGAATATGTCAGATAGTAACCATTTCTGATCATGAAATAAACAAAAAATTATAGAAACCACTTACAAAAATACTATAATTAGTAATTATATCTTGATTATTTATTTTGCATTATCAAAAGTGTTCTAGTTGTCAAAACAGACTTACCAACTGAGTAATGTAAATGAATAGAGCTAGTTAATTACGACTGTAGAGAGCGTTACAATAGCATGACTGCCTAATTCCGTTGTTTGTAACTTGTGGATCAAAAAAAAATCTAATTAAATATAATTCGAGAGTTTTATAAATTAGAAAATTATTTGCCAGATTTTTCTCAAAATTTTTGCCATTTGGCAATAGCCACTCAAGCCCTACGGGCTTTTATGACTATTGCCTAGCAACAAGTTTTCGAAAATTTGTCAAATTATTTTCAATTTATTCTCATTATATTATATTAACTAGTACGGAAAGGATGCATCTTCTCCGTAGATTCTCTTCTTCATGCCAATGGAAAAACCGTCCGCAAAAACTGGCAGAGAAGTGGCCTATCTAAATAGTATTTATCCAAAAAATTGCACAGTTTATTTATTTATTTATTTAATTATACACTGCCCAACAGGAATACATCCAATAATGGGGCAGGAAAAATAGACATAGTAAAACAACAATTATAAAATAATAAGAGTACAAAAGTTACACATTTATATTACATTTCTTTCATGATAAGTGTTTTGAAGCACTTTGGTTTGTGGAGAAAAACATCAACATTAGCGAATTTAGATTGGTAAATATGACACATACGGTGAATTGGAGACTTAAAGCAGCTTATAGCAGCTGGTGTTGCCTTAACCAGATCTTCTCTCCTGCATTCCTCTTCTAAGTTGGCGCACAAGAGCAGGTGGGCCATTGTTTGTTTTTGACCACAATGACATAAAGTGGGTTCTACTTGGTACCCCTAATTGAACATGTTTACTGCACATTTTCTTACTTGACTTCGTAGGCGATTTAACGATTTCCAAATGGGCCATTTCTGATCAATACCTGGTGGTAATTTCTCATCTGGAAGGATACCTATTGCTTTATCTTCTGGCTTTAATGTCTCATCCCACATTAAGCGTCTTGTTGCAGTCTTGGTCTCTGTCATGGGATGCACTGAAGAGAGGAAATTGTGTCTAGATTTTAGACGTGACCGAGGTGGTTCTTGGCAAAACATTTGGTGTCGAGGTCAAAGATGGAGTTTGAACAAGATCGATGAAGAATATTAAGGTGCAACCACCCATAAGGAACAATTGGGAATTTCCTCATAGGTTGTTGCCACAAACCTGTAATTACTAGATAGTTTCTTGTCCTGATGAATGCTAATATCTTCGCCGAAACGTTAAAAGGAAATAAATAATTTCATCAGACTGCTAGTCTAATTATTTTTTTCCTTTTGGAACTCCTCATCCATTCTACAGTCGACCATCGCTCAAGTTCAATAAATTTTAACTCAAATGTGTAAATAAATTAACGGCACTCATCTTCTCTAATAACTGTAGTTACTGATTATGTTATACATCTAAAAATTCAAAGTACAGATCTGTATTTGAGTCACCATCACCAAACAAAATATTCTGTTTTATTAAGGAAAACACGTGTGAATTATTGATTGCAATGAATCATGAATCATATAAAACTAAACTTATCCTCAAGTAATTAAACTGTTTATTAATTATCTTACACTTCTTATCTCGTAAAAATAGTTCAACAGATTTCTGACTCCATCACATACACCGAAGGTCGTACAATAAATCTAAAATAGGCATATCATGATGAAACAGCAGTTGTCTTAACAAATTAGATTTGATTGAGAAATAGCTATGGGCGCCAAATTTATTAATCTTTTGAACTTGACGTAAATTATATAGGAAAACAATTTCAATAAACATTTAAATAGAAAGAGAATATTTGATGTAAGCAACACGCGTAGAATAAACAATGTCGATCGCGGATAAATTGACCAGTTCTAGGAAGTATGTCCTCTACCTTCAACTGACCTAACGATTTCCATCAAGGTCAGACTCACGGAAAGTGGATAGATCAAACGTGGGCATCTGCATGTCAATGTAGACACTGGTTGTTGGTCATTCATATTTTATATACTCCTCCATTATGTAACAGTTTTGTCGAGATTGCGTGAATAAGAGAATATGTATGGCGAATAATGTTTGTTCTGTAGTTTTCAGCATAAAAGGAAGCATTAATATGAATGAATTTATGTCTGCAGGATACAGGAATTGTAAATGATTGTTACATACTTGTAAAGGTTATGTTTGTGGTTATTATAATTTGAATTGGAACAGATTTATACAAGTGTTTGCGTTTTGAATTAATAAAATCGAGATCATTATAATCATTTTCCGTTGATCGTTTATTAATTGGTTATGTTAATGTATAGAAAATCGTGCATTAATGACTCCTATTAATGTATGATTTTAGTGGGTAACCATAGATACCACATGCCAGTGCTGAACAATAATTGTCAAAATTTGTGTGTCAAACGTAACCTAAATTTTTTTATAATGGAATAAAATTAGATTTTCAAATTCAATAAGATACGGCCAACAGAAAATTAATTAATCATTAATCTTTTTCTTTAACATACTTGATTACTAGATAATGACGTCACTTATTACTACGTTTACATGAAGTACCTACCAATTTATTCTAGAAAATGCAATGCGTGTTTCATAACTTATTGTATACAATAAATGCAGATGAATTATCGTGTAATACTTATTAAAACAAACCAATAATACTCAGGGCCTGGTTTAGGTCGTCTTACCTATAACCAAATCAAAGCGCCCCAAAAACTATAATAAACTCAAACAAAAGATACCATTTATTGCTTTACTAAAAATTGTTGAAGTAAGCCTCTTAAACTTTGCTATGCAGTCACCAAAAATTATAAGCGTACTAGATACAGAATTGAGAGTAGAACACATAGTTTTTATAGAAGATTTTTGCTCATAATTTGTATGTGATGTTCTGCAGTAAAATGTAGAGATGTTTCTAGAAGTTATTCTGTGTACAGATATAGAGATTGAAGCAAGAGTGACTGGATCATATATGATGTTGCGCATTAATTTGTATAGATAAATACAGGAACGAATTTTCTACGAGTATCTAAAGATAGAAGATGTTGTTCAAGAAGTAAGACGTTATAATCATAATCAAAAGTAGGATACCACTTATCAAGTTTGAAATATAAATATTTTACAAATTTACGTTGGATAGATTCAATTAAATCAATATATTTATTATAATTGGATTCCAAACTTGAACACAATATTCTAATTTTGATCGTACGTAAGCGAAATACAACGTCTTTATCGTAGATATTTTAGTAAATGTTTGAGAACAGCGCATTACAAAATCCAAGTTTTTATATACAGATCTCACTACAGTACATATGTGCTCCTTAAAATTTAGTTTTGCATCAAATAGAACATCTAAATCTTTAAACTTATCAACTCCATAATCTCCAATTTTATATTGGGCAGTGTAAACAAATTTTTTGACAAAGTAACTCATTAATTTATTAATTTACACTTACTGAAATTAAAAAATAATGAGATGATAATGACCAAAAGTAGATATTATCAATATCTTTCTGCAATAATGAAGTATCTTCGAATGACTTAATGGACTTGAAAATTTTCATATCATCTGCATAAAGTAGTACTTTAGAGTTCTGAACTGCTACCGTTATGATACGAAAATCAACTACAATTATAACCAAAATCTAATCAGCTCTTCATATGGATGTAACGAAGAGGAATACGAAAGAATTATAATTTTTAGAATTGTACACACACACATACAGACATCATCGCAAAAATAGTAAAATCGTATTTTAGGGACTCTAAAACGTGCTTATTCATTAAAAACGTACCATCGATTTTTTTGATGGAAAACAATACCTTCCTTACCTAAAGGTATGACGGAAGGTAAAAATGGACTAAGATTGTTTTTGTTAAAAGCTCCAGAATTTACACAACACCTTACTTAAACATTAGCCAAATTCTTTCCAAAGTATGTCTTAAAAATTTATGATTCGAGAAGCAACTATGATATTTACATTTCGTTTAAATTGGCTTTAAACCAAAAGGTACATTCGCATATCTCATTCAAGTGACCTTACACTGCAATATCGTAAATATATTGTCTCTCTTCCATATTTTTATTTGCTATTTCAATCCTAATGACAGTTATTTATAACTAACTCAATTTATAGAAGATTAGTATAATTGAGAAAATAGTTTTATAATTCCTTTTCAACCCCTTTATATTGACAATTCTCTTCAGCTTTTATCTAGGTTGGGAATGACGTCAGTAGTGTCACTTCAAGTACGATCGCTACATATATTTTCACTTATCGAGAACTTCAACCCACTTTGTTGACTGCAATGTGACGTCATGGCAATGACGTCGACCTGGCAACACTTTTCAGGAAAAGAAAAAGATATGAAAAATTTTGTGGAAATTTTCCAACGATTTATTATTAGACTTGTAAATGTGGCAAAGGTTACAGTAGCTTGTGATAATGTTATACTGGGATATTTTTGGATATTGATAACCTAAAAATTGTAAGATTTTTATGGGATGTCGAAAGACATATTATAATTCACTGTAGTATAGTTAGAATATTTTATAAATGTTTCCTCAATATTTTACAGGAATTACAAAATAAAAATTACGACAGAAAAAATTAGATCAGTTTTTATATTTAGCTGAATTCATATTAAATTGGTCGAGTCATATTTGAGTATTCTAGGATCACGGTAGACTTAGGGAGAATAATATCTGTCTCACGGTTCATATTTTTTAGAAATTTATTTCAAGTATGTTCAAAGTCTTCAACAATAACACACACAACTATTGTTTTAAAAGCAATGTGCTTTTCGGGATATTCAAGATGTCTATAACAGTGATAAATTGTAGCCAAAGGCGCTTGTTCATTAAAAATTGAATTTAAACTTTCATTGCACTTTTGGAATACCAAATCATGACTGGAAAATGCAAAAATGAGGGCGTTTGCCAGACGTTACCTCGCAGGCTTTCGAAGCTGTTGTGGAGAAAACACCACAGGAGTCATTTTAGCGCTTTTTGAAAATTGAAAATAATTGATTTTTTTTGGAAAAAACATACTTCCTTTTTTTTGAATTTGAGATAACCAAAGAAAAAACTTTCTAGCTTCCTTATACAGAATTATGGGCGAGCACTGATTTTGTAACAATGTAGTTCACGAAGTATATTTTCTTCAAACTTCAAATTGTAGTAACAACTTGTGAGGAATGGGTCGACTCTGTTCACATCTGTAAGTATTACAGATCTGTAAATCTGTAAATCGCAACGAAAGCTGCCACTCTTAGTTTTATATTAATCAACAAGAATAGACTTCTGTCATTTTTATTTTAGATTTCCAGATACATATTTTTGCATATTTTACCTGTTCTTGTGTCTTTTACATATTTTAGAGCGATGTGAATATTTTACGTTATTTTCATTAATTTCAATTAAATTTCATTATGTTCGAAGCACATTGAGGTAAGTATAGTATGACTAGCGAATGAAAGTTGACGTTTGATTATTTAATAGATGTGGTTTCTTTTGAAAACATTTCCCTATATTTGATTTGAAAGGAAACTGATCCTTATGCATTCCGTTATAGAATATTAGAATTGTACTTCGTACCAGGAGGCATTTACAATGACCTTATCAACAGGATTCACGGATGTATTTAAAAAATTTAATACCTCAATTTCTAGATCGTTCATCTCAGGTGTAAGCAACCTTCGAGTCAGGATTACTGTTATTAAAATTAATCCAATTTCATAAAATTGCCAAACTAAATAGATTAAAGATCAAAACATTTTGTTATAATCAACATATAGAATATTAGAATTGTACTTCGTACCAGGAGGCATTTACAATGACCTTATCAACAGGATTCACGGATGTATTTAAAAAATTTAATACCTCAATTTCTAGATCGTTCATCTCAGGTGTAAGCAACCTTCGAGTCAGGATTACTGTTATTAAAATTAATCCAATTTCATAAAATTGCCAAACTAATTAGATTAAAGATCAAAACATTTTGTTATAATCAACATAAACTAAAAATGTTTAAAATATTGTAAACGCACCCCTGTTATGATATTCAGTTACCCTAATCGGCCTTTTATTTTCAGCCAGACATAGTAATGTATTTCTGTGCTTTCCTAGTCCAGTATTTAAATGGGTTCATGCAAAAATATTTCGTACAATTCTTTTCTTCTGTAGGGTTTCAAAAGAAACCACATCTATAAAATAATTTAAACGTCAACTTTCATTCGCTAGTCTTACCATAACAAAACTGTGTGTCCTGTAAAATTACCTAATCATAGTTGTCAATTGTGAACAGGATGTACAGTGAATTTCTAGCATGTTCATAAACTATCCGAAATGGTATATGTGACATTTAAACAGCTAGTAAAATATGCACCCTAGTGTACACACTATCCACTTAAAATTATCATTACAAGCCTGTAATAAGCCTAGATATTCTAGATAAGGCACGAGAGTATGTTGACCTTTGTATGATAGCCATTGTATAAAGCCAGATGGTACACTATTATATAACAAATTTATGCATAATATTGATCAACCTTGTGGTATTTAAGTTAAATGTCACAAAATATTTATCTAACCTTGTTCATCATCAACTTTATTACATAAACTCATTAAAATAATGCAAATCACATTGAGAAGAAAGTTATGGTATCTTTAATAATTTAAAACAAAAATATTTGCTGAAAAGCTAATAATAGCTGTATTCTTTTTGAAATATTTTTGTTTAACTCAGAGGATAAGTGAGTTGAGATGAACTGAGCTGAAATATATAAATTCTAAAATTGAATGACTTTCATAATGCACGAAGAAGAATACGAAAGAATTATAATTTTTGAAATTGTAGTATGAGAGTTGTCGCAGACGAAAGTTTTATTGCACACACACACCCACACACACACACACACACACACACACACACACACACACATATATATATATATATATATATATATATATATATATATATATATATATATATATATATATATATATATATATATATATATGCACACATACACATACGCACATATACATACAGACGTCATCGTAAAACCGGTAAAATCGTATTCTAGGGATCCTAAAACGTGCTTATTGATTCAAAACTCATCATCGAATTTTTTGACCAAAGACAATACCTTCCTTACCTAAAGGTGACGGAAGGTAAAAATTAAATTAAATTATTAACTTCAAATTTGTTTGTACATATTAAAAGAAGAAAAATTTCGGTTTTTAGATTTCAGAGGAAATATTCATTTTGACTAATTTCATCGTGACGTCTGTACGTACATACGTATCTCGCATAAACGGTAAGACCTAGAAAGTTGAAAATTTGTGCTTAGTACTGCTACAATATCTAGTTGTGCACCTCCCTTTTTGGTCATTACATAATTTCCAGAAGTGCTACTTTACTTAAAGCCTATAATAGATTTTAATGAAAAACTATTTTAAAATATAATCCAAAACTTTTCAAATTTCTCATATAAGAATCATATCAATGGGAATAACATGATAGGTTTTGGTTAAAATAGGCTAACCGGAAGTAATAGAAGTTGTTAACAGTTTTTCTTGAATAAAATAGTTTTATTTTTATTTTTGAAATAAATGCTTCAAATAAAAGTTTTAGGGCCGGTTTTATAAAGAAATTGAATCTTCACTTAAAATTTACTTCCATAGTAAATTTAATGAAAAGAAAAAATGCAACACGAGTTTTTGACAGCAATGATTTAAATGTCATAAGAATAGGGAAACTGATTCGAATTTGTTCATTCCATTAAATTTACTTGACAACTAAATTTTAAGTGAAGATTAAATTTCTTTATAAAACTGGCCCTTAGAGAATTAAATTCTGCGTCTAGAACATCAAATATTATCAAATTAACCCTTTGTATAAACGAGATATGTAAATTTAAAAATTATATAATTTTTTGTTAATGACAAATTACGTCAAATATGTGCAATTTTATGTTTGGGTCTATACTTCGTGTTGGTCTTGCGTCTAAGGAAGTCGTGTGGTGTCGCAATCAGATGTTTTTACGCTGATATACTGATTTCTTACTGGTTCATTTAATGCGATTTAATGTTTTTTGGAATAAAATGTAAAATAAACGTTTTTGGTAGTGACCCAATATGATAGACAGTGTGTGATAAACTTCACAAATATATTTTTTAAATCAGACCGCGTGCACCAATTTCGTGCACATGTTTTATTTATATTAAAACTCCTTCCCAATAACTTATTTTCCAAAGGAAAAATATTATTAAACTTCATTTTACCAAAATTCAACAAAAAAGTATCCTGGTTCGATAGTAGTTTTAAAATTTAAATATTTTTGCGATAGCGGTTATTTTTTCTTACTAAACTCAATCCTAAGCCAAATCTAAAGCCAAGGCTACAATTTTCGTATTTTTTTACCTTGGCAAAATTGTTATTTCCAAGGTAATGCCGAAATAATTGTTTTAAATATAAGTAACGTGATTAGGTTATTTGGATTCAGCTTAAAAGTATTAGAAATTTTCTGACAAATTTATCAATATTCAGCGATAACCAACTGTAATAGATGTTTAGAATTATGCGTTAAGTAAAGTTATGTTAAATTATTTATGTTTATGAAAAACAGAGCTTCACTATTAATTATTTATCATGTTGCAAAAAATTCACCAAAATATATGTCTGCTAAACGTTCATATTTTTTTCTGTCGCCTATTTATTATTACAATTGGCTGAAATCATATTTATGTAATAGGCGACAACTAGTAAATCTATTTAATACAAATTCTAATGAAACTATTATAAGAATTGGAGTACCTCAAGGCCCGATTCTTGGACCTATTTTGTTTATATTGTATATCAATGATATTAAACAACAAACAGCCATTAGTAATTTTGTATTGTATGCTGATGACATATCTTTATTTATGTGTAATAAGAACTTACATGATTTAATACTCAACACCAATTTACAGCTCGAAGAACTGGAAAACTATATGAATAAAAACTTACGGTAAACAATAATAAATCTGTTTTATGCATTTTTCAATCTATAATAAAAATTCTGATGACGGTAGTTTGCTAGTGAAATATAATTCGACCTCTTTGCACCAAGTTAGTAACTTTAAAGTTCTTGGCCTAACTATAACAGAAAATGTTAATTGGGAAATGCATTTAAACATTCTATGTAGTAATTTGTCTAAAATATGTTACGTTATTAAAAGATTAAGTAATGCATGTAATATAGATATTGTTAAATCATATTACTTTGCAAAATTTATGTCGATATGTATGTATGGAATAATATTTTGGGGTACATCATCATCTCTTATAAGATTATTTAGAATTCAGAAACGTGCCATACGATTTATGTTCAAATTAGAATACAACCAGTCATGTAAAGACACTTTCATAAAAAACAAGTTACTCACATTACCATCTTTGTGCATATATCACACTTTAATTTTTGTAAAAGAAAATCTATGCAGCTATATTAAAAGGTCTGATGTACATAAATACAAAACTAGACATAATCATCTGCTTCAAATTCCACAACACCTCACTGCTTTCTTCGAGGAGGATCCATATTACTGGGGTATCCTATTATACAATCAACTATCTGCAGAAATTAAAAATTCTAAGACCCTCTTAGCATATAAATCAAAATTGAAAGAAAAACTTATTAGAAAATGTTATTACGATGTACACGATTACTTTGATGATCCTTGTTAATTGTTAATATTATGTATGTACCTGCATTAATGACATGTCTTATATCATGTATATGATCTATTGGATTAATAAATTATTATTATTATTATTATTATTGTTATTATTATTATTATTATTATTATTATTATTATTATTATTATTATTATTATTATTATTATTATTATTATTATTATTATTATTATTATTATTATTATTATTATTATTATTATTATTATTCTTTTTCCACCGATCGTTTGACAATTGACTATCGCCCAGTAGTCGCCTATCAAGCGCAAGGACAGTAAATCATAATTAGTGTAAATGAAGGACATTTTATTGAAGATAACTAAAATATTTTTATCCGCAAAAAGAATATGGAATTTTACTCAAAATCATATCAGTCTGTGGATAATAAATTTTTATTTATTTATTACAAATTTTATTTCTAATTTATAACAAATTCTGATAAGAATTATTTCAGGCTGTATCTAATCGCTTTCTTTTTTCCAAGAATTAGAATCTTGTGATAAATTTACTCCAAATTTGAAGGTCGTAAAACTGATGCAACTATAAGGAAAACATTGCAGCAATATATGAAACACGGAACAGTGTCAGGTGTTAACAATAAGTGAAAACTTTATTAACTTTTAGTAATTCAAAACAATTTAGATAATACAAGAACTAATATCTAATATCGTTGATAGCAATGTAATCAATTTTACTACGCGCTATTTTAATTGAAAATAGTACATTATCTTTATAGAGTAAGTGTTTACTTTTCTCTTAAATTTATTACGCTGGGAGAAATTAAAATAATAATTTTACCTGTCGTCTTACGATTTGGAAGACTATCAAGAAGTAAATATTAAGTGAATTGTATATTTTTGTATACACAATCATCTCTTTTGATTCATTATTATTTATTTACTCAGAGAATTAAGCATTATAAACGTTTCAAAGACAAACATAATGTGTACTTGGTTAAATTTGCTTAATGTTGTTTTTCTCAAAATTTAAATGGCATTTGTGATGCAAATCACAAAGTACAAATTTTATCATATTGTTGGAAAGATTTACAAAGTTTACATTTGCAAATTTTTAGCTGTTTACCACTGCGGTTTTTTTTATTGTAAACACAAAGCACTTTTACGTTATAAGCATTAATAAAAAATAAGAAAAATATATTTTTTTTCTTGATAATATGCTGGTTGTATATTCCGTTACTGATGTGAATCTTAGGTATTATCTATATTCTACGACAATGAAAAGTAATATTCAAGTACTTAAAATGAAGTATTTAAAAAATAGGAGTAATACTACACAAATTCTTTTTTGTTGTTTATCTAATTTATTCTTGATCTTTATAGCTTAAATTACATTATACTATTTTATCATATTCTCGAACTAGATTTTCCGTTCGATCTTCATCCGTGTTTACTCCGAACTATACTAAGAAAATTCTAAATGACAGATGTCAGTGTCAAGAGCAATTGACATAGTAAGTTTATGTTATAATTTTGTACAAAATACATAGAACTGACTGAAGGTAATGTCTAATGTACTGGAAATACGGAATCATTTGCAAAAAACTTTTTGTTTGGAATTTGTACAAAATACAAAGAACTGAATAAATCTAGTATGAAACTCGGATGAAAAAATCTGGTATGGCCAACACAATACCTCCCGCCATATACAGACCGAGTCACTAAAAATATTAAGTTATTCCTTATTTTTGGATTCGCGAATTTTACTATAATTTTAGCAGTTTATTTTGCAAAATATACTCTAATCTAATCCAAGTAACTACTTTTGATAATAAAATGAAGATTAAATTTTAAATACTAATCCAAAAATGAGGATTAGCTTAATTTTTTTGCGAATCGTTAATTTTTATTTATCTAAAAACATACCTATATATTTACTTATGCTGGAAACTGTATTGATTTCTTTTCCTATTGTTCTATTTACTTTTTTTTAAAACGATACTATTATTAATTTGAAATGATTAGTTCTTTGACAGTGATATTTGTCAGTTCCATATATTTGATTTGAAAACGTGCGTAACCAAGTTTTGTTTGTTTAAATCGTAGGCTCCGGGTTTTAAATAATAGATAATTTTATAAATTTAAAATGACATGTAAAGGTTTTTTTTTTTCATAGAAAAACTATTTTGAGCTTCAAGTAAAGTGCCATTTATGGTTATCTGATTTACATCAAAATCTAATGGGCTCTTTCCATAATAGAAAAAGGTCGAAATACAAGGTTTAAAATTTTTCTGAATGAAAGTATTTGAGTTAGAGTGGAAGATACATACATACTTACATACATACATACATACATACATACATACATACATACATACATACATACATACATACATACATACATACATACATACATACATACATACATACATACATACATACATACATACATACATACATACATACATACATACATACATACATACATACATACATACATACATACATACATACATACATACACACACACACACACACACACACACACACACACACACACACACACACACACGCACGCACACACATTCCACACAGACATCATCGTGAAAATGTTAAAATTGGATTCTAGGGACCTTAAAACGTAGTCATTTACCAAAATCTCGATATGCGATTTTTAGTACGATCCATATACCTCCCTTACCAAGGGTAGCGGGAGGTAAAAATAGAACAGACCGTATATATTTGAATTAGAATCTAGTATGAAAATCGAACGAAACTCGCGTGAAAATGTCTGATATACTAAAAATGACTAGAAATTCTCGAACGAGAATCAAACCAAATTCTATACAAAAACACTGTAATGTAATTCAAGCTTAAGGCCAAAATAGTGTATTTTTACAACTCCAAAATAGAATCAGAAATGAAATGATTACAGAACAACTGCAATGTAAGTCGGTATTGGACTTGATCGAGGAGAGAAAGAAAGCTAGTTTGGAGGGGCCATATGATCAGAATGATCGAAGATAGACTGGTGAAACACATATGGCAGAAAAAAGAGACTGGAGAAGATCTAAAGAAAACTGAGATAAGGTAATACTGAAGATGTTTGAGAAAAAGACGATTCAAGATCAAGACGCTAAGAAGATGGCAAGGAATAAGAAGCAACGGACACCTATTGTTAAAGTAACCTAGTCTATCTTATCTGAATATAACATTTACCACAATATTACTCCATTATTTTGATGTTGTAATAAATAATAAAACCTAATAAAAATATAGATTATGATAAAATAAATGTCTTAATAACAGAAAAACATATCCGTTAAAACACAAACAAATCTAATAACCTAGCAACGTAATATGCACTAATGTTTACTGTAGTCTGTGTCACCAACGAAAGCAAATGATATTCGTCTCATCGATACAATTTCGTTGTCGGATGTCATTTGTTCAGAGCGGTTGAAGTTCATGGCAACGGCAATATGACGCAACAAACATTCGTTGCTAAGACCACACACCACTGTTTTCAAGGTTTCGTTTTGGCGCGCGCCAGTTAAGGTTATTCGCCCTCTGACCAATGCACGGTAAAAAATACAAGACGCTACACTAAAAAGGGGCCGGAAATTCTTTGACCTTCTTTTGTTAGCTGGCAGGTCTTCGCCCGGCGAGCGGAGCGTTCTTTTGTTTACAGCAAAACAAAGAGTTGGCGAATGTTTTTTGTTTATCTCTTATGGCGGTCAGACAACATGAATTCCGTAATGCATTTTGGGGTTATGCAAGGGCGATTAAATTGACTTTGTTATTTGTAATGACTGTAATAATAACTGTGTAACCGTAAAAATAATGAGACGCGATTCTGAGTAGCGTAATGACCATTTTTGAAACATGGTTTCATCAATTCGAATCAAAAACTATTATCATTATAAGGGATAACATAGTCCTAACTCAGTTTTCTGGAAGCATTTCCACAATTTTTATGAAGCATATTACTGCTCCAGAAGTCTCATTTGCCTATATAGATGGTTGAGTTTACTTACAGCCAAGGAGCTTTGGTATATCAGGTTTCAGTTAATTTCGATAGCAATTAGTTGCTACATACAAAAAAGTCTCAATCAGTAATTATTATTAGATTCATTTATTATTGTCAAAATGAGAGTACTAATCAGCTCTTCATATGGATGTAACGAAGAGGAAAACGAAAGAATTATTTTTAGAATTGTAGTATTGGAGTTATCGACGGAGAAAAAAAATTGCCATGCACACACACACACACACACATATATATATATATATATATATATATATATATATATATATATATATATATATATATATATATATATATAGTAATTGTAATAAGTTTTTAGCGAGTTCATCTACTTTCTCATTATCTAAAACTACACTATAATGTAACTTGGTTGTGTTTGGCCAGTTTTTCATGGATGTCCTTAAAATTCCAGTTTAATTTTGACTTACAAGTGAACTTACTTAATGCTTTTAAAGCAGCCTGACTGCTGGCTGTGTAATATTATTGTTCCTCCTTTAAACCTTTATTTATGTAGGTCTCAGAGGTTATTTTAACGTGCAGTTGGACACAAAATGTGCAGTAGGAAAAGCAAATTGTGCAGTGGTATATTAAAATCTGTGCATAGTTATTTTTCATTTATTACGAATAAATCAAATTAAATTTTAAAAAGCCTGAACTAAAAATAATATAGGATTTATACTTATACAGGGTGTTTCCAAGCCTTTGTCATAAATTTTAAGGGTAGTATTAATCAAAATAAGTAAAAATCAGCTTGGGTCCGATCTTCAATAGTTTCCGAGATACAAGGAAGTGAAAAATGAGTTTTTATGAAATTACCGCTACTCTCTTTTTCAAAATAAATAATTGTACTAATGTAAATGTTGTGGTAACCTTGGTCAATATTTACTGGAATAGTTATTCTTCGTTTTTCTCGGAAACAGTTAAAGATCAGACCTATGATGATTAAGCTTTTTTTACTCATTTAATCAGTACTATATGTATACCCTTAAAATTTGTGACATAGGTTTAGAAACACCCTGTATAAACACTAAAAGTTCTTTGCGTCAGCTTTTCTCTTAGCACAGATTCAAAATAATATCAAGTTTGTTGTTTGGCTTTAGGAGTTGCCTTGATTCTATGTTCACGCTCATTTAACCAAATCTTTGTGGCTTGTCAGGAATCTCACTCTGACAGAAAAGGCATGTTGTAATAAATATACAAAATCGCATTTTCGGAATCTACCGACAAGCTATTCCGAGACAAGATTTTTAGAGTTTTGCTGGTAATTACAAGTCTTTCCACATCTACACCACGGTTTAGCATCCAAAATCCGGGCGAAAATTTTAGTTGCCAATGAAATAGTTAAGAACTTAACTAACTCTGAAAGCTTCAGTTTCCACAACTTTTCTATTTGTAGATGTTCTAGTATTTCGTCAAAATCTAACTCGAATTAAGTTAAACAAATATCTTTCCCTAAAATATTACAAACCTACAGCGATTTATTTCCTTTTTGTACAGTGGAAAAAATCCTTAGAATAACCTCTGGTAGGTGTATTTGGGCATAAAGATTTATTGTATAGATCTCCGCTTGAAATATAATGGATTGAGAGACTAAGCAAGGTCATCGAATGAAATAAAATTTTAGCAAATCTATGCTAATGTCATTGTTAGTTCTTTTACAATGTTTCCCTTGCTTGTAGCATGTAGCGGGAGTAGAAAACATCAAGGCCCGTAAGTACATTGTGTCGACTTTTAATGATGTAAAAATTATTGAATGGGGTCAAGACTTCTATGATGGCAAACTTTAATTATAAATAATAATGGCCTGACATTAGTAAGAAATGTAAGCGAAACGCGTTAATAATCTTAAATTCTTGATTGGTGATGACATCCGTTAAACATTGAATTGATAATTAAAAAAAGAATTGGCAAGTAGAAAATTATTAACAAAAAGAACCAGACGAGAAAATATTTCATTATAAAAAGTTTTTGTTATTTGTCATAAACAATTCTTTATTTGTGGTAACTTGCGAAACATTTTCTGAAGTTCTTTTTTAATATACATATATTTTAGTTTTTATACACAATACGGTTTTATTTATGTAATGTATAAATAATTATACAAAAAAAGCAAATATCAAATTCTTTAAATTTTGTAATACAAGTCTTCTGATAACTGATTAGAAATGGATCCCAGACCAAATGTTGACATTTCAACTAGATTACTTGCTAAAAAATGTTATTGTTATGATTGCAATTTTAAAACAATAATCAATTAGTAGATGTTTTGTCTACCGATTAAATTTTTGCTGAATCTTTAAAAACGTTCATCTTTTTTTTAAACATAAACAAATCTTCAACCTTTTCAATTGATTTGGTATCAAAATTGAAAGAGAGGTACACCAATGAATGATAATTTTGAATATAACAACGAATTTGAACATTCTATTATATTTAATACCAATATAAATAACACAGCCAAAAATATATCAAATATAAATAATGTTTTCATATTATTAGTAATACCACTAATGCGGTTTAGAAATTTGACATTGACGTACATATATCGTTTGATTTTATTAAAGAATACTGGTTGGACTTGCATTGTCTTTATTATTTTTATATTTAAAATATAACAACGTTTCGACTGCTACAGATCTACAGTCGTCATCAAGTTACAAAATAAAAAAAAATAATAAAGACAATGCAAGTCCTACCAGTATTCTTTAATAATTTAATATGGTCTACAACCTTTAAACAGAAATCGTTTGATTTTGTTATGATGATGTTTGAAAATAACGACAGTGGGGGTAAAAGTACCAGAGAAACCAGGATTATTTCGTGGTTGATGTGGTCCGACTTTTACCAACTTTTTTCAGGAACCGCGTTCCAAATAGAACCCGGTAAATAATTTCAGGACTTACGGAACACAAAACCGTAAATCTGCTCGAACCGGTCGCGTTAAGGTACATACTATTAATTATTAGAATGCTCAACACATCTAGGTACCTATTGTAGTTGTCTTGTACTTCATAGTTTTAAGTTTTCTGTCTTTGTCACGGTTTAATGTAAATAATGCGGTCAGATAATATTAATCAAATTAATTTTGATTTATATCTTTACCGGTTTCAGGATATTATTCCATTGTTTACATGTACAAATGTAGGCTGGTAACTAAGTAATAACTGTATCTGTATGGTAATATTATTACCATACTGACTTGTCAACAATGGTCTACAAAATGAAAATAAAATAAAATGCTCTTCATTAATACATACAGATAACGTTACCCTATCGTTCAAAATACGGTCTACTTTATTCTAAAGTAATAAACATGTGGAACAAAGCACATAATTTGAGTATTTGTCATATTGACATATGTCAAAATAATTGTTCTGTTAACCATAGCAATCTGAAAGTAGCATTAATGCGAGAATTTCAAAAAATGGTATTTATCAATAATGTCTTAATTTTTTGAAACCGATAAACTATTGAACTACACGGATGTTATTAATCATAACAAGCCTTAGATGTTTTAAAATCCTCGCTCTACAAACTCGGATTTCAAACCGACATCTTCGGCAGTTATGATATACATAACATTCCTAGGTATGTTAATATAGCTATTACATAAAAGGCGTTAAACCTGTAACTGCTTATTATATGAAATTTAATGTAAGGTACTCGATCTTGAACTAAAAAAAATCACCCCCACCCCTCCGGTTAGCCTTGAACAAAAAAGTGCAGCTCTAAATTATTCAAATAATATCCCCTACTTGACTGGACTAATGTGGCAATAAGCTGTTTAATATACTTTTCGTTATTCTCGGTATTAACGAATGTTTCAATTCTCACAGTCATTAAAAGTTAATTTTATTGATTCGCCACGCGATTGCACACACAACCATGCAACTTGTTCGCCATTTGACCTCTCGTTCTTCATCCGCCATTTTGTCCCAGAGGTTAACTTAACCGCGTTTCTCCTCATTCGACAGCTGCTCATACATAGATTCTTAATTATACGAATCCGATCCGATCGCTCGATGCCTTACGATGACAACCGCTTTCAACTTGAACAGTTATTTAGACTTGATGTGGTCATTAAATCATCAATTCCACCAATGAAAAACGATGTTAAGGAAATAATCAAATTCGTAATTAACTGTTGAGATAATACGATAAGAGAGTTAAACATTCAGGTCACAATGTTTGTTTTACAGTTTTTTTAAGGAAAATGGTTCTGGGAAAATGAACGAGGAAATGTTAATAAAGTTATGAGATAAGGAGCACAATATTTGCTGATGATCTAACATAAAATGTATTTAATTTGCACGCGTTTTGATTAATATACTTTGCAGTGTACCAGCACAATTTCATGATAGCTAAAAAACAAAAATTCAAGGCAACATTTATGTTGAAGGAAAAGTAAGATTATTTCACTGTACATACCAGGCAGGGCATCTTAATTTTAGCAGAGCGGTACAAATAATGGCTCGTTGAGATTCAATGCAAAAGCAAGCAATCACAGTTATGTGTTTTGGGATATTCGGCCTAATTTTCTAAGCAAAGTTGTAAAAATTAACAACTATTTTCAGTTGTTAATTTGAATGTCAGTTGCTAAGTTCAAAATCCCAATTCACTATTACATCAAGTTGCTAAAATTTAACAACTACTGGTTACGTCGAGTTGTTAATCTAGCAACTGCATTTCTCCCGTTGTTAGTATTGAACAATCGTTGGTAAATGGTTTTTCTTGAAAATTTTGTTTTAGGAAATAAACTTTTATTAGAAATAGAGGGACGACATGAATTATACACATTTTTAGACAAGATTTATGCAAAGAAATTTGCGAAATGTTAGTAATCCAATTTCAGTATCGGGAAAAAATATTTACAGATATTCAAAATGAGCAACGTGTCGTTCATGATTTAATTCGTGAATTGGATGGTATCATGCTTCAAGCATACTGAGTCAGTATATGCTCGAAATTCTCATGTCACTAGATGAAAGATTTACATTTATTCCAAACTTAAATGTTTTATGCTGGATTTAAACAGCGTAAGCCGTAACGTAACGTACTGTGCTGTGGCGTATTGTAACGTATCGTAACGCGTGATTTTTCTAGGCTATTTTATACACAACTTTTACGGTAAATTTTCGTAAAAAGTATACTAATGCTCTGTCGATACAAGTGTAGTGTACATGAGATTTGTATTTGTCAGGTTCATTAGTTTATTCGCAATGCACTATATTTCATATATATTTCCATTTAATATATTAATCCAAACTTTGACACATGAGACCTGTCACTTTTGTCAGTTAAAGTCACAGTAGACAGACTATTCGTAATGTAGTATTTTTTATATTTATATCCATTTAATTTGACATAATTAGCCACCCAAAAACAGACTATAGCGCAGGGGAGCAATAATTTTCGTAATATCGCAACGTACCGTAAGGTGCCGTAACGTAGAAAGATAAAAGTTGGCGATCTTTGGGTTTTTGATACGTTACGGCATGGTACGTCAGGTTACGGCTTACGTCTGTATAAATTATCACATATGTATGCATTGATTTATTCTTTACGTTACGTTACGGCACGGTACGTTACGTTACTGCTTACGCTGTATAAAACCAGCATTAATTCTTAATATTGAACAAATTTTCAGACTTTTTCCCGAAAAGATCTAAATTCATTTTGCATTTCATTTTCATTTATCTTACACATTTAAATTTAAACAGCAATTTTATCAATGTCAAATTTGTATTATTTTTACTGCTAAAACTTCTAGACGCTGGTGTTGATGATGAGATTCTTGAAATTTCGAAATCGATTGCATTCAACCATAGGATTTGAATAAACATGTATACTAAACTGGAGAACTTCATCAAATTCTTCTAACACTTAATTTCTACGCCTGGCTATGGGTCTTATAAAGAGATTAAAAGGCAAAATTTTAATTATCCGCGAAGTCAATCAACGATTTGCAAAATTTCCAACTAGCAGTTATCAGAAATGAAATGCAAAACTAGCTTTGAATCATCATGAAATCTACCATTAGAGATTATTGTTCCGCGAAACATCTTTCATCCCGAATTTTCTTATCACTCATTATCAAAAATTCAAACGCCAAACTAATGAAAATCTGCCACTTTACGTTGTCAATAGATTAGAAATATATACGAGTATAAATATTGAGAACAGACATGCCTTTTAACTCACTTGTTATCTTGTTAATAACTTCACTGCTATAGTTAACAACGATTGTTCACAACGACCGTTTTTAACAATATCGTTAATTATGTATTTACTGAATACCATTTGAATGACAGTTGTTACAAGAGTTTCTAAAAAATCGTTGTTAACTCTCAGTTGTTACCTAACGACTATGTTAACAACTATCTTAGTGAATTAGGCCGATTGTTTAATACCAGTTTAGTTAAATAAGTGCAACATGAGTGAATGAAACAAATTTAATAGTCAAATATTGTAAATGTATCTTTAACTATTATTATATAATGTGGATCCGGCTCGAAGGACCATCAATATTATGTTGATGAAGTATTTTAAAATAACATTACAGCTTTGAAAACGGAAAATTCTGTATAAATAATTATGACGTATTATTTTATATACCTATTTTTTTAATACTAATAATATTGCAACCATATTATTTCATGGTTAAAAGAACATTCTAATACGATCTTTGCCCAGCCTACTTCATGTTATGAGTTGAAATGAATGTAATTTTAACCATGACCTCTAGTTTGTAATTTTCCGGTTTCGTAAGCCGATTTATAATTTATTAATTATAATAAACAAAATGGATGAAGAAAACTTATAAAAAAAGTGTGAATGCTTATTCTACACAGGTTTTTATCATGGTTACCAACTGCTGATACTAAACCAAACTAAAACACTAAATTAGAATTTAATCAGGCTAGCTTATATTTAGAAGACGCAAATAGAAAATGGGGCGGTTATTTTGGTCGGAACTGACAACGTTGATGTTATATATAAAATATTAATTAACAAATATGTTTATGTATCAAGTTTGCTTAAAGTTTATCAAAAACACAAGGCTATGTTTTTGCGTAATATTTCAGCCACGTGAAAAATCAAACAATAGCTAATTGTATGTATGTATATTGTTATATAATCATAAAATTGTTAGGTCAATAAATCAATAAATTAATTTCCTATGTGAGAATTTACAAACCATTTGGAAATTAGTTTCTAGTAACCTTACATAAGTGAAAGAGTAACCGATAGGAAAATCTACACCGTTTTACATATGGACGCCAAATTTTGCAGAAATATTCTTTCATTTTCTGGACGTGGCGAAGAAATTGTTAGAGTTCAAAATATTGCGTAGTTTCTTACCTCCCGCTACCCTTGGTAAGGGAGGTATATAGGGATCGTGCTGATAATTGCATATCCATATTTTGGTAAATGAGCACGTTTTAAGGTCCATAGAATTCAATTTTAACATTTTCACGATGATGTGTGTGCGCACGCGTGTGTGTGTATGTTTGTGTGTGTGTGTGTGTTTGTGTGTGTGTGTGCGTGTTGTGCGTGTGTATATGTGTGTGTGTATGTGTGTGTGTGTATGTGTGTGTGTGTGATGTGTGTGTGTGTGTGTATGTGTGGATCCTCCACTCTAACTCAAATACTATCATTCAGAAAATTTTGAAACCTTGTATTTCTACCTTATTCTTATATGGGAAGACACCATTAGATTTTTGTCGGAAAGGGTACTTTACTTGAAGCTCAAAATAGTTTTTCTTCAAAATGTTATTTGTTCAAGATTTGCGTTATTATAAAAATTAAAGATTATTAAATTTTCTACAGATTTGCATAAATACTTTTTCTATATGGATACATTACAAAATTATCTATAATTTTAATCCCGGAGTCTACGCTTTAAACGAGCAAAACTCCTTGGTTACACAGTTCATATCTCAAATGTACGTAATTGACAGATAAATGTCAGTGTCAAAGAACTAATCATTTCAAATTAATAATAGTAACGTTTTAAAAAGGAAATAGTAAATAGAACCATGCTTATATGGAATGGATATTAATATAGTTTACAGCATAATTAAATATGTAAGTATGTATATTTAAATTAATAAAAATTAAATAGCGGGAGGTTTGGTGTTGGCCACATCAGATTTTTTATAATTAATTTTTAAATTTACATAACAATAGCATTGGCATTTGTTTCGAGTTACCGACAGAATCAAAATGTCAAACCTCACTTTTCTGATGTCAATTAAATAGTTTCATTAAAATCAGTATTTTCAGTAAATTTTAAGTACAAATAAAGCATTTTTGGCCGAGACAAAACATGTAAAAATACAATTTTCGGGGCTCATAACTCCTGATTTGTTTGAAAAATTCGTTATCAAATTATTTTTTAATAATATTTATTTGTTTTTCATTACACTTAATGCATAAATAATGATTTAATTAAATGTATACCATACCCAATAAAATGATTTTCAATTTGCCACTCCTTACAGGTGGAGCTTTATTATTTTTATTACAACCTTTTTGTATCTTGGATTCTCGGAACTAGTCTACATTCATGTCAAGTTCAAGAGCTCCAAGAAAAATCGAACAAATAAAGTCAGGGACGAGGGTCAAAAACTTACAAGAATGAAAAGTTATTATATTGCCTAGAAAAGGCCTCAGACTGATTATTTTAATGTTTTTTTTTTTAGTAGTTTTATTAGTTTTAAGAGTATTGATAAATGGAAAACAAAAGGTCCTACACAGTTTAATATTTCTAAATTAATAAAATTTCTTTTGTAACGTATCTTGATAATAGCTAAATAAATGGTACTAATACTATTGTTCTGATAAAAACTTTATCAAAAAAGTATTTTAATTGATATTTTGTTATATGAATAATATATAGCTACGATTAATTTATTCAGTAACTTAAATGGGAAAGTACCAAGGTAAAAAATTTAAAGAAAAAAATTCGAGGAATCAAGCCAAGAGGAAAAAGTATTTTAAGAAGATTATAAAATATGATTCTGCTTAATAAAAAATACTGAGAAAAACGCATTAATTTAAATTTAAATAAATAATGATGAAATATAATAAATAACAAAAAATATTAGGATGCCTTGCTTTCTATTTCTAGGTATGCCAATCTGCTTCTATTTGCAAAATTCGGTAATGACGACTTATCTTTACTGTTAAGTTATTTATCAGGTGTCACCTCACAGGCTCTCAAAGCTGTCGTAGAAAGAACACCATAGGGTCACTTTTATTTTATTTAAAAATTGGAAATTATTTTTAGTTTCAAGTTTGGCACCGGTTGGAATACTTGAACCCGAGTTGTACGAATTAAAATCGGTCACATAACACACTTAATTGTGTGACCTCATTATTATTTTTTCCAATTTTCAAATAGCACACAAGTGACCGCTGAGTATAAGCCCAAATTCATAAAAATTCGGACGGTTTATATTTTCTTATAAAATCTACATAAATGGTTATAAATTTCTACAAAATTATTTAAAATACTGTGGACCAATGACTGGTATTTTAAGGGTAATCTTCTAGTCCAGAATTAGTTTCTACTAAGACCCCTTACTATACCGTGTCTGTCTTAAAGGTGTACATAGGAGATTAACATGGGAAATCATGTTTTGCAATTTCCTGATCGCCTAATTACTTTAACGCGTCAAATAAAAGTTTTAGGGCATACAAATCTGCATCTAAATCAATAAACAGAATTACCTTTACATGCTTTCTAACGACAGAAATTAATTATGAAAATGTAGAAAATTACGTTGAAAATATCGACAGCCATGGAATTGAACAAAAAATAAATAAATGCTTGACGTTTTATGTCACAACGTAAGTTAACTTATTTGACGTTTCTGATAAAACGTCAAGCATTTATATATTTCTTGTTCAGTTCCAAGGCTGTCGATATTTTCAACGTAATTTTCGACATTTTCTGTCGTTACAAAGCATGTAAAGGTAATATTGATTTAGATGTAGAATTTTATACCCTAAAACTTTTATTTGACGCGTTTTTGCTTAAAATAATTAGGCAAGCAGGAAATTGCAAAAAACTGATTTCCCATGTTAATCTCCTATGTACACCTTTTAGGACCACTTTTACAGTCATTAGATAAACCTCGTATAACGATATACTAGGTATAAAATTAGAAATTGTATAGAATAAACACCAGTATTTCTTATCCCATGGAAATCAGTAGGTGCGTTCAATAAGCCCAGCAAAACAAGCAACCGGAAGTAAAATTTGTTGAACGGCTTTGCTACTCTAGCAATTGCTTGATTTGCTCGCAAGCAATCCAAGCTACAAATTTCTCGCTTGTCTTGCTAAGTGTCAAATATAATGGCGGGAAATACAAATTATACATACATGAAGTTAATTTGAACTGTTTCTATTTCTTTATATGGTGTGTGTTTTTCAACCATATGTCAAAAAGGCATTGAGAGTTTTGTGATGGATGTTTATAACATTATTAAATTTGAAATATATTGTTATGGTAAAAATAGCTTCTTCCAAATTAATCCTACTATCTGCAAATAAATGTGTAAATTCATTTTCCATAAGTTAGCAGACCAAGAAAAGAGATACGTGAGATACACATGTTTTATTCTTATATTTGACAACTTACAATTTCTCCAATGACAGTTGTAGATGACAGTTTATGGATATAAGTAGCAAACCGTTCTATATTCTAAGCATCAAGTCTCGTTTGCTTACCTAGCATTTGCTTGATTTGCTTACTTCATTGAACGCACCTAGTCATATAAACCTTTGATAACTTTATCCCTTGTTCTTATGGATGCCACGTAAACACAAATGATGTTTTGTTATTCATACGTTTGACGCGTTTGACAGAAGTCAATCAAGTTTCATCATCACTGTCAGAATTAAAAATAACATTTATATCATCTAACATCGTATAAAATGCAAATTAGTAGGCAGAAATAATAACAATATTGAAGAAAAATAGTCTAACAAGAAGATAATTTTATTGTGCCAATATCAACCTAAAGTAATTTAATGTAATTCCTGTTATAACTATCTGACAGATAAAAATGCATTGTAAAAGACAGTCTTGTTTATCGAAGGTATAATTGCTAGGATAAAGTTAGACCTCCGATAGCTATACCATAGTCTATCCATCAATTGTAAAAGTGGGCCTAAGACAGACACACGGTGTATTAATAATAATTATGTTTATACAATTTTATTTATTATATTATAAGAAATAAGAAAATGACAACGACAACCACAAAAAAATTGTGGTCGTTGTGGTCACGTAAAAGTAAACAAAACTTTCAGGAACCACATTCCGAAATGGAACCTCGATCCTGAAATTATATTTTGGTTACATTCCGAAACGCTTAACCAGAACCTTGGACACCGCGGTTAAGTTACGGAATATATTACAAATGACTGAATACTTTGAATAACATTCTGTTTTTGTAAGTTAAAAACCTATATTTTAAACTAGTCGAAAGAAATTTGTAGAAACTTCTCACCATTTGCTTAGGTTTTATAATTTCTTTGTTGAAAACGATCTCTGCAGTTCTTTGCCTTCTACCTCATATATCTCACAAGCATCTCCAATATATAATCCCGCCTTGGTCTCACATTCCCTGTCGGCTGTCGGGTCCCAGACTGCCCTGAGTCTTTGTTGAGACCGCGGCTGTAGACTCTGTTGAGAATTGGGTGTTCCTTTGTCGTCTTGGTTCGTCGGTCAGGTCCAGGTCGAAAACCTGCCTGGTATACGAGCCCGGGGTTCCTGGTAGCAGCCAGCTGCCGAGAAGATGTGTGAGGTTGTTTTGCGCCCAGGGAATTCGTTCGAAGAGGGAAGATGTTTCTAGCGCGCTTATTAATGCTATGAAAACTTTATTTATACTGAGGTGATTTTATAATTTTACATACATACATACATACATACATACATACATACATACATACATACATACATACATACATACATACATACATACATAGATACATACATTCATACATACATATATAAAATCGCGCATTTCTCACTTAGTGGGTTAGCACAAACCCGAAACATTAATAATAATAATAATTATAATAATAATAATAACATCAACCACCAAAATAATCACTCTCTCTTTCAACAACATTGTTACTAAACACCATACATCAAATATTCCTCTGTTAACATATTAAAGTGACCGATTTTCGGTAGCGAAATACCGCAACCGGACCACAGTAACATAGTTACGAAACAATCATCCTTCGCCACACATTCCTGTCTAAGCACATTTCTTTCGCCTCGGCCACATTCATAATCGCATTCATAAACGCTCTTCTTCTTTTCCCACTCGGAAACTTTCTCTCTTTTAGCACCTTATCAATCACATCCATCCACTTGCATATTGGACGGCCACGCAATCGAACACCCTCAATTTCATCAAGATTTATACGCTTTACGCTTTGTGATCAATGTTTTTTTTTTTTTTATTTCTTAACATACAGTACATAATTTTTTAATATTTAAAGTTAAGTTGCAGAAATATATAAAATTAACGAAGGTAGAGAGTTTATTCTATGATTACCTCAAATTAGAAAAATCTGATGTTGCCAACACCATACCTCCCGCCAATTAATTTTTATTAATTCAAATTTACATACTTACTTATTTACTTATGCTGAAAACTGTATTAAGTCCCATTCCACATAACTATGGTTCAATTTACTATTCTCATTTTAAAACGTTACTATTATTAATTTGAAATGGTTAGTTCGTTGACAGTGACATTTATCTGTCAGTTACATACATTTGAGATATGAACTGAGTAACCAAGGAGTTTTGCTTGCTTAAAGCGTAGGCTGCGGAATTAAAATTATAGATGATTTTATAAATTTATCCATAAAATATATAGAAAAAGTATTTATGCAAATCTGTAGAAAATTTAATAATCTTTAATTTTTATAACACAAATCTTGAAAAAATAACATTTTAAGCTCAAGTTATCTGATATACACCAGAATCTAATGGTCTCTTCCCATATTAGAATAAGGTATAAGTACAAGGTATCAAAATTTTCTGAATGACATGGTCATTTGTCAAAATCTCGATATGCGATTTTTAGGACGATCCCTATACCTTCCTTACCAAGGGTAGCGGGAGGTAAAAAATGGACTTAAGATGTTTTTGTTAAGAGCTTTTTAATTAATAAATATTGTTAATAAAAAAAAATCTGGTTTTCATTTTTTAATTTATCGTTGGACAAAATCTCACCAGTTAAAATTTATTCTTCAGCTGTAAAGCAGATGCTTTGAAGCTAATCTTTACTTTTCTTTCATCTCCAAAACCTGTCAGTTAAAACTCTTCCACCAAAACTAACAACTTTACTTAGGTCATTATCCATGCAGGTACTAAACTCTTCTTCTAACTTGACAAGAAAATATACAAGACTTGCAAAACTGCGAATTCATTCAATTTTCTCAATTTTTATTCCTTTGTTGTTTAGTTCGTTAATCTTTCTAACTATATGAAACTTTTTTGTTCATTTTTTTATATTTTGGTTGGTTGGGGTAAACGAACTAACACTTCTGTTCTTATGAATTTGTTTTCCGCGAAATATTGTGTGTTTTTTCTGAGTTATCACAATGATAAACCACAAACAAAACAATATCGCAAACGAAACAAAACAACAAAGGGGCAAACATGAAAAAAATATTTGTACATTTCCTCTTAATTAATTTCTTTAATTTATCTTTTTTACGTCTTTATAATTTTGTAACTGCCAATGTTTACATATAAAACTATCGCTGTCATTATGAACCATCCTATTTATCTTGATGTGTAATACTACACTCGTTTCCTCGTCTTATCAATTGCGAACTTCCTTTCTAAATCATCGTTTGTTCCAACAAAACGTTTAAAACTAAATGACACATGTGATACTTTTCACATGAAAATGATATTACTTGCTTTCCACGTTTCAGGGACATATAATCACGCGCTGAAATAATGAAATGAAAACGTCAATGCACATTTGAAGATCCTGTTAATTGAGAAGGACATCATGTCAACAATCAACCATCAATTGAGGATGATTTATGATATGAAAAAATAACTAAGATACTTAAATGATGTAGAGACAATGTGATCTTAACATACGTTATTGATTTGGAAATTGCTAAATATTAATTTCAGCTTAATATAATGATACAAAACTGGAGGATAGTGTTATTTAAAAAATTTATCATGGTATTACAAATACTGATCCATGGTACTTGCTTTAAATACCCTGGCGAACGATTGGTTGTCTTCTCCGAAACAAAAAAACGATCTACTTAGCTATGGGTCATGACCCAAAACTGTTTTAAAAAATGTTATTTTAGAATCTAGGCATTCTCTATTTCAACTACGAGCTCAAACTCATAACGTATGGTCCTGAAGTTTTGAGAAAATTGTTAGATGTTTTGTATTCATACCAAATAACATTTAATCAAATTGTCCCTGGAAACAAAATATCACAATTAACTTGTTTTCATTTTGACAGTTTAGTTTTTTCGATTTGTTGCAGCAAAATGTCGTATAAGCTAGATATTCGTAATAGTTATTAACGTCATAAGGCTGATATGAAGCAAATAACAGATGAGGTTGAATATTGTAAAATTAAAGCGATAGCCGAGATTTTATAATCAACCGTGTCTGTTATTTGCATATCAACCGTGTGACGTTCAGAATTTTTCATAACATAAAATATCTTCTGAAAATTCTATTTTCTATGGCATATTGACAGGTGACAGCTCTTCATGACACACTTCATGATGCTGCAATTTTTGAAAGAACACTTGATTTTTAATAATTGTACTGTTATAAAAAATAACGGCCGTAACTGTTTTGATGCATATATTGGTTGAGCATAGAGTACTATTACGACTCATTTAACAGTATGATATTATAAAATAGTTATTAACGTCATAAGGCTGATATGTAGCAAATAACAGATGAGGTTGAATGTTGTAAAATCGAGGCGATAAGCAAGATTTTATAACCAACCGTGTCTGTTATTTGTATATCAGCCGTGTGGCGTTCAGTATTTTTCATAATAACATAAAATATCTTCTTAAAATTCTATTTTCTACGGCATGTTGACAGGTGACAGCTCTTCATGACAACTTCATGACGCAGCGATTTTTTTTTGAACACATGATTTTTAAAAATTGTACTATTATAAAAAATAACGGCCGTGGCTGTTTTGATGCATATATCGGTTGAGCATACAGTACTGTTAAAGCACATTTAACAGTATGGTATTATGAAAAGGAATTTACAATCTTGTTGGGCGAATGCCTAATTGTGATATTGTTGCAGTTTATCGCGAGCACAATATCTCTGTGGCAACAATTTATCGGACAATAATAGATTGTGAAGAGAGTATACACTGTGTTAATTTGCCCAAAAGTAATCGACCAAAAATTTTGGGCCACAAATTGTCGCTGGAAACAGAATATCACAATTAACTTGTTTTTATTTTGACAGTTTAGTTTTTTTGATTTGATGCAGCAAAATGTCATATAAGCTAGATATTCGTAAAGGAATTTACAATCTTGTTGGGCGAATGCCTAATTGTGATATTGTTGCAGTTTATCGCGAGCACAATATCTCTGTGGCAATAATTTATCGGACAATAAAAGATTGTGAAGAAGGTATACCCTGCGTTAATTTGCTCAAAAGTGGTCGACCAAAAATTTTGAGCCACATGAGAGATCAAAGATTAATTGCAGCTGTTAAAGACAAAGTAAGAGTGTCACACCGAACTACAGCCAGAAGATTCGATGTTACGAAAACTACTGTTTTTAGAACACTTTCTCAATTAGAAAGAATCCCTAGATGTTGTCGTGCGTTCAGGTACATTCATTTTCTCAATAAACTTATTGTAATGGATTACTCTGTCCCATTCAGAGATGAAAGAAAACGATGGATTTTATACTAATGACGTGGAAAACATACCAGACAATGTCAAGTTCAAAGGTAAATCTAAATTTGAGGATAAAATTTTAGTTTGGTGTGCCATTTCTGAAGCCGGATATATCTCGCAGCCGTATATTGGTTGTGTTCGAAGAGAAGCCTTAATTGCACAACTTTGTATTCAAAGATGCCTCTCTAAATTGCTTCAATTTTTAAATACACATCACGCCAATGATGATATAATGTTTTGGCCTGATCTAGCTTCATGTCATTACGCGAGAATAACTAGAGACTGGTATAACGAAAACAACGTAGACTTCGTTCCGAAATTGGACAATCCTCCCAATGTACCTCAAACTCAACCAATAGAAGAATTTTGGTCAATATTGACCAGAAAAGTGTACGCAAGGGATGGGAAGCTGCAAATGAAGAACAATCACGACGTCGCATTTACCAAAAGATTCGAGAAATCGATCCAGATGTTGTCCAGAGGATGATGGGGCAAGTCAGAAGAAAATTAAGGGCAATTGAAGATAATGGTTCATTATCAATAAATGTTAAATACTAATTGTTATACTTATTGTTAATTGTTGTAATAATGAATTTAAAAAGTAAGAGTTTTAAAAATGTTACCAAAAATAGAAGCTAAATTTGTACTAAAACACACAAAAAATGCAGTTCCGATGCAGAATACTTAGATTCTAAAATATAATTTTTTC
This sequence comes from Harpalus rubripes, assembly GCA_963082715.1. NCBI lineage: Eukaryota > Metazoa > Arthropoda > Insecta > Coleoptera > Carabidae > Harpalus > Harpalus rubripes. Next base: position 87,160,440 of record OY720449.1, read on the forward strand.
GTAAATTTGGGTCATGACTCATAGCTGGTTAGATCGTCTTTTTTTCGGGGACAGCCGCAAATTGTTCGCCAGGGTATTTAAAGGTCAGTATTTGGAATTGATAATGTAATATGTAGATAAATTGCAACATCTTCTTTAATGATGATACAGAATCTCATAAAAATCTAAACTATGTAACACGATGGCGACTTGAAAATCACTTAAGCAAACTGTTGAACACATGTGATTTATTTATCATGTGATTCGATAATGCCTTACAAATTCAAATTAATTCAATCACGAGATGAAGTAATTTTTAAAATTTGAGAACTGTAAATTAGATTGAAGTACTACACATAACAGATATATAAACAATGCATCAATATGGTGATTCAATAAAGTTTAATTCATAACAATGAATTTTCGAGATGTTCCAAACATTCTAAGTACTAAAATAAATACATATATTATCATAGCTTACTACCTATTTCTAGATGTGCCAATCAGCTTTATTTACAGATTTTGGTAATAATCGTATTTTTTTCATTAGAGAACTTATTAAAAATTACCTTTCAGACTCTCAAAGCTGTCTTAGAGAAAACACAACAGACGTCATTTTAATGCTGTTTTTGCCTTTTGAATTCAAACCCGAGTTGTTCGTACCACAAGCGTAAAAATTAGATATCATAAGTAAATTCCGAAATATTGTTCGTGAATTTATTAAATCATATATGTATGAGTATTGTTTCCATTTTTACCTTCTGTCACTTTTAGGTAAGGAAGGTATTGTCTTTGATCAATAAATTTGGTGATGAGTTTTTAATCAATAAGCAAGTTTTAGGGTTAGTTATAATTGGTCAACCGGAAGTACCCACATTTGAAGATTTTAACAGTTTTTCTTGAAAAAACAGTGATAAATAACATTTTTTCACATTTAATGTTATTATAAATATTAAAGAATATTTTATTCTCTATAGGATTTGACTGCATTTTATGCTTAATATTAAATGGATATAGAGTTAAAAATTATAAAAAAATTAAATTTCATAAATTGGACAGCTATGCTATAACTATGAAAACAGCTACTATATTAAGAAAATTCTGATTGAAAGATGTCAGTGTCAAGTACAATTGATAGAGTATGTTTATGTTATAATTTTACTGGAATTATAGGATCTTTTGTTTCTGTATGGAATTTGTATAAAACACATACAACTGCCGGCAGGTAATGTACAAGAAATAGAATCTTTTGCAAGGAACTTTCTGTACGAAATTTGTACAAAATACATGGAACTAACGGACTGTTTGAAAATTTGAATTAAAATACTGATCTGCGTTAGATAAACCCGTAATACATTAATTCTTTCCTAAAGATTAAAATATTTGTGATATCATCTTAGACCTTATGTTTATATTTTTCTAAATAATAAAAACTTGTCATTGAAACATCTTAGATATTTATAAATCCTCTCATTTGTCTTATCGAAAGGCGTGTCACCAAAAACATTTTCATTCATACAGTTAAAGTCAAAAGGTTATCTCTAGTAGTTTTATTTTTCCAATTTAATCTTACGTAAAATAACGTTATCTGCTGTTCACCCGTTTATGAAACAGCGCTTGGTAACAGCAACAGATAATCTCCGAGGAAAACAAAATTGATGGTAGGACACCCAGTTGTATTCTTACATCATGTTGTAAATTTTCCATCGCTGCAAATTATGTCGAAAATAGAAGGAATTTTGCAATTTGTTTTGAGCTTATTCATTATAAACTGTTGTTTCATTGATAATATGTTTATTGCTGTCATTTTGAACTTGTTTTTTGATGGATATTATTAATAACTTGAAAAGTTAAACAGAAATATATACGGCGCCGAATAAATCCGTGTTTTGTTTTCTGTATATTTATTACAAAAGATATTGCGACAGTCTTAAGATATTTTCAACAACAAACTGCCTTTTTTCATTACTAGAGCAAATAACCAATAATAATTGGAAACACTGAATAAAACATTACAATTTTTAGCAAAGTTATTAAGACTTAAAACTTTCTTACAGAATTTAGGTGAATGAGGTTCCAGTTGATAACCAAATATTCCAAATTTACAAGAATCAAAAATATGGTGTGGCCAACATAATACCTCCCGCCATTTACAGCGCACAAAAATATTAAGTTAATCTTTATTTTTGGATAAGCGAATTTTACTGTAATTTTGACAGTTTATTTCTTAAAATATAGTCTAATCTAATCCAAGTAACTATCTTTTTTTAAATTCCTCAAAGGATTAAACCCCATCTACAGAGTGGGTTTACATTAACACACATCCATGCCTTAAAGATTAAATTTTAAATACCGGGATAGAATAGATTTCACTAATCCAAAAATGAGGATTAGCTTAAAAATGTTTGAATCTTTAATTTTCATTAATCTAAATACATACCTACATATTTACTTATACTGGAAACTGTATTGAATTTCTTTTCTATTGTTATATTTACTTTTTACCTCCCTCTACCCTTGGTAAGGGAGGTATAGAGATCGTGCTATAAATCTCATATCGAGATTATGGTAAATGACCACCTTTTAAGGTCCCTAGAGTCCAATTTTAAGATTTTCATGATGATGTCTGTGCGTGTGTGTGTATGTATGTATGTATGTATGTATGTATGTATGTGTGTGTATGTATGTATGTGTGTGTGTGTGTGTGTGTGTGTGTGTGTGTGTGTGTGTGTGTGTGTGTGTGTGTCTGGATACTGTTTACGCTCTAACTCAAATACTATCATTCAGAAAATTTTGAAACCTTGTATTTATACCTTATTCTAACATGGAAAGAAGCCATTAGATTTTGCTGTAAATCACATAACTGGAAATGGCACTTTACTTGAAGCTCAAAATAATTTTCCTCCGAAAAAGATTAATACTTTTTTTATATATTTTATGGATAAATTTATAAAACTATCTATAATTTAAATCACAGATCCTGCGCTTTAAACATACACAACTACTTGATTAGACAGTTCATATCTCAAATGTATGTGACAGAGAAATGTCACTGTCAAAGAACTAATTATTTCAAATTAATAATAGTAACGTTTTAAAAAGAAAATAGTAAATAGAACCATAGATATATGGAATGGATCTTAAAACAGTTTCCGCAATAAATAAATATGTATGTAAGTATGTATATTTAAATTAATAAAAATTAAATAGTGGGAGGTTTGGTGTTGGCCACATCAGATTTTTTAAGAAAATAAATCATGAAGTTAAACCATAATAACATCTTTAATTCTATTGGGCATCGTATCCACAAGTTTTGTCTTATATATTTTGTAAGGTAGGTTTTATTGTTTTGCTAAAATAAAGGATCTCAGTAAACTATTATTCACGAAAGATGACTATTGAAGGTCATCTGTGAGCCGTCTGATATAATATTGCTTACAGATAATTTCATTGCATTTAGTTTGCATAGGCGTGCAACATGAAATATTTATGGAAACATTTTAACTGAAAAAATAAGACTAATTCATTTGAAAATTATTTTTCTTTCTAAATAATGCCTTTCTGAAAGATATATGTTCTTCACTTATGTTTTTATAAAATAGACTTAACTTATAAACCAAGGAATAATAATTTGATTTAAACGTCAACGCCACTGGGTAAATATTAGCACAGAGGGCAGTGCAGCAGATAATTAGGTATCAGTAATTCTACGATATACGTCATTATAATTTATAGTGTGTTAGGAAGTAATGCCACTATTTACGTATATCTGTCACACCACATAAATTAAATAGACATAGGTCAAATAATCTTTCTCTTTCTAATACAAAATGTTGCTAAGCTACTGCTATAAAGTGATTTGTATTTTTTCTTCGAACAAATGATCTTGAATAGTCATCTTTCGTGAATAATAGTGTAGAAGATAAATCTGGACTATAAGATGTCTCTTTAAATTCGGCCTGAACTATAATCGCCAGTCATTTCGCTGACAGTTTTCTGCACCTTTTAAGTTTATATTTATAATCGAAATAATTTTATAGAAACTTCTCACCACGTGTTGGTTTCATAATTTGTTGAAAATGTAAGCCTGAGCTTGTATTCTTCCTCATATTCTTTCACTAAAATATCATGTATTGAAAGTTCTTTATGAAGAAAACTACGAAGGCGTAGAAAGGACATGCAAGAAAAATATTTGTAATTGCAAATTGTAAGTTGCAATTAGGCTTAATAGTAAGTTGTATGTTGCAATTAGGCTTAATTGCAAGTTGTATGTTTCAATTTTGCTTAATTGTAAGTTGTATGTTGCAATTAGGCTTAATTGCAAGTTGTATGTTGCAATTAGGCTTAATTGTAAGTTGTATGTTGCTATTTTGCGTAATTGCAATTAAACCTAATTGCAACATAGAACTTGCAATTAAGCCTAATTGCAACTTACAACTTGCAATTAAACCTAATTGTAAGTTACAACTTGCAATTAAGCCTAATTGCAACATACAACTTGCAATTAAGCCTAATTGCAACATACAATTTACAATTAAGCCTAATTGCTACTTACAACTTGCAATTAAGCAAAATTGCAACATACAACTTGCAATTAAGCCTAATTGCAGCATATAACTTACAATTAAGTTGTACATATAACTTGCAGTTAAGTCTAATTGCAACATACAACTTGCAATTAAGCCTAGTTCCAACATACAACTTGCAATTAAGCCTAATTGCAACGTACAACTTACAATTAAACCTAATTGCAAGTTACAACATGCAATTAGACCTAATTGCAACATACAACTTGCAATTTAATCTTTATTGTATAGTTAAGTCTAATTGCAACATACAACTTGCAATTAAGCCTAATTCCAACATACAACTTGCAATTAAGCCTAATTGCAACTTACAACTTGCAATTAAACCTAATTGTAAGTTACAACTTGCAATTAAACCTAATTGCAACATACAACTTGCAATTAAGCCTAATTGCAACATACAATTTACAATTAAGCCTAATTGCAACATACAACTTGCAATTAAGCCTAATTGCAACATAAAACTTACAATTAAGCCTAATTGCAACTTACAGCTTGCAATTAAGCAAAATTGCAACATACAACTTGCAATTATAAATATTTTTCTTGCATGTCCTTTCTACGCCTTCGTAGAAAACTACCGTATACATTACAATCATAATCAGTTAGTGCTTAAAACAATATATTTTATCTCTTCTTGTTACATAATATTCCATCCCGTTTGTTCACCGTTTCTTATCCTTTGTGAGAGGTCAAGGCACCATAGTGTGGGTTTATTTTAGCTCGTCTCGAGTTACTCGCTGAATATGCAATTTCAAGCAGTGTCCAGACTTAAGACTGGTTGTCCGGGCATTGCTTCCATCGCGCGTGGCTTATGTCCGCTTTGACCCAACGGTAACAAAGAACAGCTGATTCCGAGTCTGGGAGATCGGATCATAGCACTGCTGACGAGTAATACGAATAATTACACGTGGAGATTTGCATACTGACATAGTAACCCACATATAAAAAGCCAATCATCATCGATATAAAATTTGCGAAAAAAATTTACAATAGGATACGATATTGTGTATAGTATGACTAGTGAATGAAAGTTGACGTTTAGATTATTTAATATATGTGGTTTCTTTTGAAAACATTTCCCTATGTTTGATTTGAAAGGAAACTGACCCTTATGTATGCCGTTACAGAAGAATAAATTGTATTCAATACCAGGAGGCATTTAAAATGACTTTAGCAACAGGATTCAAGGGATGTATTTAAAAAATTTAATACCGTAAATTCTAGTTCGTTCGTCTCAGGTGTAAGCAACCCTCGAGTCGGAATTACTGTTAGAGGATATTAAAAATAATCCTATTTCATAGAATTGCTAAACTAAATAATTTAAAGATCAAAATATTTTGTTACAATCAACATAAACGAAAAAAGTTTAAAATATTTTTTTCGCACTCCCGAGACTAAAGAGCGATTCTAATCACTCATTTCAGGGACTGAAGTTCAAATTCAGTCCCAGAGGGATTAAATATGAAAAAAATCCCTGGGGGACTAAAGTAAAAATAAACAAGATGTTCCCATAACATCATATAGTGTTACTATGATTTATTTATTCGTATCTGCACTACATTTTGCGCAGGCGTTGAGTTTAAATTTGAACAAAATTTTTGACATTTGTATTGTCAAATTGTAAGATTAATTTTTTACACTAATATGGTTCCATTTGATACGGGAGTGTGAAAAATAGCGTATATACCACAGGACTAAAGTGCATTCAATCCCTCAAGTGATTATTTACTTCACCCACGGGATTGAATATGCACTTTAGTCCCTGAGTATATAATATACTAAAACGCACCTCTGTTTTGGTTTTCAGTTACCCTAGTCGGCCATCTATTTTCAGCCAGACATAGTAATGTATTTCTGTGCTTTCCTAGTCCAGTGTTTAAATGGGTTTGTGCAAAAATTTCATACCTGAATATTTCGCACAATTCTATTCTTCTCTAGGGTTTCAAATGAAACCACATCTATAAAATAATTTAAACGTCAACTTTCATTCGCTAGTCATACCATACCTAATTTTAAATGTAGGTACACGATCAAACGTCATAGCCCCTTATGACGTAAATATTTAATATGCACCCGACTTATTGTGCCCAAAATACCCAAAAGTGCACGTCAAATAAAGGTTATGTTTGGGTGTTAAAACTTATTATGAAACTTTGTACAAAGATGTGACAATGAAAACCCGGCATAAAATTTCCTTATATTAAGCAAGACATGATTTAAAGTTTTGCGATGAGTTTGTGACGTCACCTGTGGCAGACCAGTGGTATTGTAACCAGTGCCCAATTACCGGATATACTGCCTAGGCTGAAGCTTACGGCGCATAGATTTTCGGAGGCGTACAATTTTCTCATTTCATGATAGTTTCAAGGCAATTTATAAAAAGACAATCTAGAAGTAAAAGATTAATAATAATAAAATCAAATGATATATCAAATATGTCAAGTATGCCAGAAACATTAAATACAAATTATTGTTTTATTTTTCGTTAAATTTCCTATATGTTCGGAAAATAAAGTAGACACCGGGTATATATATATATATATATATATATATATATATATATATATATATATATATATATATATATATATATATATATATATATTAATATATAAATTAATAAAAATTAAATAGCGGGAGGTATTGTGTTGGCCACATCATATTTTTTATAGTTATTATTGTAACATTAAGAAATGTGAACGAGTAAACAACAATTTAATTTTCCTTATCTTTTAAAATATGCTATAGAAAAAAATAGAATTTTATTGTCTTGTATAAAACATTAGAATTTCTAATTTAATCTTACTTAAGCCGGATCCTATATTTGGGAGCCTAAATGCTAATCATTTGGTGTGTCCAATAATGCATGAAGTAGAGTAATTGACAATAAAAAAGGGAGCGCCACAAGTATCACTTTTGGGGTAATTGTAAATTAGAACTAATCATCTAGCTTTCTGTAATCTAGGGCAACTAGGATAAATATAATAATGTTATTGTTGTCTATGTGAAACAATAAAACAATAAATTTTGTGGTGATACTAGATACTAATCTCTGTTTATAATATTTAAAATGCAATAAACTATATATTATTTTTATTTGGCTAAGCAGAAAATGAATTTTTTTTTTTTTTTTAGTTTTTCCCATTACAATTAAAGCTTTCGTAACTTGTATTTATTCTAGTAATATTTATACAATATTTCACAGTAACTTGTATTGATATTGTAGATTTCCTAGAATTTTTTTTCCAATTTATTGCACTGTACTTTACATTGATAAAAAAGTATTACATTTGTCCTTGACAATATATTTCAAATTAAGAATGTTTCAATTTATCTTCAATTAAGTAAATAATACTAGATGATAAGAATTTCGTCCCTATTAGGTTTTATACTTTATCTGAACTATGACGTCACACAGCTAATATAATTGAAGACATTGATTAAAGGAAAATAGGATGATTAGAATGAATCTCGTCCAGGCTAGTTTACAAGAATAGATTTAGTGACTAACATCTATGTAAATTAAATGGAAGTTTGCATCTCAATTTGTATAATAACTTCTAATTGGTCGGTAGACGTTACGTAAACCACCCACTACGTACGATTTTAATTCAAGCTGATTCATACGTAGCAGAAATAAACTGACACACCTTTTCTTGTATTTATATATAGGTAATATGGTATTTCCAACAGCCTTCATAATTTTCACATTCACATTGTTATAGGTTGTCACATTAATATGGAAAATAGTTCTCAATAAACATCAATTAATTTTTCCCAGATATTTTACGCTAGTTTTCCTATTTAATTATTTTTCATGATTCACATGGAAAATAGTTTTCAGTATACGGCATCAATTCAGTTTTTCTAGATATTTTGCATTAGTTTTTCTTTTGAATTACATACAGGGCCGACCCAAGCTACAGGCAAACCAGGCGACCGTCCGGGGGGAAATTGGTTTTAGGGCGACATTTTTTGAGACTATTTTTTGCAAAATAAATTAAAAATCAAACTATAAGTTTATTGACTCGTCCAGTGTTAATTAATGCTGACAATTCCAATTGCAGCAAACTTATATTTTTTTACGTTATACTAAGAAAGAATAAAAGTTAAATTCGTTTACGATTATATCCATTATAAACATTGTCATATTAAATACTGAAGAAGTAATTATTGTTCAGGAAATCTACTGAAAAATACCCCCAACAAAAAAATGCAACAAAAGCTTTTATACGGAATCCTGTACAGAAAAATACACTGATGCAACAGCCCCTCGCCCATTTGAAAAAAAGCGACATATTTTGGTTTTTGACATTTTTCTTGAAAACGGTGAACCCGTAAAAGAGTTAAATTAGATTTTCCGAATTGCAAAATAACTAAAAGTATTTATACCGAGACCTATACATGCACTGAGAAATATTTTTTCTTTTCCTATATACAGGGTTAGTCACGGAAGAGCTAGATATTCGTAAAGGAATTTACAATCTTGTTGGGCAAATGCCTAAGTGTGATATTGTTGCAGTTTATCCCAAACAATATCTCTGTGGCAAGTGGCAATAATTTATGGGACAATAAAATATTGTGAAGAGGGTATACCCTGTGTTAATTTGCCCAAAAGTGATCGACCAAAAATTTTGAGCCACATGAGAGATCAAAGATTAATTGCAGCCATTAAAGACAAAGTTGGAGTGTCACAACAAACTGTAGCCAGAAGATTCGATGTTTCGAAGACCACTGTTTTTAGAACACTTTCTAGAAATGACGTGGTGTTTCGAAAAAGAAAAAAGGCACCAAAATATACCGTGGCTCAATTAGAAAGAATCCCTATATGTTGTCGTGCGTTAAGGCGCATTTATTTTCTCAATAAACTTATTGTAACGGATGACGCCAATGATGATAAAATGTCTGATGTCTGATCTAGCTTCATGCTTATATACAGGGTTAGTCACGGAAGAGTTATTTTGAAAGTCCGTTTGTTTACAACCCAAAATACTAATGACAAGAGACCACATTTAATTGTTTAATGTCAAAATGACAGAACCATCACTAGACAGGCAAAGCAATCGTGAATTAAATATTCAATTTTTGAAGAGAGGAAGTTAGACGTTGTTGTAAATTATATTTCGGGTTGCACACAAACGGTCTTTGAAAGTAACTCTCCCTTAACTAATCCTGTATATGGTATTAGACAAAATTAAAGCAACTCTGTAGAACCTAAAAGAAAAAAAAATCTCTGTATTTTAAATATCCAAAACATTTTCAAAAAAATTTCATTCACATTAAGATTCTGTGATTGTTCGCGAGTTATGGACACAAATCGCCTGTTTTCTAATTTTTGTACCCATATAATCTAAACAAAATTGTAATAAATGAGTCTCGGGCTGGCACTGAGTACACATCTACATAATATAAACAGCCATTTATTGTCAAATCGTTGTCAATATCGCGAAATGACGTCTCATAAAAATATTCACACTGTCAAAAAGTATTTATGTTAACTGAAATAATTTTTAAATTGGTCAATTTGTTACAAATATTATCAATTCTCGGCGAGACTGATATTAATAAGCTATAGAAGATTTATAAAATAAAATAAGATATATGTTGGACAAACCTCGCCAACTATTGGTCCAATTTGGCCAATAGAGGCATCGCAGATCTCAGCATCTCAGAAAATCAGCTACCACTGCCACCAGGAACTTTACTGGAACAAAATTTCAGTTATTTCACTATTTAGTCCACTGAAAACCATCACACATTAAAAATTCATATCGCAAAAGTTAGTTTGACACTAAAATAAACAAATTGACACTAATTTAACTCCCCGAACAAAAGTTTTTGACGAGAATTGCGCTTACTACGAGCAGAACACATTGTCATTTGTAGGTAAATACTATACTGATATATCTGATATAATAAACAATAAACACTGGCCTAAAATTAGCTTGAACTTGCCTGTTAAGAGTCGCTCTGTGGTTTCACTGGTCAAAATGAAATTTAAATAAAAATAATAAATTATTTATTCTTTTAACTAGTGGAAAATACAAATCAGATTATTATTTTACGGTTTACGTCAAGTCTATATTTTTGTTTTATGTAAAAACGTAGGTGAAGAAAATAAAATTTTGAAAAAAGCATTATTAAAAAAAAAGTAAAATATATGTATTTTTACCTCTCGCCAAGAGAGGTATTGAATTCATACTAAAAATCGCATATCCAGATTTTAGTGAATAAGCACGTTTTAAGGTCCCTAGAATCCAATTATAATATTTATACGATGATGTCCGCGTGTGTATGAATGTGTGTGTGTATGTGGATCTTGGATCCACGATTTCTCAAATACTATAAGACTTAAGACATTTTTAACTACGGATTCCTCAATCTAACAATAATGGGAAGAGTTGATTAAGTTTTGGTAACAATTGGACAACCGGAAGTAGTAGTTACAAGAGAAAAATCATCTAAATATTATTTATCGAAATTTACGTAAATACTTATATTAAAGAACCTTGAATTATTTATTCGGTAAATATAAATTCATTATTATATTTTCTATAGATTTAGAAATAAAGAAATGCATATAAAATAAATTGATGTAAAAAATCTTAGATCAAACTACCCCAAGGCAAGAAATTCATAGAGACACAAATGTCACTGTCAAAAATATTTTTATGCCACTGTCAAAAATATTTGTACATCAATATGAAATTTAAAAAAAAATCAACAACGCAAAAGAATATACGTAAAAAAAATATAAAAGGAATTTGCGAAAAAAGACGAATATAAAGAAAAAGAAAAGGTAGAAAAAGAAAATTTCAGGATATTGAATATAAAGAAATGTATGTATTGTACATAATTTATATTAAAATATCCCATAGATTTTGCAAATATATGTGAGAATTATTTTGTAGTGAGACATGAATACATGTATTTGTATTTAAAAATATTTTTCGTTTTATGCGTACAACGAGGTAAAATATCTGGCGAGAGGTTATGGCCACATCAGATTTTTTCAGTTAAAATATATCCATAAATATTTTGCGTTGCATGCCTATGCATACGAAGTGCAGTGAATTTATCTGTAAGTAATAAATGATCTTGAATAGTCATCTTTCGTGAATATACAATATTCGTTATTAAAAATATTAAAATTTAGTTAATAGGTTTGTTCGTTTCGCTACCTTGCGTCTACGGTTTACTGCCGCGCCCATATACTTTGTATGGAGGCGGCAGTAAACCGTTGACGCAAAGTAGCGAAACGAACAGACCTAATATTATAATAGAGTTTTGAGTTTTTTTTTTATCAACATTTTTCTGTTCACTGTGACCAAAGTCAAACACAATTTATAAGTATGTATATTAGTTTACTAAACAATTGTTTGATTGTTCGTTGTTGTATCAAAGTCTTCAATAAATTTATAAGTATTTTTAATCCATTTAATCTTCATTTCAATAAGAAGTTTAAGATTTCTTAATAGTTGTTTTTATTATTCATGAATATGACGATAAAGTAGATACAAAAGTTTACATATTATCATTTATAGTAGCATATGTTGCTAGGTAATAAAATATAAAAAATTAAGTGTATAAATAAAATAATTTAGTTGACCTTTTGACAAAATTCGACACCCATAATAATAAATAACATATTCTTTATTTTTAGATCACAAGTGTCGCTATCGAGGTTTATTTTAAACTTATTTTATAAATGATAAAATATATTTTCAATCGAAAACTTAAAAATATTATTGAATATTTATTTTTACGGTCAATAAAATAAATAAGTTTGTTTAGTAAATAAATGATTTTGACATAAATATTCCAACAATATATTGGGAAACGAACCGATGTTTGCATGTAGTTATAAAAATGTATATTTATAAAATAAAACAAAACATTCTAACCCATTGACGTCACTACGTATGAAATAACGCAACGTTGTATGTATGAAGCAAATTCTTCCACGGTAATGTATGACCTATTTGGTCCATTTACGCTATTTTAAAATAATAACCAGCTAATATACGTGTTAATAAACTCGCAGATTAATTTAACTATGTTTAATCAGTTGGATTTGACGCACTAGCATATGTATATATTTTTTCTGTTTCCCAACGAATGTTCAACTTCCTTTGACGTCTGAACACGCTTGACGCTTGGTTACATACTGTGGTTTATCTGAAATCTGAAGATGGGCGCAGACGGATATGGTTACGGCTGAGATTAAGGAGATGTGCGTAAACCATGGCTAAATATATTTATTTTTTCCTTGATCCAAGATATATTTTTTTAAATTTTAGCCAAATGTTTTGGATTATTTTAGGTCTACAATGTCAATTCATACTTAGGGGTGGACTAAATTTTACCGGTTATGCAAGTAATCGGCCTCAATTTAATCGGCCACATACCGGGTGTTACATTTGTTTGCGATTTTATTTAAATACCATAATTAACAATATTTATAATAGTTCAGCTGGCTTATGTTTTCAACAAATTATAAAACTTTTTTCGACAACTATATATATATATATATATATATATATATATATATATATATATATATATATATATATATATATATATATATATACATATATAAAATTTTAAAAAAATGTGGGCCAAATTATCGCTGATAATAGTGTAACGTGCATTTATCTTCTACCAAAACCCTTTTATTTTAGGACAATAAATAAAGTCTGGTGTGGTCAGCACATCACCTTCCGTCAGTTTTATGTATTTTGTACAAATTTCATACAGACAGTTCCTTGCATAAGATTATATTTCTTGTACATTACCTTCCGGCAGTTATATGTATTTTATACAAATTCCATACAGAAAATTTCTTTCAAAAGATCATATATTTCCAGTAAAATTATAAGACAAACACACATTAAATGTGAAAAAATGATATTTAATATAGCTTTTTCAAGAGAAACTGTTAAAATCTTCAAATGACGGTACTTCCAGTTGACCAATTGTAACCAAAATCTAATCAACTCTTCATATGGATGTAACGAAGAAGAATACGAAAGAATTATAATTTTTGAAATTGTAGTATTAGTTACTGCAGACGAAATTTTTGTTACACACTAGCACACACACACACACACACACACACACACACATATATATATATATATATATATATATATATATATATATATATATATATATATATATATATATACGAGTATATACACGGTGTAAATCGAAAAGTGAAACATAGGAGTTTAACATGGGAAATCAATTTTTCTTTGCGCAAACGTTACCTAATTATTTTATGCAAAAATACTTCAAATAAAAGTTATAGAGATTTAAATACAGCATCTAAATCATGTGAAACTAATATTTTATCTCTTCATATACGTAAACGTAACAATTAATTACAAAGCTACAGTTTTTATGAGCTTTTTGTCTAAGCAGCCATGGATTTATGACAAAAAAGAACGTATTTGTTTTTTTTTGTCATATATCCATGGCTGCTTAGACAAAATGCTCATAAAAATTGTAAATTAGTAATTAATTAATTACGTTTATATGAAGAGATAAAATAATCGTTTCACATGATTTAGATGCTGCATTTAAATCTCTATAACTTTTATTTGAAGTATTTTGCATAAAATAATTAGGTAACGTTTGCGCAAAGAAAAATTGATTTCCCATGTTAAACTCCTATGTTTCACTTTTCGATTTACACCTGTATATATATATATATATATATATATATATATATATATATATATATATATATATATATATATATATATATATATATATATATAAAGATGCAATCATTCCAAAACATGTGGATCTAACGCAGCTTCTATCACTCACCGTTCTAGATCTTACGATCGTCATCGTTTATCACAACCAGATGTGTGATATGATCATTACAGGACCAGGAAGTTCTTTACTTAATCTATGATCTGTTTATTAGATCAAACTTATTTATTTACGTTCAAAAATTTATGTTCATTAATATTTGAATAACTAATTATTGATGTTTTTAAAATATTTAAAAATAAATGTTTTTGTTTAATTTGGGAACTATTTTTTAAATAAACAATAGAATATTTACATTGAAACTTAAAATAATTAATTTGTCTGTTAAGTAAAATTAAAATTAAGTAATAATTTTGGTTTTTGTTGAGTCGTGAGTCATTTGCAAAGAATGTTTCACCTATTAATTTATGTTGTTATAAATGCTTTTTTTAAACTGTTCCAGTTAACCTTCAATACTATAAGGAAATACTACTTTAAAATGTGGATGTATGGCGCCTACTTTTATCGATATCTGTACATGATACTGAATAAATATTGGTATTATATAATATCGTATCTATTGTAAATATTAAATGTTTGTACATATAAAATTCTTCATTTAGCGCACTGTATTTTCTATTAATAACACAATATTTTTTTATATATCTCAATTAGGATATCTGCAAATTGAAAAATAATTGATACACCCAGAAATTAATATTAAGTTATTTATTCATAAAAGATAGTTTTATTTTTTTCCACTTATTATTTAACTAAAATGTATGGGCAATATTATATGCATTAATCTAATGTATACAATTCACATTCCTTTTTGACCTGTTATCGGCGTCCTCTTCCACGCACGCAAATTTGTTAGCGACGGACTGGTCCTCTAAGACGCGTTCCCCTAAGTGGGATAAAATACACATTGTCATTCCAATTTACAACAATTATCACAGGTGTGCAATATCATCTAATAAGAAAGACAGGAGGGGGGGGGCAGGAATAAGGTTGCTCGCAAATCCCAGACTGGGGCAGGTGCCCCGCATATTAAATGTGGCCTAACACCTCGTGGATTCCGGTACCCCTATCCGCAAAAGTATCCAACCAGTGCAGGGACGAATTGCTGGAATACGGTTCTCGTGAATAGTCATTTCTGAGCCACTAGCGGTACCGTAGCCACATACGCATGTCCCACACATGTTGAGTTCCCAGAACTCGACCTCCCAGAGGTCAATGGGTCTCAGACCCATTATGAGAGTTAAGCTTACGATCACACGTGTGTAGGTCCCAGACTTATCATGATAAACCCCAGGTTTATCTTTTACGTTCCAGACGTTCTCGTGTATCTCAGCTTCTCAGTTGGCGTTTTTCACACCTCAGAGCACATGGTTATATGGACCCAGAGTTGTCCCAGACAGCTATTCGGATAATTAGGAAGCTATTACATATGTTTGCGGCCACAAACAAATAATACAAAAGGATATTTCACATATACCATGCATATCAAATACACAAGCAGTGTATAACGTATCAATCAACTATCCGGTGATCCACACCAAACTATACCTGTATAATAATTAGAATGACAGTGATTTCTACCACTCACCTATAATTACTGCAAACAGCGAATCTTTTCTTTATTGACACTATTCACAGTTTCACCTACGTCCGCATATGGCTGCGAGCACACACAGTAAAACTAGCCCTAACCATCCAAGGGTGGGGTAGTTGTTATTGTGTTTAGGAATGTCAAGTGTTTTGCCTGCCAGTGGCGTGAGACCGAAAAGTGAATCTTACATTCATATCCGAATTCGTTTTTAAATCTTTTTAATTAAGATATGTAAACAGAGAAACAAACACAATATCTCAAAAGAGACGACACAAAACCAACATACTGCTAATCTAAATAGAGCACAGAATTTTTTTGGTTCGGTCAATATTTACACGGTAGCCTAATCCGGCTCGAAAGCCGAAATAATTTTTATTAAAACCTTTGATTTTCAATTCTTGTTGATCAAAATGAAATGAAAGATGCATACCAACATCCAAACCCTAGTTGGGATTCGAACCCAGTACCTTCAGTACAAAAGTTGCTTTTGTGGTCCTTTCTCTACTAAATCTTTGAGGGCCCATGAGTCTAAACGTAACAAATATCTTCATTATCGAAATCTGCAAGTTGAAGCAGAATTAGGTAATAACCCATGCTGATATATTTATTTATTTTCACAATATTTTGATGAGCTGTAACAAAATTATTGTTACGACAAGCAACAGACTATAAAACCAAGATTTGGTAGTCAGCATTCGAACGATAAGTGAGTTTAGTCTCTAATAGATTGTAGGCGTGTTTATTCATCACAATCTCATCTAGTTGTGTTGAATTTCCCTGCGTCGAGTTTGAAGTTTGTTCGCCTGACCGAGACACGTGTGGTGGGCCCCCACACTGCGCCTGACACGGGCGTTAGGTCGTGATCTGTCTCACCTTGACTGGTCTCTGTCCCGTTGTTATAACTCTGACTCACAATCAGCAACATAAAGACAAAGACAAACGCTTGTTAGCAAATTAGAAAGAATAAATAAATAAATCATCACGGCATATTACCTATTGTTGGGTGTGCCAATTTGCATTGTACAGAGATGTCGGTAATGATGGGTATATTTGTACCGTGCAGGCGTAAGTCAGGCGTCACCACACGGTCTGGCGTGGAGAGTGCACAATAAGGGTCACTTTTGTGTCATTTACTTACAATTTGAAATATTTTTGGTGTCAATGGGATCGAACCAGTGCCGGCTTAACGGGGGGGAGGGGCTTTTGGGATCTATAGCCCCCGGGGGTAGATACGTAAAGGGCGGTACACCGAGCAGAGTACGTTCTTAAATTATTTTAAATAAAAGAATTAATTAAAGCAAATTTAAGAGCCAGAGGAAAAATGATGAATGTCCATTTCCTAGCAAAATGAGATGATTGGTACTTATAGATTGAAGGTAGGCGCTTTTAAATAGTATGTATAAAGGAGGCAAAACGGTAACAATCCTAAGATACAGGCCTCAGAAATTATAAGATAAGATCTAAAAAGGATGACGGTCCAAACGTCAGGGTATAAAAAGATGAATGTTCGACAGCGATATGCGCAAATTATTACTTGACCAGCCGATTTCTGTTCAGTACTCGTACTGAACAGAAATTTAAGCTAAGAGTGGTGTCAGTGGCCATCTGATGAGATTCCGTAACTCAATAGTTAATTTTTAGCAACTGGTTAAAAATTTAACCAATTAAGTACCTATGTTAACAATATAACAAACAATTGGATACAATTTTTAACCAGTTGCTAAAAATTAACCACTTTATTACACAATTAATAAAACCACCAAACGACGCAAAAAGTTTGGACGAAACTGGTGAAGATTTTTCTTGCAAACATTTGAAATATTCTATTAACCAACGTTTCAGAACCAATTCGAAAATAACTTGTCATTGAATTTCAAAAATATGGCAGTTCGTGGACTTTCATAATTTCTGCCAATAGTCTATTCCACGAGACCTTTCATTAAACCAGGACTTCGAACCGGAGCTGAATCGAAAACCGCAAATCGACCAAAAAAAAAAACAGATAAATTCTGTTAGGTTCCATTTAAGTTGAAACTTGACCCACCTGTGCGTATAATAATTTTCAAAAATGATCAATCTGAGTTTCGAAATAAAATTAATACACTTTGTCATTCCAAAAGTATTAGATGGGGTTTCAAAGTTTAAAATTCGCTTGTTGAGAATGGCGGTTTTTAAAAATTAGCCCCGGGCGGCAAAACGTCTTAAGTCAGTATTGGATCGAACCTGTGTTACCTGTTTCGCGACCAGACACTCAGACACATAATAAGAAAACTAAATAAATGGTGCGTGAAAATATTTCGTCAGTAAGGTATAAAATTAATGCATCGTTCATGGTTCTGAATATTACTAAAATAACAGTATAAAACAGTTTATATGAGTAAAACAAATAAATAAGTATCTACCTACATACATCATCGAGGCAGAAATATAAAAAATTTAAATCAGAAATAGAAGAAAGAGAATTCATATGACTGAAAGGTTAAGTGAGATTGATTAATTTACTTGATGTGCAAATTAGCGTAATTGATACTCATGCATATGTGTGATTTGGAAAGAGAAAATAGAACACGATTTTAAGTGAATGGTTTATGGTATGATTTGTAGATTAGTGGTTAACACACAGTTTCTATTAGGGAAGTTCAAAGATTAGGACCTCATTTTAGACATATATTACGTTATAACCTCGATTTAATGAATTGTTTAAGGACGTCGAGACGTTATTGTTGTAAGATTAGTAAATCTAGTACGTATGCTTATAAAATATATATTTTTGAAATACCTATTATTCAGAGCAAGAAAATACTTATGGAACGACAAGAATAGTAAATTTCCCAAGGTAAAATTCACCATTTAACTTTTTTATTTATTATTTTTCCCATTTCCTGATAGTTTATAATTTCTCAGAAAACTAAAAAAGAAACCAACCAGACTTAGATTTTTTTCAATAGGTAGTTCATAGATATTGTACGGATTAAGAAGCATATCTTTTAATCAAAATAGAGAAAGGAAAACTAAATAACAAATATAACAATAAAACTAACAATAAATCTTTGGACATTTATAATAACTTTATCATTAATTGAATATTTTATTGCAATCAATAAATTACTAATCCTCATTACTAGAATATATTACGAACAACAGGATATTAAAGATAAAAAGATAACATCAAAATTCATAATACGGTATAACAAATATAAACATATCTACAATAGTATTTTCGCACTCCCGAGATTAAAGAGCGATTCTAATCATTCATTTCAGGAACTAAAGTTCAAATTCAGTCCCAGAGGTATTAAACATGAAAAAAATCCCTGGGGGATTAAAGTAAAAATAAGCAAGATGTTTACATAACATCAAATAGTGTTACTATGATTTATTTATTCGTATCTGCACTACATTTTGACCAGGCGTTGAGCTTAAATTAGAACAAAATTTTTGACATTTGTATTGTCAAATTGCAAGATTAATTTCTTTTACACTAATATGGTTCCATTTGATACGGGAGTGCGAAAAATAGCGTATATACCACAGGACTAAAGTGCATTCAATCCCTCAGGTGTTTATTTAAACTTCACCCACGGGATTGAATATGCACTTTAGTCCCTAAGTATATAATATACTATTTACGTACCAAGGGATTTACGATGATGATAATGCCAGGAGGGCGTCGAGGATCTAGCCCGAGGGCCTTAGGGCCGAGGGATAGATGTTGTACGATGGGCATTATCATCTAGTAACGCTCGTGATGCATACAAGATTTTATGTCTCACAAGAATATGTGAAATAAGTTTTCATTTATAATAATTTTGATTACAACAATGGTTAAGCTTTGGCGTTGCAAAGAATGTTGTTTAATTGTTTTCTTTATTATCAACATTTATTTTTAAAACATCAACGTTTTATATTGGAGATGATGGATAGGTGAATTGGATGTTTCGGAAGATATTTTATCGAAACAGTGTAAAGAAATTATTATGAATGCTTCTGCATACTTTTTCGTCTGTAGAAGATGTAATTATTATATTTTAAGGTTCGTTTTCACATGACAGATCTCAGTTCATAATTTCTTAGGCACTTATTTCTGAATATGATTACATTTTAGAGAGTTTGTACTGCTTTGGATGTGTCACATGTGACGGTAAATAATATGAAAGATGAATTCAAACGTGGATAAATATCGTCCCCAAACAAATTATTGATCCGTCATCCGTCAAAAATCAATGCGAATCATTGCAAAGCTGTTTTTTCAAATTAATTGTATTAATTGCTGTAATCAATCCTTACTATTATTATTGTAATGAATTATAATTAAAAAGAAAATAATTTTCATTATATACCGTTCATATTATTTCTAATTTAAAGTTCATAAACGATGATCGGATTATAATGAGGGCATAATGAATTATTATGCCTTCATATAATGCCCCGGTTGTTATAGATATGTTTATATACATTGTATCTTAGCAATAAACATAATACTTTAATGAGGCAAAATATTTATATATATATATATATATATATATATATATATATATATATATATATATATATATATATATATATATATATATAATATTTAATGTATTATACACATAATATTTAATATATTATACACTAAAAGAAAAGTGACAGATGCGTTTTAAATGTGACCTTAACTCGCTTAATTTTATTTTTTATAAGATAATGACAATTGATTTTATTTTTACTGAAACTGGTGTTACCTTTCCAAATATCATTTTAATACCTATTTCATTTCAAAATTTTCGGAATATTTTAATATTAGTTTCGGCAGATTTTAAGAAATGATATAAAATATTCTGTTTCTTAAAGATTTTACGTTCGCCACAAATGACATATTTGCTTATGCCATAAAATCACATATTTAATAGTAGTATTGTAAAATCATACTTATAATTAACCTTTGTTTTACGTTTGTTCTCGAACGCATTTTAATTATGATTAATTCTAAATTTAATCGTAGTTTACAAATCAGTTTGCGTCACTTGTAACGCTCGTACATGTGTTTTTGTTATTCTTTAATTCTGTTAAACTCGCAAAAAAGTTAAAAACAGAACCTGGTGGAAAACCCGCATGCGATCAAAATATTATGTTATATTATAATCTACATCCTGAAAAATCTTTAATGATGATTGGAGATGAGTCTTCTCAATTCTCCGTATTTGTTATCTTGTCTGTTGTCTACGTAAATTCTGGAAAATTTATTTTTTATTGATACAGATACAGAACTATATTAACAATAAATAAATTTTACGTTACAACTTATTACTAAGAAGTGCATTGTTTGTTTGTATTTTCGTATATTTTCCAGTACCATTCATGATATTTACAACCAAGAGAAGAGTAAAGTACGGATACATTATCAGTTTAAAAACAAAAATATTGCCTTTAATATTCCAAATAGTTCAGCTTAATTCAAGTTTGAGTTACTTTGGTTTCAGTTTCCAGGTTTTAAATTTAGATCTATAGTTTTGCGCAAAATTTCTAGAAACATACGTAAGTACTGAAGAAAAAAATCTGGTGTGGCCAACATAATACCTCCCGCCATTTACAGCCCGAGTAACAAAACATATTAAGTTAATCCATGCCTTAGTGGGATTCGATCCCAGAGCCCCGAGCGCACTCATGACTTATGAGGCGTTGCTCTAAACATTGAGCCACTGGAGATATAATAAAATGAAGATTAAATTTTACTTACCGGGATAGAATAGAATTCACTAATTCAAAAATGAGGATTAGCTTAAACATTTTTGCGAATGGTTAATTTTTATTAATCTAAATACATATCTACATATTTACTTATGCTGGAAACTGGATTGAATTCCTTTTCTATTGTTCTATTTACTTTTTTCTTTTTAAAACATTACTAATATTTGAAGTGATTAGGTCTTTGGTAGTGACATTTATCTGTCAGTTCCATACATTTGAATAACTGCGTTTTGTTTGTTTAACGCGTAGGCCCTGGGATTTAAATTATAGATAATTTTATAAATTTATCCATAAAATATATAGAAAAAGTATTCATGCAAATCAATAGTAAATTTAATAATCTTTACTTTCTATAACATTCATCTCGAAAAATAACATTTAAAGGTATTTTTCGAAGAAAACTATTTTAAGCTTCTAGTAAAGTGCCATTTCCGGTTATCTGATTTCCACCAAAATCTAATGGGTTCTTTCCATTACAGAAAAAGTTCGAAATACAAGTTCTCAAAATTTTTTGAATTATAGTATTTGAGTTAGAGTGGAGGATTCACACATACATACATACACACACACACACACACACACACACACACACACACACACACACAAACACACACACACACACACACATACACACACACACATACACACACACACACACACACACACACACACACATACACACACACACACACACACACACACACACACACACACACACACACACACACACACACATACGCATACACACAGACATCATCATGAAAATGTTAAAATTGGATTCTAGGGACCTTAATGGTGGTTATTTACCAAAATCTCGATATGCGATTTTAGCACGATCCCTATACCTCCCTTACAAAGAGTAGCGGGAGGTAAAAAAGAAACTACATTTATTTTAATGAAATTATATTTTTATTATCAACAATGGAACAAAGAGAAAAAACAAAACGCAGTGCGCGCGTTCAAATATTCTTGCGTTTTTTTGTCGCGCGACAAAATACCGCACGGCAATTTGCCGCGCGACATAAAATCGCAGTGCGCGCCTAGCCTAAAGCATTGCCGAAAAAAAATGTTGTGGCCAGCACAATACCTCTCGCCATTTTCATGTTATCTTACATAAGTATCGTATTTAACATTTCTTGAAATAGTTATTTACGTTCTAAAGCTGGGAAGTGAGTTATTACGGTACGAATGGTACCGTAATACTACTTTACGGCCGTATGACGTACAACATTCATACTGTCCACGTGTTTTAAAAAAATTATATTAATTCAAACTTGTCTATTTAACTTAGATCACATCATCCTTGAATTTGTGACAATTGAATTTGAGTCCAGGAAGTGTAAAGTAGTACATACTGGACAATATTAAGTAATTTTTTTTTTTTGAATTGAAGTTTTATTCTCATAAGAAATTATTTCAAACAAAAAATCAACCAAGCATACAACACAAAAATATAATTGCATGATAAAATTCGTACCTATTGAAAAACCAAAACAAAAAAGTTTTGTTTTCAAATAAACCAATCAAATAAAAAACCATTTCCACATTTTTGCATTACTAAACATTTCTTAAAAATGTTTTGAAACTAATTTTATTTCCATTCATAAAATAAAAAACGTATAAATAAAATTGATGTACGTTCTGAAAATCAAACATGAAAAGTAATAATAAACAAATTTTATGTTGTAGATTTACTTAGAACCGTCAAGTATATTTTCATTCTTAATTCAGTTGAGCAAATATTTAATGAAGTTTAAAAACCTTTCTGGAAATCAATACATTGATGAACGTTCGCAAATAACAGATAACGCAAATTCTTCGTAAAGAGAATTTAATTTTAGCGATAATGATTTCCGCTTGCAAAATACAATATTGTTTTAATAATGTAATAATAGTGACGTACTTAGATAAAATCAGATGATCGCTATTTATAAATTCATTAATTTTTACCTTCCGTCACCTTTAGGTAAGGAAGGTATTGTCTTTGGTAAAAAACTCGGTGGTGGGTTTTTGATGAATAAGCACGTTTTAGGGTCCCTAGAATACGAATTTACTATTTTTACGATGATGTCTGTATGAGTGTGTGTGTATGTATGTATGTATGTATGTATGTATGTATGTATGTATGTATGTATGTATGTATGTATGTATGTATGTATGTATGTATGTATGTATGTATGTATGTATGTATGTATGTATGTATGTATGTATGTATGTATGTATGTATGTATGTATGTATGTATGTATGTATGTATGTATGTATGTATGTATGTATGTATGTATGTATGTATGTATGTATGTATGTATGTATGTATGTATGTGTGTGTATGTGTGTTTGTGTATGACAAAATTTACTAATGTGATAACTATGTTACAATTCCAAAAATTATAATTCTTTTGTATTCCTCTTCGTTACATCCATGTGAAGAGCTGATTAGATTTTGGTTATAATTGGCCAATCGGAAGTATCCTCATTTGGAGATTTTAACAGTTTTTCTTGAAAAAACGATGTTAAATATCATTTTTTCACATTTAATGTTATTATAAATATTAAAGAATATTTTATTCTCTATACGATTTGAATGCATTTTATACTTCATATTAAATGGATATAGAGTTAAAAAATTAGCCATCTATGCTATGCTATAAAAGCTGCTATATTCTGATTGAAAGGTGTCTGTGTCAAGTGCAGTTGACAGTATGTTTTTGTTATAATTTTACTGGAAATATCGGATCTTTTGCTAGAAACTTTCTGTATGGAATGTGTATAAAATACATACAACTGCCTTAAGGTAATGTACAAGAAATAGAATCTTTTTCAAGGAACTTTCTGTATGACATTTATACAAAATACATAGAACATAGAACTGACGGAAGGCCACATCAGATTTTTACTGTTTATTTTAACTTAGTTTTCGACATCTGTTCTTATTAGTAATTAAACAAAAAAATATGAATTAAACAAGAAACTTTATAACTTGTTCTGTGATTATACTACTGTTTGTTTTTGTGAATTTCGTAGAAATGATTTTACGTTGGTATTTTTATCTGTTTAATGTTATGAGGTTTTAGGAAAATGATGGTTTTTCCACATTTTATTTTTAGAAAATGTGCGTACCGTAAAGTGAAAGTAAATTATTGTTTTTAATCTTAATTAACAATAACATTTATACTTGGTGTATTTATAAACACTGATACGATTGACTTATTGTTTTTATTTTTAAATAAGTATATTTCTAATACAACTTTTATAAGTTTTGCTTTTTTCTACATACCTACAAAGACTTCTTAATGGTTGTATTGTATTCAAAATGACTTTATTGTTTGAAAAATGACGATACCTACGACTTACGAGATTTGCACCAGCTCAGTTTTCGTTCTACGAGAGTACTCGTAGCACCGAAAGTTTCTGCAAACAAATATAACCAATGTAGCTATGAAAAATAAATATGCATGGCAAAACAAAAGTGCATCCGTAGGTAGCATGACAGTTCTTGTTACAATTCATTATCTGTTATCAGTAATTTTCCATGCAATTTTAAAGTACACACGTCGTACTGAAAATGCAGTTAACAAGAGAAAATTTCCTAGCCATGATATTTTACTATTTCAAAAGTTCGCTCTCTCCAAAACAATGCTTCGGGATGCTTTTGGAAATAAAGCACGTAGTATCAGGTCTGTTCACAGCTGGTACAATGAATTTAAATTTCATCGAGTTTCTCTCAATGACGTTTTACGCGAAAATCATCCAATTTCTGCAGTTACGGATGAAAACATAGCTGCTATTCGTACAATGATTAAAGAAGACAACCGTGTTACATACAGAATTATACGGGCTACTTTGGGCATTGGGATGACCGCTATAAATAAAATTTTGCTCGACCATCTAAAAGGCAGGACAGTTTGTTACAGTTGGATACCTCATAATTTAAATGATGGTCAAAAGCAACATCGTGTGAAATGGTGCATTAAATCTAAAGCAGTGTATGATATTATAACAGGTGATGAATCATGGATGTATGCAGTTAAACCTGAAACAAAACGACAATCAGCTCGATGGGTCTTTCCAACAGACCCCAATCCTGTCAAAGTAAAACGAGTTCGAAGGTACAAAAATGATTGCCTCCTTTTTCTCAAAATTCGGTCCTACTGTCAATATTGCATTAAAAGATAGGAAAACAGTAACTTCTAATGAGTACATAACAATTTGTTGGCCACGGATGTTTGAAAAAATTGGTGAAAATAGGGCTCGAAGTAATGCATCCTCAAATTCTGCTGCGCAAACTAATGCCTATTTAAAAGAATCAAAGGTGGGATTATTGGAGCACCCAGCATACAGTACTGACCTTTAACCTTCCTCTTCCAATTTCCCAAATTAAAGGAAGTAATGTTTGAATTCCGATATACAAGTGCAAATGAAGCGGTTAAAGCCTTCGAAAACATGGTCTCTCAAGTGTCTCAACAAAAATGGATTTCTTGCTTTAACGATTGGTTTTATCGAATGCATAAATGTGTTGAGTTAAAAGGAGAGTATTTCGAAAACAATAAAAAAATTATATCTGGAATAGTTTGTTTTTTATCAATAGTTTGCACTAGTTTGCAGAAACTTTCGGTGGTATCCTCATAGTTGTGCAGCTGTATATTTTGGGCATTTTTGTCATTGTTCCTTGTTCTTTTTGGCTAATGTTCTACGCACAATCATGTGTGACACACATTATCTACAAACGATTTAATGTCCTAGATGTTTCAATTGTTGGTTTCGAAGTCTCTGCCATGCTAAAAGCATTTGCAGCAATCCAAACTCGAGATCGATCACTGTTAGGAATGGAATATTTTTTTCACAATCCTTTTAACAACATCCCATTTAAATTTTATGAATATTGTTGCAGTACATTTCTCGTACGGGCGTAGGTTGTTGACCACTTAGATATGCCTCGTCTAACAGTGGGTATGCAATCAAATTTGTGGACGTTTGTGCAAAGAGTCAACTTAATCGTTTGCTTTAGTCTAAAATGAGTTTGGAGATGTTTCATTGACTCGCTGTAACGTTTTTAGCTGACAAAAGCGATTTCGCCGATATCATCGAAGCAGTTCGACATCTGTTTGTTTTCGATCGACGTGTTACGATTGAGGTGGTTGCAGAGTAATTGAACATCAACGAAGAAACAGCCGGATTGACTATTGTCGACGGCAATAAAAATAAAAATCGTGCGGCAAAAATGTTACTGTGTTGTATCAGCCTTCGTTTGCTTCTGATTTAGCCCCGGCTGACTATTCTCCTTCCCCAAATTAAAATTTAAGCTAAAAGGAAACCGTTACGACGATGTAACATATCGTGACTAAGATATTGAGACAGCATCCCTAGTCTTCCAGAACGCCGAGTATATTGAAGAATAAATTGTGATTTTGATTTATAGCCACAGTTTACATTGTTCTAAATTCTAAAAAAAAACATATTTTGATTTCTGTAAATGTTTACAATATTTTGTTTGGGCATTTATCCAACCAAATTGTCAATACTATTACTTAAATTTAACTTGTACTTACGACATTGTTTTGTGAACTTTAGACAAAACCTGACACTAGGCATATTATAGATGAAAGAATAATACAAATGCATTTATTTGTTTTCATTGGTGACTTAATAAATTCGACATACAAGTAATTATAATTTTTTGCGAAACTATTCTAGAAAATCGTAGTCATTCATTATCAACATTTGAGTGAATGACAACGAACAACACGTGTTTTGTAAGTCGTGTTCACTTAACCATTACTCCGTATATTGTTGTTGCCAGATTTGTTTGTTTCACAAGTCAAGTATATAAGAAATTTTATTGTAAAATCATTGTTGTTTCAAAATGGTAGCTGGTGGTGATTTGCATAAATCTGTTGTTATCGGATGTCGTCATTGGCGCCTTTGATACTTTCTGAAATTTGCAAATGTGTGTCAAGGAGTCGGCCATTCTCGTCGTTAAAGAGAATTTCCCCTGCCATGACATTAGCTAAGAACAGTCATAATTACGTCCGACGTAATTGCTTACCCCCACATCGAAGAAGTTATCTACCAAAAGGAACAAATTTGTTGCAACATTTTAGGGTCACGCTAAGACACATGATTCATATTTTGTAGAATTTTATTTTAATACAAGGTGGCTTTTAGAAAATGAATCTTGTTTGAAACTCCATAACTCTGGAGTACATCTATTTGAAATCTCCTGCAGAAAAGCAAATAAATAACGATTTTTCTAAATTTACCATTCAAATATACCATTTTGCACGATCGAGTTATTTTTTATATTTGCCGATAGTTTTTGCAAGACTGTAGGTTTTATTTACAAATTACTGAACGCTAAGTGATGTGACTCACGTCGGTAAGTGATGTGCTTCACTTACCGTTCAAGAGGCGAGACGGTAAATAAGTAAAAACAAAAATCGAAGCTTACTTCAAAAATGACTAATAATTTTTTTTAATATGTCAAAATAATTTTCAAATCTTATTTTTCTTTTAAATTTTGTGCGTCGAACATGTAAAAAATAGTATAAGCATCACAAACGTTAAGGAATTACCGATCTCAGACAAAATTGGGGACTGATCGGTGAACTGTCCTTGCCGTTCTTAATAATTAATATACTATTACACATTGATAATTTTATAATCAGCTTAAAACGATGTAACGAAAACGAAGTAGGCTATTATTGAAATTAATGTGACTGTCAGTAACATTTCGAGTTAGTAGTAACATTGTCATACATTTTCTCTGAATTTAGTACAATGATTACGAGATTTTTTCTAATAATAGCATTTTAGCATAAATCGTGCTTATAAAGCAACTGATAGAAACCGAATCAATTTTCAAAAAATCTGAGAAAGTTCTTGTATCAATTCTAAATTTCGTAACAGTTAGTGATCTTTTACTTTAGCTAGACAAATTTATCATGCTATTTTTTTACCTTTCAGTCACCTGTAGGTAAGGAATGTATTGTCTTTGGTCAAAAAATTTGGTGGTGAGTTTTTGATAAATAAGTACGTTTTAGAGTCCCTGGAATAAGATTTTACTATTTTTACGATGATGTCTGTCTGTATGTATATATGTATGTATGTATGTATGTATGTATGTATGTATGTATGTATGTATGTATGTATGTATGTATGTATGTATGTATGTATGTATGTATGTATGTATGTATGTATGTATGTATGTATGTATGTATGTATGTATGTATGTGTGTGTATGTGTGACGATTTTTTCGGATCCGATAACTCAAATACTACAATTAAAAAAATTATAATTCTTCGTATTCCTTTTCTTTACATCCATGTGATAAGATGATTAGATTTTGGTTATAATTGGTCAACCGGAAGTACCTTTATTGTAAGATTTTCTTGAAAAAACATTGTTAAATATCATTTTTCCAAAGTTAATGTTATTATAAATACTTAAGAATATTTTATTCCCTATACGATTTGATTACATTTTATACTTCAATATTCAATGGATATAGAGTTAAAAAATTATAAAGAAATTAAATTTCATAAAGCAGCTAACTATGCTACAACCATGGAAACCGCTACTATATTAAGAAAATGCTGATTGACAGATGTCAGTGTCAAGTACAATTGATATGTTTGTTTTATAATTTATATAAAATCTGTTAGGTACATGAATTTGTATGGAATTTGTACAAAATATATAGAACTGACAGAAGGTAATGTACTTGAAATATGGAATTTTGTGCAAGAAACTTTCTGGGTGGAATTTGTGGCCACATCAGATTTTTTTTATTAAAAGTTACAATAATCTCACAATCAGAATTACTTAAATACCATTATTAGAAGAAATTTCGAAGTAATTATACAAAACTTATGACAATATTAGAAGTAACTGGAAATGTCACCGTTATATTTGAATGCCAAATTTATAAAATCGTTATTCACATGTTTTTTTATTTAAATGTTTAAAATTTGGTAGGAATACTTTCTAATCCTTTGTATGCTAGAGGTAAAAAATTGAAATCGATATCTCAATGCACTGCGGATTTATGGAATTGCAAACAGGTTTCGTTTTTTAAAAGCCACCAGAATGTTCAATGTACTTCGCTTCATTAATAATATACACAATCATTCTTTCCTTTGAGTTCTTAAAAACTTTTAAACAATATTTTTTTGGAATGCTGGCAAAATAATTTCTGGGAGACTTAAACTGTCAAATCTGCCAAATGAATTACTGGGAGATTAAAAAACTGTTAAATTAAATCCAGGCTGACACACCTTTCTGATTTTGTTGCATAATATAGTACCTATCCTGTCATCTCATTGAAAGATATATTATTACTCATAACTCACTGTCAGTGATATATTTATTTCGTCTGCATATTATATAATTTCTCGTATATTAGCTTTTATATTTAAAATTTCAAAAATAAATTCCACATAAAAACTCTTGGCTTCTCGTATGTAAGCAAAAACTTAGGCAGAACAGTTAAAATTGCAAAATTATGTAAAAAATTAATGTATACAATTCGCAAGTTGTAAAATACGTGGACACGGTTTACGAATCTACGTAAAAAGTTTGTATATATTCTGCTGCTTCATTGTACAAATCCACAAGCAAATGTTTACCCCAAGAAAAATAAACATACGTCGCTTTTTTCGGGTTTACAATATTATACTGTTAAATAAATAAATAAATAAATAAACTTGTTTTATTAATGTTAATATCAGCAAATTTGGATAAATGAACATTTAGCCAAGGTTGTTTGTCAATTTTATTTGAGTTTTCGCAAACAGTAATTTATAACTTTTGATTATATAATATCTCAGTAATTTTTTAAACAAACAGAGAAAACGTAGAATAAAAAAGCAATAAATATTGTTAAGCATCAACAATTAATTTTGTTTATAAGTTTTCTAGAATATTTTGCGCTCATAACAAATATAAATGCATTCTTTACGATATCCTCTCAACGATATGACAGTTTTTTAATTCCACGTCTGAATAATCCGGTGGTTTGAAATTGAAGTAAAAATGGTCCTCCTTGAAACGAGAAAACCATTTTCGTGCTACACTTTTCCCAAATGCGTTCTCTCCATAAACGGCACAAATATGTCGAAAATGCTTCCTTGTACATAGTAAAGGAAGTATTGTAATCGCGAAAAATTTCGGTTTTCAGATTTCAATGGAAATATCTATTTTAAACATCCTTGAATCCATTTTGACTAATTTCGTCGTACGTACGTATGTATCTCGCATAACTCAAAAACGGTAAACCGTAGTAAGTTGAAATTTTGTATTTGGTCTTTACATTATTTCCAGAAGTGGTACTCTACTTGAAGCAAATGATAGATTTTAATGGAAAACTATTTTAAAATATAATCGAAAACTTCTCAAATTTGGTATAAAAGACTTTTATGTCGGTGAGAATAACATAGTAGATTTTAGTTAAAATAGGCTAACGTGAAGTTGTTAACACTATTTCTTAAATAAAATGGTTTTATTTTGGTTTTAGAAATAAATACTTCAAATAAGAGTTTTAAAGAATTAAATTCTGCGTCTAGCACATCAAGTATTATTAAATTAGCCCTTTATATAAGATATGTAAATTTAAAAATCTGATGTGGCCAACACAACACCTCCCGCTATTTAATTTTTATTAAATTAGATATACATACTTGCATATTTAGTTATACTAGAAACTGTATTGAAATCCATTCCATATAACTATGGTTCTATTTACTATTTTCTTTTTATAACGTTACTTTGTTAATATAAAATTAGTTCTTTGACAGTGACATTTATGTCAGTTATATAGAAAATGTATTAATGCAAACCAGCAGAAAATTTAATAATCTTTAATTTTTATAATACCATAAATCTCGAAAAAATAACATTTAAAGGTATTTTTCGGAGAAAAACTATTTGAGCTTTAAATAAAGTGTCATTTCTGGTTATCAGATTTACACTTAAATCTAATGGCTTCTTTCTATATTAGAATAAGATATAAATGCAAGGCCTCAAAATTTTCTGAATGATAGTATTTGAGTTAGAGCGTAAACATGAACCACACACACATATACACACACACGCACATACATACACAGCCATCATCATGAAAATGTTAAAATTGGATTCTAGGGACCTTAAAACGTGCTCATTTACCAAAATCTCGATATGCGATTTTTAGCACGATCCCTATACATCCCTTACCGAGGGTAGCGGGTTGTAAAAATTATATACCTTTTGGTTTTTGTAATAAAGGCTTACTGTGGATTAGGACAAAAAAAACAAAATTATTTTTAATGCCAAATTACGTCAAATACGTGTAATTTTATAATTGGGTCTATACTTCATGTTGGTCTTGCGTACAAGGAAATCCAAATCAAAGATAATACAATTAAACAATAACATTAAAACAACGTTGATATAATGTTTAACAAATTGTGTTCCAAGATACTCTTGCCCTGATGGAAACCAAAAACGATACGAATACATCAACCCAATACGTTTATTTATCGATAAATCGTTTTATCACGTTGTGAAATCTTTAGCAATTATTCGAAATATCAAAAAAATTAGTAACACAAACAACCCTGATACTTGTAAATAAAAATAATTGTTGCATTTCACAAACCTTGTATAAGATTACGAAGTGTAACCAATGTGGCCCACTGCCGCCTACTATTTTTATTATAAATCAATTTAGTTAATATTGTGAAATATTTTGCAAACGATTTTATTTCGCAAATAAATCAAATCAATTTTTGTTTAGCAGAAGTTAACGAACTTACAGAATTCCGTTATATGTAATATAAACATAAAGTCAACGCTCAAAGAATTAATATTTTGATAGTTGTAACACCGCCCACAAGCTAACGTTACATTAACGCAATAGTGTTCATATTTATATTAATATTTATATCGTAGACGAAGTTTTTTATAGAATTCTTTTAACTGTTCATATGCGAGTGGATATTATTTTTAATCAGACTGCGTGGAATCACGCGTAAAGTTTTGTGAGTCATTTCCCGAAATAATGTATTGATTTACTTTGCGTCACATTACATTATTAAATTAAGGATTTAGGCCTTAATTGCTTTTGTCACTATGACCTGTAATGTCTGTTGTAATATAGCCCTAAAATAACTCAGTTTTTTTTAAAGCATTTTCAGTTTCCTGATTTCTTCGCAGAGTCGACAGATATGTACTGTAAAACCTTGTAACTTGTAAAATATAGGACAATACTGAAACTAATATATTTAAAGCTGTTGTTACCAATAAAGGCGATATAACTCAATATTAAATGGCGGAATATATAAATAACATATTTTTAGTTGAAGGAAAGATCTAGAAATTTTTCCCCTTTTGTAAAGGTTTTTGCCGAAAATGTAAACCGGGCGAATTATTACCTCCCACTAGCCTTGGTAAGGGAGATATAGGGATCATGCTAAAATCGCATATCGAGATTTTGGTAAATGAGCACGTTTTAAGGTTCCTAGAATCCAATTTTAACATTTTCACGATGTTGCCTGTGTGTAAGTCTGTATATGTGTATGTGTGTATGTGTGTATATGTGTATGTGTGTATATATATGTGTGTGTGTGTGTGTGCGTGTCTATATATGTATGTGTGGATCCTCCACTCTAACTAAAATACTATCATTCAGAAAATTTTGAAAACTTTTATTTGGAACTTTTTCTAATATGGAAAGAGCCCATTAGATTTTGGTGTAAATCGGGTAACCGGATATGGCACTTTACTTAAAGCACAAAATAGGATTTCTTCGAAAAATACCTTTAAATGTAATTTATAAAACTTAAAGATTATTAAATTTTCTACAGATCTGCATTAAAACTGTTTCTACATATTTTATGAATAAAATTATCTATAATTTAAATCCCGGAGCCTACGCTTTAAGCAAGCAAAACGCAGTTATTCAAATGTATGTAACTGACAGATAAATAGCACTATCAAAGAACTAATCATTTCAAAATAATATTAGTAACGTTTTAAAAAGGAAAAAATCTGATGTGGCCAGCACATTACCTTCCGTCAGTTCTATGTATTTTGTACAAATTTCATACGGATAGTTCCTTACTAAATTAAATATTCTATTTCTTGTACATTACCTTCCGGCAGTTGCATGTATTTTATGCAAATTTCATACAGAAAATTATTATTTTGTGACGTTTTCTATATACAGTATAATGTATCTGCAGAAATAAAAGATTTATTATTATTATTTCTTGTACATTACCTTAAAGCAGTTGTATGTATTTTATACAAATTCCATATAGAAAGCAAAAGATCCTATATTTCCAATAAAATTATAAGACAAACACACTTTCTATTTCACTTGACACTGACATCTTTCATTCAGAATTTTCTTAATATAGTAGCTGTTTCCATAGCTATGGCTACTTTATGAATTTTAATTTCTTTATAATTTTTTAACTCTATATCCATTTAGTATTAAGTATAAAATGCAGTCAAATCGTATAGAGAATAAAATATTCTTTAATATTTATAATGACATCAAATGTGAAAAAATTATATTTAACATAGTTTTTTCAAGAAAAACAGTTAAAATCTTCAAATGATGGTACTTCCGGTTGACCAATTGTAACCAAAATCTAATCAGCTCTTCATATGGATGTAACGAAGAAGTATACGAAAAAATTATAATTTTTGTAACTGTAGTATTAGAGTTATCGCAGACGAAAATTTTGTTACACACACACATCCACACACACACACATCCACACACACACACACACACACACACACACATACAGACATCATCGTAAAAATAGTAAATTCGTATTCTAGGGACCCTAAAACGTGCTTATTGATTAAAAACTCATCATCGAATTTTTTGACCAAAGACAATACCTTCCTTACCTAAAGGTGACGGAAGGTAAAAAGGAATTCAATACAGTTTTCAGCATAAGAAAATAGGTAGGTATGTATTTAGATTAATAAAAATTAACGATTCACAAAAAAGTTTAAGCTAATTCTCATTTTTGGATTAGTGAATTCTATTCTATCCCGGTATTTAAAAGTTATCTTCATTTTATTATAGCTCCGGTGGCTCAGTGGTTAGAGCAACGCCTCATAAGTTATGAGCGCGCTCGGGGCTCTGAGTTTGAATCACACTTAGGCATGGATGTGTGAATGTGAACCCACTCTGTAATTGGGATTTAATCTTGTTGAGGGGTTTAAAAAAGGTAGTTACTTGGATTAGATTAGACTATATTTTAAGAAATAAGCAGTCAATATTAGAGTAAAATTCGCTAATTCAAAAATAAGGATTCACTTAATCTTTTTTGTGACTCGGGCTGTAAATGGCGGGAGGTATTTTGTTGGCCACACCAGATTTTTTTAGCCTGGGAATTGAACCCAGGCTTGTCTTATATCTACATAGTAAGATGTTTTACTTGGGACCTTCTTTTTTCTAATAGAATGCCCTACAACCTAAGAATAGTACGATTCGGGGTTCAAGTCTCGTTGAAGTCCATCAAAACTGGAAATCAGTTTAGAGTCATAAATGTATGTGCGTTTCTCTTCTTACTTGTTTTATTTTACCTTGAGTTACATAAGTATGAGAATGTGAAGGAAAATTAATAATTGTTTCAAAATATCCTGTTCTAATTAAAATATGCTTTACGTTAATTATTTTCTTGAATTACTTGTGCATCCAATTACATAATGTAATTCCCATAAATATAGAGTGTTCTAGTGTTCATTACTTTATCGATAATTATTTATTTATTTTACAATTCAAAGCTCATTATTTAGATGACATTGCTCATTAGTTCGTTGGAAATGTTGTTTATATTTACAAACAATATTTTTTACGTTCAAAATAAACATACGTATTAGAAATTGCTAGAGAAATACTTTTTTATGTTTATTTTTAGCACTTCGTTTCAAAATTTCTATTCGTCACATGCTGACATGTTGAGTCATAAATAATAAAATTAAATCAGCAAATTAAATATTGTTCAATGCGACTAGCTTTCTAACGAAAAAACTATGAGTCTTTTTCATGTCTACATTATTTTTAGTTTTATAAAACGTGAGTGACACGCAGCCAGATAGTAAAACCTACATTGACTTGTTTTACAAAAAATTAAAAAAATCGAATGGTTAGGTACTTGTACAATGCTGGTTATAGTTAAAGAAATGTTTGCGATATGTTTGCCAATTTATCTCCTGAACGTTCTAGACCAAATCTTTCTACAGCATAGAGAATATTTACAAAATTTAAAGGAAAAGATGTTTAGGTAAGAATCATAAGAAAAGTACAACAACAAAAACTACATAAACTGAAGAAAATAATTCTTATTTTTATAAAAGACTATAACATTATCTGGTCGAGGAGCGGAGTCGATAATATAATTTTATCGTATATAAAATTCTATTCTTACTTCCCGCTACCCTTGGTAAGGGAGGTATAGGGATCGTATATCGAGATTTTGGTAAATGACCACGTTTTAATATCCCTAGAATCCAATTTTAACATTTACACGATCATGTGTGTATGTATGTGTGGATCCTCCGCTCTAATTCAATATGGAAAAATCCATTAGATTTTGGTGTAAATCAGATATCCGGAAATGGCACTTTACTTGAACCTCAAAATAGTTTTTCTTCGAAAATAGTATATTAAGTATTAAGAACGGTAAGGAGAGTTTACCGATCGAAGACAATGTTTGGGGACTGAGCAAAGCGAAGGTCCCAATTTTGTCTGAGATTGGTAATTCCTTAACGTTCGTGATACTTATACTATTTTTGCACGATCGACGTACAAAATTGAAAAGAAAAATAAGATTTGAAAATTATTATGACATATTAAAAAAATTATTTGTCATTTTTGAAGTAAGCTTTGATTTTTGTTTTTATTTATTTACCGTCTCGCCTCCTGCACGGTAAGTGAAGCACATCACTTACCGACGTGAGACACATCACTTACCGTTCAGTAGTTTGTAAATAAGACCTACTGTCTTGGAAACACTATCGGTAAATATAAAAAATAACCCGATCGTGCAAAAATACCTTTAAATGTGATTCATGTTATTATAATAATTAAAGATTATTAAGTTTTTTAAAGGTTTGCATGAATACTTTTTCTATATATTTTATGGATACATTTATAAAATTATCTATAATATAAATCCCGGAGGCTTTAAATAAACGCAACTCCTTGGTTACACAGTTCAGATGATCCTCCTTGGTTCAGATCTCAAATGTATGTATGTGACAGATAAATGTCAGTGTCAAAGAATTAATCATTTTAAATTAATAATAGTAATGTTTTAAAAAGAAAATAGATTTCAGCATAAATGCAAGTATTAAAATTAATAAAAATTAAATTTCGGGAGGTATTGTGTTGGCCACATCAACTATAAATAAATACAATTTCAAAATCCCAGTACATATGGGTTATTATGGATTTTGTATGTAAATAAACAAGAATTAAAGTATTTTATCTACCCTTGCTGTTAAAATGCTAATTTATCTACTGTTGCGGTTAAAGTTCTACTTTCTATACTGTTTTGAGTAAATAAAAGCACACTTTAACATCACCTATAGAAAAAAATAAATAAATATATCATCACGGCATATTACCCATTGCTGGGTGTGCCAATCTGCTTTGTACGCAGATATCGGTAATGATGACATATTTGTACCTTACGGGCGTTTAGCAAGCGTCACCTCACGGGCACTCATTGCTGGCGTGGAGAGTGCACCACAGGGGTCAATTTTGTGCCATTTAAAATTCGGAATATTTGGCGTCGGTCGAGATCAAATCCGGTTCCCCAGAAAAAAAATTAATACGTTCAATAGACGAAAATGATGACCACTTCATTTAACATTGACAACCTATTTTGCGTTTTATCTGGAACGGTGTGGTATATATAAATAATTAATATTTACAATAATACATTAATGACAGAATAGTAAATATTGCATCTTATTTGAAACTCACGATATAAATTAAAACGAAGCTGACAACTTGAATTTCATCCTCTCATAAAAATCTCTAGCACTTACGAGTCTATTTGCATTCTGTATCTTCTTTAATTTAAAACTAATTTTATCTTCTTTGGTTCTCATCAGCGTCGGGTTGCTAAAGACGCCTCTAAATATACCTTGTCCCGCTTTCTTTAAGCTAGACGAGGGTGCAATGCACTCTCTGACGTCAATGGCAACACGAGAGTTTCATAGGTTTCTTATGCAGCGAGTTTCTATTGACTCGCAATGGATATGGGAGGTTTTTCTAGGATTGAATGACAGACTTAATAATAAGATACGGTTTAATATTTTAAAAATGTCTTCGAATGGTATGATTTAAATTTTAGCTTCGCTCATTCTGTCAAATTGAGTAGCGTCGTTTACTTATATTAATTTTTAACCGTCCCTAGATGCATTTGATTTTTTCCATTTAAATAACATTGGTTTTTGACAAATTTGGGAATTGTATTTTTATCAAAGGCAATAACAGGTTTAAAGAATTCAATCAATAATGGAATATATACTAGAGTGACCCTAGAATAAGTGGACAGAATTTAAAGTCCCAATCAATATTCTTCAAATAATTGTAGATAGCTTTTTTGGGCTTTTGTGAGATAGTTTAACTATCTATAATTATCTTAAGAATAATGATTGGGACCTCAAATTTTGTCCACATATTCTTGGGTCATTCTACGAGTAGTATATGTTCCAATATTGAGTGGACTTTTTAAACCTCCTATTGGCTAAAAAAGTTCCAGTATGTCAAAACCCAAAGTTATTTAAATAAGAAAAATCAAGTGCATTGAGGAGAAATCATTGCCAGCACAATGTTTATTTATTTATTTATTTAAAACCACTTTAGGGAGCAGCTCGGTTAAAATTCGACTTGCTCTCTTTTAAGATCCATCCTAGCGAGTATGTGTGTGTGCGCGTGTGTCTGTCTGTGTGTGTGTGTGTGTGTGTGTGTGTGTGTGTGTGTGTGTGTGTGTGTGAGAGAGAGAGAGAGAGTGTGTATGTGTGTGTGTGAGAGAGAGTGTGAGTGTGTGTATTTGTGTGTGAGAGAGAGAGAGAGTGTGTGTGTGTGTCTGTATGTGTGTGTGAGTGTGTGTGGTTGTGGATGACTCATTCAGAAAATTTTGAAATTTTTAATTCATACTCTATTCTAATATAAAAATAACAATGTATATTGGTATCAATCGAGTAACTAGAAATCACTTTACTTGAAGCTCTAAATAGTTTTTCTATGAAAAATAATCAAAAAAATGAACGTAACCCTATCACAAAAAATATTTCAATTATTATAACATACATTAACAATTGGACCAATAATATTATAGGCAAAGTATTAATAAACATGTAGGTACGTATATAAAATAACAAAATTAAATGGCGGTGGGTACTGTGCTGTGCTGACTACAGATTTTTTTACCTTTCGTCACCTTTAGGTAAGGAAGATATTGTCTTTGGTCAAAAAAATCGATGATGAGCACGTTTTAGGTTCCCTATAGAATGCGATTACACTATTTTTACAATGAAGTCTGTATGTATGTATGGATGTATGTATGTATGTATGTATGTATGTATGTATGTATGTATGTATGTATGTATGTATGTATGTATGTATGTATGTATGTATGTATGTATGTATGTATGTATGTATGTGTGTGTGTGACGATTTTTTCGGATCGCATAACTTCAATACCACCTTTCCAAAAATTATAAGTTTTTCGTATTTTTCTTTTTATACTTCATATTCAATAGATATAGAGTTAAAAAAATTATACAGAAATTAAATTTTATAAAACAGCCAGCTTTGCTATACACATGGAAACATCTACTATATTCTGATTGACAGATGTCAGTGTCAAGTGCAATTGACATAGTATGTCTGTGTTATAATTTTATTGGAAATATAGAAACTTTCTCTATGGAATTTGTACGAAATACACAGAACTGACTGAATGTAATGTACGGGAAATATCGAATCATTTGCAAAGAAACTTTCTGTGTGGAATTTGTATAAAATACATAGAACCAACGGAAGGTAATGTGCTGGCCACATCAGATTTTTTATATATAAAATTCAATACGTTACACACGCAAATAATTAAATTATAATTCATTTGCGTGTCTAAAATATATCCTGTTTATTACCATTATATATTTAACTTTTTTAGCAATTTTAACCAGCTAAATTATCATATTTCGTGGCAAGAATAATAGTGTCCAATTTTATATTTATTTCGAAAATACTAAAAATACAAAATAATTTGATGTTATTAAACTTAGAACATAATAACATGACAGTTATTTCTGAATATAAACAACGAATTTACCATTTTTATTTTTGTCCAGTTTGAAGGAAAATTAGGTGATTGTATATTACCATGTTCAAAACATATATAACACAGGGAGAGTAAAGAAGTATAATATTAACATGTGTGTACTTAATACATTACTGTAAATTTTGTACCGCTATAGAAAAGAAATGAAAAGATATGCAAGTCACCATATCATATATCTTATCTATACAGTCAATCAAAAATAAATAAGCAACAAGCAAACATACAATATCTACATATCTTCTAATAATGACATAATATGTTTCCAAGATCAATTTCTATGGTACCTCTTCAAATTGAAAGACAAGTTTGCCTCTAAATAAAAATGTAGCTATTATTCCCCTAAGGGATTTTTTATTATTTTGACAAGTAAATGTCATTTGTTCAATTTTGCCTTATAAAGTCATATTTATTTCTTTGGATACAGACCATTAAAGTTGTTGTTTGAACAACAATTTTATTTCGCTAGCATTTTAAAGAATTTTATATCACTGGCGGTTTTAAAATGTCAAATGTCAATCAAAATTAATAATAGATGGAGTCTAAGGTTAAATATAACTAAAACTCAGAGTTGTTAGGACCTCTGGCATGGTTGACATGTTGGGAATCTTGACTACTCTGTTTAACTTTTCCTTGTTGTACTACTGATGATGAGAACTTAGTTCTCGAAATACGTATTTAGTTTTTATTAAAATTAATGTTAAGGTTCAGGGGTAATTATAATAGATTTTAGTCAATCAAAATTCAAATAAATTCAAATATTCAACGTATACGCGCTACTGCATCAAAAGAAGAAGAAAAAGAATGTTATAATTTTATATAACGTATGTATTTGATTGAAGTCATTGTCATAGAATATGACTCATATTGAATTTTATTATATCTTAACCTCTAAAACAGGATCAGAATTATTTATTTTAAAGTCTATTATAATACAGGTTTTATATTTATAATCTAAGTTTTTGTAGCGATTTGTGTCACCCGTGGGTAAGGTCCAATAAAAATAAATGAAAATTTATTAAGTAATAATGCATACATTATAAGTATTGAACAATTCAAGAACAAATTTGACTACGAATTTCATTTTCTCATTAACGCATTGCCAGCGTGTCCATAACATGACAAGCTTCTTGAAATTTCGGATATCTGCAACAATAATGTAATGTAAATATTTACAATCTTTTCTGGTTACCTCTCAATATTCATGTTTTGGAAAATAAAGAGACAATCGGCCTAATTCTCTAAGCAAAATTGTTAAAATTAACAACCATTTTCAGTTGTTAATTTTATCAGTTGCTAAGTTGAAAATCCCAATTCACTATTACATCAAGGTGCTAAAATTTAACAACTAGTAGTTACGTGGAGTTGTTAATCTAGCAACTGCATTTCTCTCGTTGTTAGTATTGAACAATCGTTGTTAAATGGTTTTTCTTGAAAATTTTGCGATAGGAAATAAACTTTTATTGGAAATAGAGGGACGACAGCAAAGGTAAATTATTTATAAACTAATATATACCTACATGCCCAATAATTATATACATTTTTAAACAAGATTTTAGATTTATGCAAATAATTTTATACTGATCTATTAATTTTACTGCTAAAACTTTTAGCCGATGGTCATGCGTCATTTTCGATGATAAGTTACTTGAAATTTCGAAATCGGTCGCATTGAATGAATAAACATATACTAAGCTGGAGAACTTCATCAGATTCTCCCACCACTTAATTTCTACGCCTAGCTATGGGTCTTGTAAAGAGATTACAGGGTAAAATTTCAATTTTTCAAGTCAATCAACCATTTGCAAAATTTCCAACTAGCAGTTATCAGAACTGAAATACAAAACTAGCTGTGTTATTTAATTAGTCCAAAATTATCATGAAATCTACCATTAGAGAATATTGTTCCGCGGAACATCTTGCACTCCAATTTTTCTTATCACTCATTATTAAAAACTCAAACGTCAAACGAATCAAAATCTGTCACTTTAGGGTGTGAATGCAGTAGAAATATGTACAAATATTGAGAATCGACAATTTTAACTCACTTGTTAATAACTTCACTGCTATATTTAACAACGATTATTCAGAACTACCGTTTTTAACAATGTCGTTAATTATGTATTTACTGAATATCAATTGAATGACAGTTGTTATAAGAGTTGCTAAAAATCGTTGTTAACTCTCAGTTGTTACCTAACGACTATGTTAACAACTATCTTAGCGAATTAGGCCGAATAATTCTATAGAAGATCGCTTTAGATTCTTAGAATGTGAACAATAAACAATTCAATCCATGGCAACGCATCAAAATAACTCACACTCAGCGACTAGTGACATTTGGGGCAAAATTGAATAAGCAGTTGTATTACATTCGCGATTAAAATGAATGTTTATCTCGCGGGATTAAGACGCTCGCGCTCCGCGCTCTCGCAATAAACTTCCTGCTCATTAAACATCCATTTGAACCGCTTGTTTTTTGCAACGATGCAAAGGGTAATGTACAACAAAATTATATTATAATTCCAGATAATTCAATGTAAAATATAATTATTAAATGCACGTAAACACACACACGGTAAACAATATTTATCATTCGTGTTAAATGTTCATTATTAAAGAATATTTTCTAATGACATACGCCAGCAATCTCGAGATAAAACCAGAAATACAGACCTTCTAGGAAAGTTACAATCGCAACCGTAATTAACATGTAGTAGTTACCGTGAGAGACAGGTAATTTAGTTTTAAGGGTATTACATAAAATAATTATTAATGATCGAATGTCAAGGATAAACAATCTACATTAAGTACTATAACATGCGAGGTAAATACATTTTTAATAATCGAGCTTTCTTCAGTTTTTATTTACTTTTATAATAATACGCTGTCACGTTGAACTAAAAAAGTTAAGTGTTATTATAAATATAAAAGTTTCCATTAATATTATAATACGGAGGAAGTTCTATGCAATGAAAAAGCAGATGAGCTTGCTAAAAAGGAAGCCAAATTACCGTTTTATTGATTCTGGGGTTAACGCCTCCGCACCTTCAATTGAAGAAAGCAATATTTAGAAATTCTGAAGGAGGCACTTAGATGAAATAGCTATGTCAGTTTGTGATAAAATGACGATAAAAGCCGCTTTCGTTTCGATCGTGACAAAATTATACAAAGTGAACATGATCAACAAGAATCATGTTTCTTCGTTCGTTATATCCCAACTCTTTCATTTTGTTATCATTACACGCCGCTTCAAAATATTTTCTCATGATTACTGTTTTATATGAAGGGGAACAACATACTAGATTTTGGATACAAATAATAAACTGGAAACTTTATTTGAAGGTCTGAACAGATTTTTGTGAAATAGTTATTTATGTAACAAGTGTGTAAAGTAGTACTTTTTTGGTCGAGTGAGACTGTAGCACGAGACAAAAAAGACTATTTTACACACGTGTTGCATACAACATTTTTCCTACAACCGAAATGGTATTGATGTTTCTCATAATACTGAGTGTACAGGCACCCAGCAGCTTCAAATACTGTTAGTGTAGTTAGTGGAAGAATCTCAGACAGACGATGAATAGTCTTTTATAATGTACAAATTGTACATTTAATATTAATATTAAAAATTATTTTAGGTTAGCATAAATGTCAAAAAAATGTTAATGTTCTTAAAAATTAGATTAGTACTCAATCTGTTAAAAAAAATATTAGATTTGTTTCATTAATATGTATATTCATATTTCTCAATAAATTTTATTATTTTCATTATTATTTACTAACTAATTATCTACTTGACAGGTAAATTAACTGAATTTTAAGGTTGCCTAGCAACGCTTATTTACTTTTCAAGCACTAGTGCGTGAAAAGTACTTTTCATGCACTAGTGCTTGAAAAGTGACACTTTACACACTGTAATGAAAAGTACTTTTCACGCACGGTTGTAGGAAAAATATATTATGATATATTCCAAAACTTGTCAAATTTAGTATTTAAGATTTTATATAAGGGAATCAATATATTAGATTTTTGATAAAATTGATAAACCGCAAGTGATACTTTATTTGAAGCTCTGAACAGATTTTCGTGAAAATAAATTGGTACAATCCAAAACTTATCAAATTTGGTATTTAAGACTTTTATATTAATGAGAACAACATACTAGATGTTTTTTAAATTGATAAACTGGAAGTACTACTTTACAGGAAGCTATAAACAGATTTTCTTGAAAAAATATGATTCAAAACTTCTCAAATTCGGTATTTAAAATATTGACTATACCTATAAAGCTAAAGCCTTCGATAGGATAGACCATAGTGTTCTAGTTAGTAAACTTCTGTCTTACTCTTTTTCTCCTGCTTTAACTAATCTTCTAGCCTCTTATCTTTCAGACCGCAAGTTATATGTCCAAATACGTGGCTTTAAATCTCATACATACACCTCAACATCTGGAGTACCCCAGGGATCTAACCTTGGTCCACTTTTATTTCTTTTATTTATCAATGACCTACCCGCCAAATTAAATTGCGAGAATCTTTTATTTGCTGACGATGTCAAAATATTTTATTCTGTAAAAACTATTGACGATTGTTTACAACTCCAA
This sequence comes from Harpalus rubripes, assembly GCA_963082715.1. Lineage (NCBI taxonomy): Eukaryota > Metazoa > Arthropoda > Insecta > Coleoptera > Carabidae > Harpalus > Harpalus rubripes. The sequence goes on from OY720449.1 coordinate 87,205,076, forward strand.
CATGATCTTAATTCTATTAATGAATGGTGCTCCATCAACTCGTTATCTCTTAATATTAGTAAATGTAATATTTTATCATTCCCGAGAAAATCTCATCCTCTTTTGTTTGACTATAAAATTGATAATAAAAGTTTACTTCAGGTTAACATTATTAAAGATCTGGGAGTAATTTTCGACACTGGATTGTCATTTATTCATCATATTAACAATATTTACAAGGAATCCATTAAATTGCTTGGTTTTATAATACGTAATACCCGATCATTCAAAAATATTTCTTCCATATTTACTCTTTATTATTCATTGGTGCGCTCTAAAATTGAATACTGCTCTATTGTATGGAACCCCACTTACGAATGTCATCAAGATTTATTAGAAAAAGTTCAGAAAAAATTTCTAAAATTTATATTTTTTAAAATAAATAATATTTACCCTGATTATAATACATCATATTGCGAATTACTCGAGATGTTTAATATGCCAAGTCTTTTGGAAAGACGTGAGGCTTACTCAATTTTTTATTTATCCAAGTTAATTAATCGCGAAATTGATGACCCCATATCCACTAGTTGTCTTAACTTCCAAATTCCTCGTATTTCCACCCGCTACTCATTTACTTTCTATCTTCCTACTCCCCGAACTAATGTCCTTCAGGTTTCCCCCATTTATCGCATGTGTTCGTACTACAATATTACGTTCTCTAATTTTGACGTTTTTCTTCTAAAGCCAAGTCAAATTTTCAAATGTATAAATAATAATATCCTTCAGACATTTTAATCTGTTAAATATTAGTCTTTATTGTATTGTATATTTTTAAGTGTGTTTCCTGCTCTTTCATTGGAAATAATCCTGTTGAGCAGTTGTAATAAATAAATAAATAAATAAATAAATAAACCAGAAGTGGTACTTAATTTGGAGCTCTTAACAGATTTTCTAGGAAAAACATAATAAAATATAATCTAAAATTTGGTATTACAGACTTTTCTATTTATTGGAACAACAAATTAGATTTTGTTTATAAACGATCAACTGGAAGTGATACTTTATTAAAGCTCATTGCTGTTCAAACATGGAATTGACGGAAGGTCATGTATTGGCCACATCAGATTTTTGATTGGAACAACTGATTTGTCGGTCTTTTGCTATTTGACGCTAGATCGTTGTGTAGGTTTCGCGTCGATCGGGTTATTTAACTAAGATTGGAAGGAATCATTCTTAAACGAATCGCGAATTAGCAAATCACAATCACACTCTGAACGAAAGCGTTTAAAATACAACGCGCTTAAAGTCTTTAACAAAAATAATAAATAATATGGTTCATTATTTAATTTCTAATTTCAAATTTAAGTAATTGGAGTTTTAATTCCAAATTAATATTCTTGTTTAATTCCTGACCTTCAAAGTTCAGTCTGTTGAACATGTTAAATTACTAATGCCCAATTAGCGTTAAATATAGTATCAAACATATCTTCCATTACCGTAAACACGAATTTTTATTAATTCTCTTATTGTTTATTGATAATCTGACGTCTATAATGAAATATTCAAACAAAAATCTATAGTCTAACACGTAGTTCCGAAGTTATCGACTGGTCTTGAGCTTGACATTGACTGGTTGTTCACAGGGATCGAAAATAACACCAAACACAACAAACCTTGATGAAGGATAAATTATATATCAAATTTGAACAGTTTATTGTGATGCAAACAATTAATGTTTACCAGTTTTATGGTTTTTATCTCCACCAGCTGTGATATGAATGACCTGCAAAATATATGCGAATATTCAACTGATTAAACATTGTAATGCATATACAAATATTGGAAAATGATTTTTTTATTGTGTTTTCTGTAATATGAAAACATTTTAAAGCCGAGATTATGTTATAGAAATAATACAAGTGATATAAAATTCCTGACTTATTTTTCATATATTAGCTCAGCTACTGTTATTATTTAAATAATTTACTTAGTAATTGTTATTGTGCTTAATTACATTTTTGAAAGTAATTTGCCCAGCTCTGCGTTACTTTTTACCTTTCGTCACCTTTAGATAAGGAAGGTATTGTCTTTGGTCAAAAAATTCGGTGGTGAGTTTTTGATGAATAAGCACATTTTAGAGTTCCCAGAATACGATTTTACTATTTTTATGATGATGTCTGTATGTGTGTGTGTATGTGTGTGTGTGTGTGTGTGTGTGTGTGTGTGTGTGTGTGTGTGTGACAAAATTTTCTAATGCGATAACTCTAATACTACAATTGTAAAAATTATCATTCTTTCGTATTCCTCTTCGTTACATTTGAAGATTTTAACAATTTTTCTTGAAAAACGATGTTAAATATCATTTTTCACATTTAATGTTAGAATATTTTATTCTCTATACGATTTAAATGCATTTTATACTTCATATTAAATGGAAATAGAGTTAAAAAATTATAAATAAATTAAATATCATATATTAGTCAGCTGTGCTATAACTCTGGAAACAACTGCTATTATTAAGAAAATGTTGATTGAAAGGTGTCAGTGTCAAGTGCAGTTGACAGTATGTTTGTATTATAATTTTACTGGAAATATAGGATCTTATACTAGAAACTTTCTGTATGGAATTTGTATAAAATACATACAACTGCCTTAAGGTAATGTACAAGAAATCTTTTGCAAGGAACTCTTTGATGACATTTATACAAAATACATAGAACTGATGGAAGGTAATAATGTGCTGGCCACATCAGATTTTTGTTAATTTTAATATTTCTTATTTATCGTAATATTTTAAGGGCTTGTTTTAACCCATATTTTAATTTGTTATTATGTAGAAGGACCCCATGTCATATTCAATTTTGTAAGTGTACCTTAGTTCTTGTGAACTGTGTATTTGTATCTATAATAATAACAATGAAGATATTAAAAAGATGAGGACCTATGTGAGAACCTTGTGGCACCCCCGACGTTGGATGAACATAATAATTGAAAATATTTATAGGCTGTAACAAATTGTGCCAAATACTTTTTGCGAGTTTGTAACACATATTTACAATATTTGGACTATAAATGTTTTTGCCAATGCCTTCTCAATATTGTTTTTTAGGCTACAGTAATACATTTTTAAGTATTGGATTAATATTAATGTAAAATCGGACATTAATGCGCAAATTTTAATTAGTTAGATTATTTTTTCAAAAACATTACCAATTATTATTTCCTGATACTGTCTACTATATATATATATATATATATATATATATATATATATATATATATATATATATATATATATATATATATATATATATATATATATATATATAAAATATCAATTTGTTAAATTCAAAAATTCAAGCACAATTTTTCAGATAGTAGCGTAATATTTACAATGAATTTTTAAGAAAAAGTTTTTTAAACTTTAATCATTTTTGACTTTATTTGAAGTAAAACATCTCATATTTGCATTTTTATGGCGTAATTATCATCCATTTCATCCTGAATCTGATATGTCTACATGATTGATTTCTTTCCAGATGCTCCCAATGAAAATCTGTACATGATTTTCGGTATGCTGATAGCTATGATTTTGGTGGGATTCATAATAGTTCTCCTGGCCACTATTATCAGGTATTTATAATATAAATAAACTTGTTTTATCCATCTTTTGGGTAACAGTCCTCTCCATAAACAGATCTCAGTAGTTGATGTAGTTTTAAGTAACAATATCTTAAAATTTCACTCCCATCTTAAGTATGTACAAGTAGTACAGTACATAATGTTTAAGATGTCGTGTGTCAGTTTTAAGATAAGCAAGTTTCGTATGCGAGTAGAGTACACATGAAGTGTGCTGCATACGCTAACTGCATTTTGCAATAAGCAGAAATCGATGATTGTCGGCTTTATTCATCTATTCAATGGTGGAAGGCATGTGATCACAATGATTCATCCAGGAAAAATGATTCAATGATGTTAGATTAATCCGGAGAAATGAACAACAAACAGTCACAGAATTTTTTTTTTAATCGTTTGGTAGAAAAATTATATCCCACCTCTGATATCGTAAGTAAACTATTAGGACGTTATAGGGACGTATGTTCATTGTATCCTCAAAGTATGTCTACCAACAATAAAATATTTTAAACGTGTGGAATATTTGGTCATACTTATAATTTATCATTTCGAATGTTCCTAAAAACCAATTATACCTATTTTGGAATGACGTTCTACTCTTAGAATTTAGATAATTGAAACTTATGTCACCTATTCCAATTTTTAATTGTGTCTACAATGGAAAATTTTGATGTACATCTATACCTATCTAATTTGATTATTATCTTATCTTATATCGAGTATCCGCCGATTATAAAATTAATTAAAATGTATGTTTCCTTTATCAAAAATGAAAACTATAATATATTTACCTGCCGTCACCTTTAGGTAAGGAAGGTATTGTCTTTGGTCAAAAAATTCAGTGGTGAGTTTTTGATGAATAAGAGAGTCCTTGGAATAAAATTTTACTATTTTTACGATGATGTCTGTATGTATGTATGTATGTATGTATGTATGTATGTATGCATGTGTGTGTGTGTGTGTGTGCGTGTGTGTGTGTGACGATTTTTTCGGATTCGATAACTCAAATACTACAATTCAAAAAATTATAATTCTTTCGTATTCCTTTTCAAGTCACGCAATTGACATGTTTGTGTTATAATTGTACTGGAAACATAGAATCTCTTAGGTACATGAAAGTTACTATATGGAATTTGTACAAAATACATAGAACTAACAGAAGGTAATGTACTAGAAGAAACTTTCTGTATGGAATTTGCACAAAATGTATGGAACTGACGGAAGGTAATATGCCACATCAGAATTTTATATTGAGATTAGTCATTTTTTGACACAGCCCGTATTACGAGTGCTTTTATGAAGCAGACGAGCAAACTCAATCAGGGAATAGTTCTATTTTCTATACTTCATTTCAAATATAAATTAATATTTGTACTAAACAACAGTGGTACTGCTAGGAACCAGATCTGATTGTATTGATATAAATGGGAATATCAGTTTACTTGGAAATCTAACTATGTGGTTATAGCGGGTTTTACAATAATACTTTATCCAAATCAGTGCTAGTAAATTAAAATATAAAATACGAGTATATTCGTTTTAAACTTTCAATATTTCATCAAAGTACAAATATTTGCAAAAGACACATAGGCTATACAAATCTGTTAGCTCTCAAAATCGACAACAGAATAATGCGGAAAGTAGCCGAAAATATCTCGCTGAATAGTTTTAAATAATAAATAACTAAATATATCATCACGGCTTATTACCCATTGCTGGGTATGCCAATCTGCTTTATATACAGGTTTCGGTAATGATGATGACATATTTGTACCGTGCGGGCGCTTACCAGGCGTCACCTCACAGGCACTCATTGCTGGCATGGAGACTGCACCACATTTTGTTGAATAGTTTTAAAACATAAAATGTTATTAATTTTATTATATTCGTAGTTTCAGTTAAACTGTATTAATAATTACTGAAAACGAAATGAGTGATCTTTCCAGTGACTGTGGCCCTGTTTTAGCTCATATGACTTGTTTTAATTTCCACTATTTTACACTGCGTGTGAGTGTGTGAACACAGAACACATGTCCATAACCGTTATTCTCATGTGGACCACTTCGAAATGTGCAAGAGAACGGATGTAACCTAATGACATGACGTCATCAGACAGTATTAATATATCATAATCATCGTGTGAGGCTTTCATTAGGCTGTTTTAGTGTGAACTGGATAAATAATAAATCGTCAAATGCACGTGGTTCATATACGAGTATGTTTCTCAAGGATCAAAATGAAAATTCAACTATTTTGTGGAATTTAAAATCATTAGACAACTTAGGTCCAGTTTTTCTATCTCTGGTTAAAATGTAACGCAACAGTTAAGTAAACAATAGGTTTGTTGACAACAATTATAAACTATCATTTGACAGTCCAATTTGTTTAAATTTTGTTTATTTAACTGTTGGTTAAAATTATAACCAGAGATTGAAAAATTAGTCTTTTTATACATTAATTGATCAGTTAAGAAATAAAATAAATTAAAGATTAGAATATTTCTAATATTGATGTAAAAATGGAAATATGAACTACACGTTTTCCAAATGTATTTAAAAAATAAATAAAGAGTTTCGCAATAGGAACGATATGTTTCTAAAACATCATAGCAACCATATCTAAAATTGTATTGTAGAAATCTCACTAGCTGTCGTTTGTTTTAAGTATAGTTTGACAATTCATCATGACAAAATACTCGCTTCAACAATTTTTGGTTATTATCCAAAAATCTTATAAAAGTAATCGTTCTTTTATTCAAATTCAACGTGATCATCGTGAAGATTTTGGACCACATAATCTCCCTTCTGTGCTTGCTATTCGTCGAATCGTTCAAAAATAAGATACAAATTTCACTTTGCACGATACCATAACACCTGTAAGACAACGAAACGCAAGAAACCAAGAGAATATTGCCACTGTAAGTGGCAAAAGATGCAAATCGAACCATTAATCGACGTTCTCAAGAACTTGGCCTTTCGAGGATAACAACTTGGCGTATTTTGAGAAAAGATTTGGGTTTGCACCCACATAAGATTGTGTTGACCCAAGAACTGAAGCCACTTGACCATCATAAGCGTCGTGAGTTTGCTGATTGGGCTCTAGAACAACTTAAAGTTCATCCTGATTTTTCCAAAAAACTTATCTTTTCAGATGAAGTCGATTTTTGGTTAGTGGTTTTGTTAACAAATACAATTGTCGTTTTTGGTGTGAAAATATTGCACTACAGATTCACGTGAAGTCTTTGCATCCAACAAAAGTTACTGTTTGGTGTGGTTTATGGCAAGGTGGCATAATCGGACCATATTTTCTTGAATATACAAATGGAGATGCAATAACGGTGACTGGTGAGCGTTATGGATCAATGTTAACGGATTTTTGTGGCCAAAATTGGATGAAATGAATTTGCAAGACATGTGCTTCCAACAAGATGGTGCAACATATAAAGTTTGGTGAGTCTGTTATATCCAGAAATGGAACTGTTAATTGGTTTCCAAGAAGTTGTGATTTAACACATTTGGACTTCTTCTTGTGGGGTTATTTACAATCGTTGGTCTATGCCAACAAACCTCGAACTTTTGACGCTTTTAACTTGAACACCGAAGGCTGCATTGATGAAATTACACTTGATTTATTGCAAAAAGTTACTGAAAATTGGGTTCATCCAATTCAATCCTGCAAACTAAGCCGAAGTGGATATTTGAATAATGTGTTATTCAAAACATAATCTGTTTTATATTGTACACAGATATCGGTAATAATTACGACATACGAGGTGTGTTCAAAAAATATCGCGAATTTTGTGTTTTTTCAAAAATTATTTATTTATTCATGAATACCTATTTTGTCCCCTTCAAAGTAATCCCCATGAGATATTATACACTTGTGCCAACGGTTTTTCCAATCTTCAAAGCACTTCAAAAAATCATTTTTTTTTATCTTGTTCAGCTCCTCCTTCGATGCCGTCTTTATCTCGTCAAGCGTAGCGTAACGTCGTCCTTTCATGGGCCTCTTCAGTTTAGGGAACAAGAAAAAGTCACAGGGGGCCAGATCTGGGGAATACGGTGGCTGCGGCATCATTAGTGTGTTGTTTTTGGCTAAAAAGTCGCGCACAAGCAACGATGTGTGAGCAGGGGCGTTATCGTGGTGCAAAAGCCAATTTTTGTTCTTCCACAAATCCGGGCGTTTCTGGCGGATTGCTTCGCGCAAATTGCGCATAACTTGCAGGTAATATTCCTTATTGACCGTTCTACCCTGTGGCAAGAACTCATGATGCACCACGCCCCTGCAATCGAAGAAAACTGTCAGCAAAACTTTCACATTCGACCGAACTTGGCGCGCTTTTTTCGGTCTTGGTTCGTGCGGCAGCTTCCATTGAGATGATTGAACTTTGGTTTCCACGTCATAACCATAAACCCACGATTCGTCACCAGTTATGACCCTCTGGAGCAAATTTGGGTCGTCGCGGACAGAGTCCAACATCTCATTAGCAATGTTCATGCGATGCTGTTTTTGGTCGCAATTGAGCAATTTTGGTACAAAATTCGCGGCGACCCGTCTCATGCCCAAATCATTGATAAAAATCGAATGGCACGAGCCAATCGATATGTTTAGGTCCTCAGCAACTTCTCTAACGGTGATTCGACGATTGGCCAATATCATTTTCTCCACTTCATTAATTTTTTCGTCTGTTGTTGAAGTGCTCGGGCGTCCGGCACGCTTTTCGTCGTTCACATCTTCTCGGCCTTCTGAGAACATTTTGTACCACCGATAAACGTTGCTTTGGTCCAAGGTAGCTTCTCCGTATGCCACAGTCAACATTCGGAATGCATCCGCGCACTTAATTTCGTTTTTCACACAAAATTTGATACAGGTTCTTTGTTCCATTTTTTTGAATAGGTAAAAATCGAAGACGATCCAAAACACGTGCAAGCAAAGCAGCTGTCAACAATTAAGTGAACATTCAAAATGGCCGAGCTTGTCGACATAAGTGAGAGACATGAGTACCAACATAAAGCCACAAAAAGATCGAAATTCGAATATACGTAACCCGCGAAAATTCAAAATTCGCGATAGTTTTTGAACACACCTCGTATACTCGTATTCGTATTATACAGGCGTGTAGCAAATACCACCTCACAGGCACTTATTGCTGGCATAAAACATGCACCACGGAGATTATTTTATACGATTAAAATATTTGGCGTCGATCAGGAACAAACTTGGGTCACCAGAATACCAGAAATAATCATATTTAACTCAAAAATCGTAATTTCTTCTTTTTCCGCCTTTACGTGGCTTTTTTTCATTATTGTCTGTTTCAAAAAAATATAATAAATAAAGAAAAACTGCATTAATGAAATTATCAGTTATAGTGTTGCCGCAAGACCAAGACCAGTCTTGGTCTTGTCTCGTCTCGTCTTGGTCTTGTCGAGACAAGACCATAATTTTAGTCTCGACTGAAAAGTCGAGACGAGACGAGACCAGTACCGAGTCTTGTCGAGAAAGTCTTGAAGTCTCGACAAGACTCTCGACTTCAGTTTGTAGGTATTTTTTGGAATATATTTACTAAAAGTGCTTCACAACTCAAGAGTAACGCTATAAATATTGTTTGAGAATTAGTAAAAAGAAGAGAGATATGAATTTTTAAAAATTTATAATTATGTATTTTCGCTGTGTTCCTGAAACACTAATTTATAGATTTATAAAATTTTGGATACATTATTAGAAATTCACAAACTGGGTTTGAAACTTGGCTTAAATAGTAAATATTGCAAAATAAGCATAATACTCCTATTTATGATCTATATGTAAAGAAATAAATGAGCATTAATTGCATAGATTTTGGTATATAATAGAATAAATAATTAAACAGTTAAATCGGAGAGATGAACTGACTTGTAGAGACCTGGAGAAAACACATTGTAGGGATGTACGAATTCTTAGAAAACATAAGAGAAAGCGGATTTTTTGGAGCCTGAGATTACCAAGGTCACTGCAAGGGATGTTGTATAAAAAATTTACGTGACTTTGACAATGAAAAGAAATGTTGGGGAAGGGAACATAAGGACAGCGACACGCATTTTATTTACAACTAACTATTTACACTAATAACAACAATAATAATATATACAATATATTACAGTGGGTTAGAGCACCCACACCGTTATTATTAAAGACGCTGGTCGACCAGTCGGAGAAAGTGCCCTAACAAATCTGGCCACGGCCCTGATTCCAATAAAAATAAATGTGACTTTCTTTTTAATTATCCGAAAACTCTAGTATTAAGAATACCTCTTAAAAAAAATTCTGATGATATACACATTTCGCAGTGCTGATTCTCAATCGAAAGAATTTTTTCAAAATTAGGAAAATTATTTCTTATTATATATTCAATTCTTGCAGTGTTCTTTTGGTACTGCCGATATGAAATTTGTATTAAAAATAATGAATTATCTAATAACGTACCTAACTGACGTTGAATAGAAAATAAATTCGTAATTATTTTTGATACATATTTCATGTTGACCAGTGACACTAAAAGTGTACACTTGCAGAATTAAATAAAAAATAAGAAATAATTTCGGATTTGGGAATGCTGAAACCCGTAATAAGCAAGTAAGTTTGTAAAACGATATATTAAATTATGGAATACAAATATTAACTGTAAAATTGAAAAGCAATATCTAGGTATTTCACCTACTTAAAATACGTAAAGGTAAATAAATACTATAACTCACTATGTATCAAATTTTCATATTAATTGTTTGAAGAGATCAAGTAGACAATGATCCTAGAAGACTTTAAAAATTAATATCTCAAATATTTATTAGAATTTTTTAAACATGATTTTACTGATTTTATTAGATTTTCATGCACTATTATATGAAATTATAAACAATTTGTTGATTGACGCAGAGTCGAGAGTCTTGTCGAGACTCGAGACAAGACGAGACTGACTGCAAGTCTCGTCTCGACAAGACCAAGACAAGACCAAGGTAGTCGAGACTTAGTCAAGACCAAGACAAGACCGACCTCAAGTCTCGTCTCGTCTCGTCTTGTGGCAACACTAATCAGTTATAAGAAAAATGTCGCATCGAAAAATATACACATTTGTAATATTTATAATTTATACTGTGATAACATATAGGTGATATTATTGTTCATTAATTTTCTACGTTTCCTATTTTTGATATCGTTTATTTCATATGTGAATTAGTATCTGTCTTTGGTTTTTGCGTAATATTATAATAGCGTGTATTTCCCTTTCTGATAAGTGTACAAGAAAAATTACTTTGATAATGAAAAGAAACTTATTATTAACCTATTTTTCATTCGCATTTATAAATTTAGTAACTATGATAAGAAACAATCAAAACACGGCATTGTTTTACAAAATTGTGAAATTTCAAACAATAGATCCAATTCCGATTAAACTACTTGAAATCGATAATTGAAAAATCTAGTTTCCGTCAGATGAATATTGACAGAAAATTCTGAGAAGAATTATCTAAGTGACTAATAATAGTTTGTCTGATCTTCAAGAATGAAGTGTTTTTCCCTAGTTAATTATGTTATAATCAAAAGAAACCGAAATTACTAAGAATGGCATTTTTTTCATATCAGTTGTAAATGCGGTTCACGGTCAGTTTTTTATGTCCGGCTGCAAATTTGATGATGATTTCATAGGTAAAAATGTTTTTGATAGATTTAACAAATATTTCAACAGTATTAATTAACCTTCAGTATGAACAGACATAACCCAAAAGTTGTTTCTTATTATTTCTAAATTTTAAATTTATTTGTAGATATGCTCTATGCAACTGTTCTAATACTATAGATTAGGGTGGCTCTTAAAAGAGGTCAAGTCGAGTTTTAACCGGGACGCCCCATAAAGTGGTTTCAAATAAATAAAAAAAATTGTGCTTGCAATAATTCCGCTTCATATTAATATTTCACCGTGTCCCATTTAAAAAATCTGATGTGGCCAGAACCAAACCTCTCGCCAAATATTTTACCTAGTTGTACGCATAAAACAAAAAAATATTTTTAAATACAATTACATATATTCATGTCTCACTACAAAATAATTCTCACATATATATTTGCAAAATCTATGGGATATTTTAATATAAATTATGTACAATACATACATTTTCTTTATATTCAATATTCTGAAATTTTCTTTTTCTACTTTCTTTTTCTTTTCCTTTATACTCGTAATTTTTTCGCAAATTCCTTTCATATTTTTTTTACGTATATTCTTTTGCGTTGTTAACTTTTTTTCATAATACCATACTGTTAAATGTGCTTTAACAGTACTGTATGCTCAATCGATATATGCATCAAAACAGCCACGGCCGTTAGATTGAGGAATCCGTAGTTAAAATGTCTTAAGTCTTGTAATATTTGAGAAATCGTGGATCCAAGATCCACACACACACGCACGCACACACACACACACGCGCGCGCACACACACACACACGCACACACACACACACACACACACACACACACACACACACACACACACACACACACACATCGTAAAAATGTTATAATCGAATTCTAGGGACCTTAAAACGTGCTTATTCACTAAAATCTGGATATGCAATCTTTAGCATGAATTCAATACCTCTTTTAGCGAAAGGTAAAAATTGTGCTAGCAATATTAATATTTGACAGTGCCTAAATGCACTTGATTTTTCCCATTTAAAAAACATTGGGTTTTGGACATTTTGGAACTTTATTTTTCTCCGAGGTAATAAGAGGTTAAAAAAAATCCACTCAATATTGGAATATACAGTAGAGTGATTCGACAATATGTGGACAAAATTTGAAATCCCAATCATTATTCTTAATTCGAATGGAATGCAGCTTTTTAGGCTTTTGTGCGATAGTTTGACCATCTGCAATTCACTGTGCCCAAGGCACCAAAATGGCGTATGTGGTACATGGTCGTTAACGTGTTAAAAAGCCAAAAAGTACAAGCACTGAAATATTTTAGAACCTTTTGCATTTAAATGTTTTAAATACTCGTAAACTCTTTCTGATATTCTTCTCATCCTATTTACTTTACTGTTCATGTGTACATCTTAGAAATAGTGCTAAACAAACAGTCATTGTTTGCGATATATATTTTAGTCTCAAACGCATTTAACGGTTTGCTAATTTAAAGCTGAAATTGGCTAATTATTTACTCATATTTTTAGTAGTTTCTACGAATCAATATTCATCCAAAAATAAACCGTGAATCGTGTACATAATGAAGATTTGTTGACATTGCAACTTATTAAGTGCGAAGCACATTTTCACGTGATATGCCAACTGTTTATTGTAGTTAAATCGCAAAAGTTCTAGAGGTGACGAGTTCTTTTGTTTGTTGTGTGACGATCAATAAAATCAATATTCAATTTACTCGCTCTATAAGAGGAGACTAATTTTCATTTGGTAATAACAGAAATATCTATAATCGGTTTAGTAATGTCAAGGACGATCCTAATGGTTTGATTGGTCTAAAAGAATTATTTATATTGAAATAATACAACAAATATACCTCACGGGCTCTCAAAGCTAGCTCACAATGGGCCCGTCCAACTTTTTTTGAATTTTTTATGTTACAAAGAATAAAAGAAAAATTACAGGAATCGATTCAGAAACTAGAAAACTGGGCTGAAAAAACAGGATTCATATTTTCAGAAGATAAAACTAAAGCCATGCACTTCTGCAAAATTAGAAAAACGCACGAACATCCCGAACTAACAATCAACAACAATGTTATAATATATACAGAGACAGTTAAATTTCTGGGCATAACTTTTGACAACAAGCTAAAGTGGACTCATCACATAGCAAACCTGAAAAAAGAATGTATGCAGAGAATGAATCTAATGAAAATAATCGGGCACACGAAATGGGGAGCACATAGAGACAACCTAATAAAAATATACAAAGCAATCATCCGATCTAAACTAGATTACGCTTGTATCGCATACTCCACAGCAAAACCATCTCTGCTAAAAAGCCTAGATACCATTCAAAATACAGCCCTCAGGATAGCTACAGGTGCATTTATAACAAGCCCAATAAACAGCATTCACACCATAGCAGGAGAACAGCCACTACATTATAGAAGAGAATTCCTAACCCTTAGTTACATAACCAATTTATCCAAGAAACCCGATAACCCAGCCTATAATAAAATTTTCAGTAATACTCGTAATAGAATCAAAAATGTAACCCCTTTACACCAAAAAATACAAAAATACCTGGAAGACCTACAGATAACCATCAGTCCCGCAAATCCGTATACCTTCCATAGCTACCCTCCCTGGACCCACAAACAACCCAAGTATGCCCTAGAACTTTCCAAATACAAGAAAGATGAAACCCCACCTGAGCTCTACCAAAACGCGTTCAAAGACTTTCAAGAAGAACACAAACACTCCATCTTCATTTACACTGATGGATCAAAGAGCAACAACAAAACTGGAGCAAGTATAGTTACCCAAGACACCACCAAGAACTACCGCTTACCAGACCAGTGCACCATATACACCGCAGAAGCATTTGCAGTCGGAGAAGCAACCAAATATATTATAAACAACAACGAAGAAACAAAGAATTATGTCATATGTACGGACTCCAGAGGGATTATGGAAAGTGTAAAAAACATCTACTCCAAAGATAGTATAATACAGAGAATTCAACACAATATAAACATAGCCATCACAACACAAAACAAAGAAATTCACATGATATGGATACCATCTCACACAGGAATAGAGGGGAACACAGACGCAGATAAAGCTGCAAAACTAGCAAGTACAATAGACACAATAACAAACACAGGTGTACCAACAAACGATATTAAACCCCAAATAAAATTGAAAGTAAAAGAGCAATGGCAAACAGAATGGAACAACGTCACAAACAACAAGCTAAGAGATATAAAAACCAACATCGATGCATGGACCGCCCTGGAACACAGGAAGCACCAAACAATATTAGCAAGGCTTAGAATCGGGCATACGAAACTCACTCATGGACACCTACTACAGAGAACCAATGCTCCCATATGTGACACCTGCAAAGTGCCAGTTACAGTGAGACATTTAATAATAGAGTGCCAAGAACATGACCAAATTAGAACAATTAATAATATCCCCCTTAATCTAAAAAGTGCACTATCAAACAACCCCGATACACAAAATAATATAATAACATATTTAACAGAAATTAATGTAATAAACAAATTGTAAACCTATTGTAATAAGTGGTACTAGTGACCTAGCTGTCGAAGTACCTTTATATGCCTTCAAAAAAAAAAAAAAAAAAAAAAAAAAAAAAAAAAAAAAAAAAAATTAAAAATACAAATTCCGTATTTTTTTTCTTGAAATTATGCTTAATAATGCCTAAAATAATTATTAAAGTTTTGGCGCGAAAGTTGTGACGTTAGCGTCACTCCGTCATAAGTAGAGAGAACCGACATACGTTACCATTAATAGTGGTAATATAATATACAATAAATGTTGCAAAAATAAAAATACGTATACATTACAAACTGTGATCAAAAATCTTTAGAGCTAATGGTAATAAATAAACGAGATAGGTAGTTATTACCATTTCAAAAAATAGTAGTGTTAAATCATAATTTATGAAAAACTTCCAAAGTACATAAAAAAATTAGGTAAGTAAAATTAATAATTTTTGTTCGTTTTCATAATCAAGTTAATCATTCGCTTTAATTAATGTGACTTTAAGACTTTCTTTAATATAATATTGAAGGTTATTATTATTATTATTATTATTATTATTATTATTATTAAAATAGTATTTAAACTATTTTCTATTTATAATTAAATACAACCATGACTGTATTGATTACAATAATCAAAGCAGAGTCCATAATAAAAAGTAATCCAACATTTATATTCCTATTTACTAAATGATTACAACAATGACAAGTATTGAGATTACAATAATTAAAGCATAAATTACAATATAAATTTATTTAATAAGTAAATTCTCTTTTGATCTTAATAAAAAATTACTCGAATATATTAAATATGTGTATGTTAGAGTATTTGTAAAGCCAATCGCGAATTTATGAGCAAAATATGCATGGTCCACTGTATAGTGACATTTTCACAGGAAAACTGGACGACTGTAATGACGCTGACGTCACAACATGGCGATCATATTATGCTAAAAACTTTAATTACATTATTATAGGTATAAAAATACAAAATATATAGCAATTTTTATTTCGTTTTCATTTATTTATATTCAAAGTTTATATGCGACATGTAATTCCTAAAAAGTCGAAGACTTGGACGGCGCCCATTATACTATTTGAAAATTTTATATTATCTGTTTATTTTGATTTATATTTTCCGTGTAACTTTATAATTATTATAATTAATTCTATGCATCTAACAAAACCCATTTCCATGTATATTAATATAAACAACAAATTTTCTCGTCACTAATTTTTTCTTGAACGTTTTTCTAAATACTAACAACATATAAGATGTGTAATATTTGCGTACTTCATACGTCATCAAACCAAAACAAGTTTGAAAATCCCAAACAACGCTTTTCTTTCTAATCTAACCAAACACGTGTATATCTGCGATTGTTGATAAAAAAAATGGTTTTAGACATGCGTTTTATATTGTTTTTACTATAATCTTGAATAGTATTTTTAGTCGACAACATTAGTAGGAATAGTATTTTGTCAGATATAAATTTAAAACTTGGCAAAGATTGGAGACTTGTGTTAGAGTATTTTTATTACGACTTTCCAAATTATTGGAAACAAAAGTTGTCGCTATCGAATGATTTTAAGTGTTGCTAGGGTAAAAAATAAAACTTGTGTTTACCGAATAAACATTTTTTAAACGTATTTTTTTTGTTTCCTTTTAATAATTAAATATGAATTATAATAAACGTAGTAATAGTAAACCACTTATAATTTTAGCCATAATTAAAATGACTAATCTATTTTTTCGAAATTACATAATTCTCAAATTCTTATAACTGTATCAAAATATCTAAAAAAAACTATAGTACTCATAGGTATATTTATCTATTACATGTAATAAGTTTTTCATTTTATCAAAAATGTGACCAAATAGAAACCTTGGCCATAAGCTTACAGATTATTTTTAATAAAAATGAATGAGCAACAAGGGTCAATGTTTTATTGGGTATTTTCTTAGAAAATAATGAGAATAAGTAAATTCTTATAATGACAGTCATTTTAGTAATTTTTTTTACAAAAATAGTAGTTTACATGAAATTGTAAATCTGTTATAATTCCCTATACATGAGGACGAACTTGGAGAATAAGCTTAAAGAAATCAAAACTAATAAGGATAGCTAAGAAGGAAGGATCCGCCAACATACAGTTAGAAGAAGAGAAGGTAGAATATGTAAGCTCCTTCAAATATCTTTGATGTTAGAAATATAGTAACTTAGAATGGCAATAGTATAGAAGAGATCGCCCAAGGAAAGACAGTCTCACTAAAATTTAGGAGCGGCAAACAGCAATGCGCATCAATATAAAATTATGGAAAAGAATTGCAAAATACTTCATATAGAGTATTGTGTTATTTGGGTGCAAAACATGGACCCTGAGGAAGATGGAGAAAAAGAATGAAGTGAAGAAGAGAGAAGAACTATGAGAGAAATAAGATAGAGAAAGGTCAATTGCATTCTACATACTTTAGGGAGAGAAAGGGTAGAAGGTAGTTTGGAATGTTGAAAATGTCAACGGCGGAGAGAATTACGAGGGGCTAAAAGAGGCGCAGGACTGTTTTGGAGGTAGCATTTCCGCCGAAACGTTGATGTTGTTACTTATTAACGCATAATCGTCTTCTAAAATTGACAGATATATTTCATATCTCTGATGTACTTCATAATCAACTACAGCAACCAATAATTTCGTCAATATCTTTTTTATATCTCACACCTACAAGTTACAAAGTATTCAAAGTGGAATGATTTAAAAAAAATGATTGAGATTCTAGGTTAATTGTAATCTGACAAGTAGACAACCAGTATTTTAACACTAGAAATTCTTACTGATCTAGAAATCCTAATTTTCCTCTGACCACTTTCAAATGAGTCACTCCACTTTTCCTTAAAAGCAATCCATCAAAACTTTGACATCAAAACATTGCAAAACTAAATAGTCTTTTAAGTTTTTTACTTGTGTCTGTAGAATGTTCTCTTGGCAAAGAGCAAAGCCAATGTTGAGTCTCAAGTCGATTATATAAGCTTTGCCTAGATGCTGCTATTTTGGTTTCGGTGCACATTGCTATCGGTTCAAGCAGACAAGCATAATAAAGATTGTTCTGTCTAGAACTGCAATGTCATCATGCGTAGGAAGATGCAGAAGATGCACTTGGTGTCAGATGCAAATACGAGCTTATCAAAATAACAATAGAAGTGTATTTAAAAATTTTGTTTAGCTGCAGTTTCTGGCTATTTATAAAATGAAAGTATTTATAGATTTTCTAAGCCCCGATATTTTTATCTTTATTTAAATCGAAAAGAATAACATTGATATTATAGAATAAATTGTAAAAAATATGATGTGGCCAACACAATACCTCTCGCCATTTAATTTTTATTAATTTAAATATATACTTACATATTTACTTATGCTGGAAAAAGTCCATTCCATATAACTATGGTTCTATTTACTATTTTCTTTTCAAAACTTTACTATTATCAATTTGAATTTAGTTCTGTGACACTGACATTTATCTGTCAGTTACATACATTTGAGATATAAACTTTGTTTTAAATTATAGATTATTTTTAAAAATTATTCCATAAAATGTATATAGAAAACGTATTAATGCAAACTTGTAGAAAATTTAATAATCTTTCATTTTCATAACATGAATCTCGAAAAAATAACATTTAAAGGTATTTTTCGAAGAAAAACTATTTTGAGTTTCAATAAAGTGCGCCATTTTCGGTTATCTGATTTATACCAAAATCTAATGACTTCTTTTCATAATAGAATAATGTAGAAATACAAGATTTCAAAATGATAGTATTTGAGTTAGAGCGTAAAAAGAATCCACACCTACACACGCATACACAAGCATCATCGTTAATATTAAAATTGGATTCTAGGGACCTTAAAACGTGGTCATTTATCAAAGTATTGATATGCGATTTTTAGCACGATCCCTATACCACCCTTACCAAAGGTAGCGAGAGGTAATTTTCCGTTTTAACTGAGAGTTAACAGACACAGAGGTGTAAACTTTTTATTTTGGCTGTGGGTGCACTATTTTTATTTTAAATATGGGTATCTAATACCTATATGTTTTTAAAAATGCATATAATACAATAAAAATAACATACTTATTTTATTATACAGATATTAAATTATGTATACATTTAACATAAATAAAATTAATATCTATTACAAAAAAAAATAATAATAATAATACTCCTAATATTAATATAGGTACAGGGTATATTTAAAACACGTAGACATGGCTTAAACACAGATTCCTGGACCCAAAATAACACGATTTAACCTAATTTACCAATATCCGAAAAACCGAAAGTGTACCGTTTAGTAAAAAAAAATTGCTTATAATGACAGAACGCATTGTTCGGTTTGAATGAAACTTAGGTGTCACGACAATGATACATTCAATAGTAAACTGTTCTGTCTTTGCGTAAGTTGTATCTGTAACGATTTAGTTAGGCAGAAAAAAATTAAATGTGAGCGACAGGGCACAGAGCAATTTAAAAAAAATTGTCTAGCAATCTATCCAAATGTCAAACAACAAATTTTTTATGACAGTAATATTTGTTTATATGTTGCCAATAATTTTATCGCAATATCCTATAATTATTAACATATCCGTTTGTTCGGCTTAATAGTAGTATTTTACTGTCATTATCATGACACGATTAAATAATGTCAGTTTACTCTTAAACAACTTAAAAAGATTGACAACTCAGTTTTACAATGTATAAAATATAATTAAAATGTTAGAGCGAAATTATTTTACTTTCTGTGGGTGCATGTGCATCCGTGTACCCACGTAGTTTACGCCCCTGAACAGACAATTTAACGATTTAGACCCGATCCTACCACCTCTAGTTAAAGTGACAGTTTGTTAACCATTAGTTAAGAATTAAACTGAGGGCTAGAATCGAAGCGAACAACTGGTTTAGTTTCCACTGTTTCCAGTTATCTTTAACCAAATGTGGTAAACACAATTTTGCAACATAACCGTTGGTTATCACTAACTGTAGCTTTAACTAGTGGTATTAGGTCTAAACAATAATTCCATATATAATTTCATTTACCCATTTCTGGGTGTGCCAATTTGCTTCTATTTGCTGATTTTGGTAATGATATATGTATACTATTGAGGTCGTTTTTGAGGCATCACCTCACAGCTCGTGAGAGCACTCAAAGCTGTTGTGAAAACAGCACCACAAGTCACTTTTGTGCGATTTAAAAATGAAAATAATTGTTTAGACTATCCCTTCAGAAAATAATGGATATCACGATAGTAGCCTACTTAAAAAAATTGAAAATGTGATGTGAATATCGTACAAACTCGATATAGTTATATCGCAACATAGCCAGGCAGCATTTTATTGTTTGTTGCTATAGTTGATTGTTTGAAAAACAATAAACAGTAGGTATTGTCTTAAAATCAAATTTTGTGGTCGTCTAAAATATAGCGTACATAACTCGCTCGGAAGTAATATCCGTATCGCTCGTGGGTAGACTCACTGGGTTGCACCTCGTTCTTGAAACATCACACAGGCACGATATTTTTCAGTTTCTATACTCGCTGTGTTGACAGTTACTCGAAATTTTAGTCAGTAAGAATGACAAAGCAGTCATGCATATTACACATTTATAAACACCTCCAGGGCAACTGACATTTATGGCCTTCATTGTCACGACTATAATTTTCACGGTTCGCCCTTAAATTTACACCATTGGTATACTAAAGACCTTACCACACTAGAAGTAGTATCTCTGACTTGTCACGCATTATCCATGACTTCAGTTTATATCGCTGACTTATTCCAGTGTGATAGCTATAAAGAAGTCATGGATCCTGTTGTCAAATGAAATAAAATCGGTTTCATTTCCTCTGACTATTTATCGCTGACTTTTATATGCGCAACTGTCTCTGAAGTACAAGAATGTTACTTTACGGAGTAAAATATAACTGGAGAAACATCAGATGTTGACATTTTTTTGTTTGATGCGCATAAAATTATTATGCTTGCCCACAATTGCATTATTTTTCCATCGTTTTCATTCATTTTACTTGAAATAATTTGATATATCAAACATACTTGAAAAATGTTGTCATTAAACAAAACATATCAAAACCATCATCAAGTAAGAAGATCCACTAAAAGTCAGAGAAAACGGTTGTTCACAATTGTAATGTGATAGATCATACAAAATAAGTCAGCGAAAAAGAATATGATTGTAGTGTGATAAGGCCTTTAGAAACTATTAGGTCTGTTCGTTTCGCTGGTATGTGTCTAAGGTTTACTGCCCTGTCCATATACTTTATTGACATGACAGTAAACCGTAGAGGCAAAGTAGTGAAACGAAATAACCTATTATGTGGAATTTTGAAAACGTAGTGTTATTTTTGTAGAAGCTACATAAATTTTGTTATTAAATATTATTTTATCAAAACAAAAACACATATATTTACTTAGACATGCGAAAAACAGATAAAAAGAAATAAACAAAACAAAATTATTTTGTAAATTTTTTAGGTACAAATTCTTCAAATAAAAGTTGTAGGGCTTAAAATTCTGCATCTAAATCAATAAGAAAAATTAATTGCATCCTTTGTAACGGCTAAAATTAGATATGAAAATGTCGAAAATCACTTCAAAAATACCGCTAGCCAAGTAGTTGAAACATATTATTTCACATATTAAAGTCTCATGTTCTGGTGACGCGGTCAACACCCTGTATATAAAATTATTTTAAATTTTAACATACATATTTGTCTAGCTATGAATGTGAAAATTTAACATTACACTTATTTTCGACATTTCATGTCGAAATATTTTTACGATTTGAAATTTCGTTTATAGTGTCGAAAACTACAAACACACTGAAGGTTTTATAGTCTGTGTAAAGTCTGTTAAGTCTATAAAATTTTACTGTGACTGTGACTTTAAAAATGAACTGTCGTCTGTCACAGTGCCAAGATCCAAGAAATTTAATCTCATGCATTTCACAAGATACAGACACTGGTGAAATAATTTTAAAATGAATGGCTAATTATTATGGTGTATCTCGCCTTTATTGTTAATTTAGCAATTATTCGTTACGGAATGGGAGCAGACGTATGAAATTAAAAATTAATAAGAAGGCTAAAGCAAAATTGGAATTTTTAATTAGTTGTTTTCTTACAATAAAATAAATTATTAGTTTCTGGCTTCTATCTGATTTTAATTTTTTAAGAATTTGTTAAATTAAGCAGACTTAGAAAATTGCGGCGCTTTTTACCTCCCGCTACCCTTGGTAAGGGAGGTATAGGGATCGTGCTAAAAATCGCATATCGAAATTTTGGTAAATGACCACGTTTTAAGGTCCCTAGAATCCAATTTTAACATTTTCACGTTGATGTCTGTGTGTATGTGTGTGTGTGTGTGGATCCTCCACTCTAACTCAAATACTATCATTCAGAAAATTTTGAAACCTTGTATTTCGAACTTTTTCTGCAATGGAAACAGCCCATTAGATTTTGGTGAAAATCGGATAACCGGAAATGGCACTTTACTAGAAGCTCAAAATAGTTTTTCTTCGAAAAATACCTTTAAATGTTATTTTTTCGAGTTTTATGTTATTATAAAAATTAAAGGTTATTAAATTTTCTATAAATAAATAAAATAAATAAATATATTATCACGGCTTATTACCCATTGCTGGGTGTGCCAATCTGCTTTGTATACAGATATCGGTAATGATGAAATATTTGCACTGTGCTGGCGCTTACCAGGCGTCACCTCACGGGCACTCATTGCTGGCGTGGAGAGTGCACCACAGGGGTTAATTTTGTGCCATTTAAAATTGGACATATTTGGTGTCGGTCGGGATCGAACCCGGTTCCCCAGATTCTCGACCTGACACTCAGGCACGCGGCCACGAGACCCCATAAATTTTCTATAGATTTGCATTAATACTTTTTCTATATATTTTATGGATAAATTTATAAAATTATCTATAATTTAAATCCCAGAGCCTACACTTTAAACAAACAAAACGCAGTTATTCAAATGTATGTAACTGACATATAAATGTCACTATCAAAGAACTAATCATTTCAAAATAATATTAGTAACGTTTTAAAAAGGAAAAAGTAAATAGAATAATAGAAAAGAAATTCAATATAGTTTCCAGCATAAGTAAATATGTAGGTATGTATTAAGATTAATAAAAATTAACGATTCACAAAAATATAAGCTAATCCTCATTTTTGGATTAGTGAATTCTATTTTATCCCGGTATTTAAAATTTAATCTTCATTTTATTATAGTTCCGGTGGCTTAATGGCTAGAGCAACGCCTCATGTTATGAGTGCCTCTGGGTTCGAATCCCTCTAGGGCATGGATGTGTGTGAATGTGAACCCACTCTGTAATTGGGATTTAATCCTGTTGAGGTGTTTAAAAAAAGGTAGTTACTTGGATTAGATTAGACTATATTTTAAGAAATAAACTGTCAAAATTAGAGTAAAATTCGCTAATCCAAAAAACTTAATCTTTTTTGTGACTCGGGATGTAAATGGCGGGAGGTATTGTGTTGGCCACACCAGATTTTTTTCTCACAAATCTTGAATCCATCGATTTATATCCCGTATTATGAAATAATAAATCTAGCAACCCTATAACTTCAGTTCATTTTGAAACGAAGTGTAGTAGACTAAAAACATTTATATCAAATGTAAACAAATATTAAGTATCATTAATGATATAAATGCCAATCAAAGTATTAATGATTCATAAAAGACAATCTAATTTACAATGGTATGTGTTTTACAAAAACGTCATTCTTAACGATAATAAACACAATATATTCCTATACTTTGTGACATAACAACTAATCGCGTATGTTGGTTATTACGTAGTCGTAGCAAATTTGTTATTGTAATTTTATTTATGAGATTTCCATAAAAGAGCAGTTCTCGTTCTAAAAACTTCAGTTCTTTTTTGAACAAAGTAGTACATTACAAATTTTATTTTTGTACATTGTGGTACTTTCTACAGTACAGCAATGGATGCTAGCCAGATCTGCACTCTAAATAATGGGTAAAAATATAAAAAAAATATGTTTTAAAATTATTTAACAAACAGTGTTTTGCATTAAATAATAGCTGAATTTGTTTTAGTAAAAATCTCAGTTTGTCTCAGCTTACTTGAGATAATCTCAGTAAATAATTGTTTTTTTAAGCTCTGAACTTTCCGGTGCTGCATCAAAACTCAAAATGTTCTGAGCTATATAGAATGCGTAATGTGAAAAGAAATGTCAATTTTATCTTCCGTCATACCTTTTGGCAATGAAGATATTGTTTTCGGTCAAAAAATAGCTGGCTGCTTTATGAAATTTAATTTCTTTATAATTTTTTAACTCAATATCCATTGAGTATTAAATCGTATAGAGAATAAAATATTCTTTAATATTTATAATATCATTAAATGTGAAAAATGATATTTAACAAGCGTTTTTTCAAGAAAAACTGTTAAAATCTTCAAATGAGGGTACTTCCGGTCGACTAATTAAAACCTAATCTAAACAGCTCTTCATATGGATGTAACGAAGAGGAATACGAAAGAATTATAGTATTTAAAATTGTAGTGTAAGAGTTTTCGTCGGAGAAAAAATCGTCACACACACACACACACACACACACACACACACACACACACACACACACACACACACACACACACACACACACACACACACACACACACACACACACACACACACACACACACACACACACACACACACACACACACACACACACACACACACACACACACACACACACACACATATATATATATATATATATATATATATATATATATATATATATATAAATACAAACACACATACACACACATACCCACACACATACACACAGACATAGAGACCTCATCGCAAAAATAGTAAAATCGTATTCTAGAAACTCTAAAAACATGCTTATTCATTAAAAACTCACCATCGAATTTTTTGACCAAAAACAATACTTTCCTTACCTAAAGGTATGACGAAAGATAAAAATACAGATAGACAGATGTCAATGTCAAGTGCGATTGACATAGTATGTTTGTGTTATAATTTTACTGCAAATATGGAATCAATTCTATAAAACTTTCTGTATGGAATTTGTACAAAATACATAGAACTGGCGGAAGGTAATGTGCTGGCCACATGAAATTTTTTAGTTTGTAAATGTGTTATGAGAGTTAAGTGTTTGTGATTAAAAACATAGTTTAAATTTTCAGCAAATTATAAAAACTATTCAAATGGTTAGAAATTTCTGTAAAATTCTTTCGGCTACTTTAAAACTTTAAAAAATTGTGGGACTAATGACTGTTGATAATACTTCAACTGTTTACGGGTAATATTCTAGTATAGATTTAGCTTCTATCGAGACTCTGTACTTTTGTTTTGGCACAATGAAAAACAACTCCGTAAAATCCAGAGCATACAGTAAAACTTACCTTGCAAGACATTTGGGACAATACACTCAGAAAAATGTGCGGCTTTAGGGGATACAATGCGTAACAGAAATAAAGCTGATACTACTAATAATCCCGATGTAAACCAATATTAAATGGCGGAATATTTAAATAATATTTTCAGTTTTTGTAAGTTTAAAATCTATATTTTAAACTAGTCGATAGAAATTTGTAGAAATTTATGTGTTTGTGGAAAATATAAACCAGGCGAACTATTGTGGGTTTGGCTCAGTTTGACAACAAAATTTTTGAATTTATTATATTTTTAATGTGTTACATCCAAGAATATGCCTTTGTCATATGTAAACATCATAAAAGTAATACCTCATTCTCGCTGTCACTAAATTGCATACCCGCTCTACTCTCACGTATATTTAGAAGTTTTTTCTACCCATTTGTCATGTTTTAAGATTTGTAATGTCTTGTAATTATTCAGGCACAGATTTCGAGTATAAACACATCTATTAACTTGACTAACTCGTCAGTTTTAAATGTTTGTATTTAAAGACAGAAGTTAGATTGACTGAAGACATTGCAGTGACAAAATGTCTCTAATATTTTATACATGGTTAAAAAGGAGGATGAGGTATGTCACTTTCAAATTGTTTATTCTTTTTTGGAGACTGATTGTGGATATTTTCCTTTAAAATTGTTTAGTTTGTTTTTTTAGACTGTGACGGTAAATTATTTGGTAAAGTTGTGACCTTTTGATAAAATTGTAGAAATTGTGAAACAATTTTAATTTTATATATCATTATTCTTTAGAAATTGTATATATAGCGACTCTATATATATATATATATATATATATATATATATATATATATATATATATATATATATATATATATATATATATATATATATATATATATATAGTCAGTCATGTTTTGTGTAATCTTTCGTTTATGTCAATCTGAAATCGAGATTTTGATAATCTCGTTTTAAAGTCCCTAGAATCAGATTTTAACATTTAAACGATATTTGTCGATTCTACTAATCTAAATTTTTTGAGTATGTCTCTATAAAAATGGAAAGAACCCATCAGATTTTCAAATCAATTGATAAACTGGAAATGGCAGTTTACTTAAAACTTTAAATAATTTTCCGTGGAAAAATACGTGTAAATAATATTTTTATTAAATGTGATTATAATAAACAAATATTATTGAATTTTATACAATTTTCCGTTCATATTTTTTTTATACAAAGTGAATCCGAAAACTTTATTATATATATATATATATATATATATATATATATATATATATATATATATATATATATTAGAAAATAAAATTCTAAATTTTTAAGTTACAAGATTTTAAATATCCGATTGATGTGCGAGAAAACTTAATTTAAATTAAAATGCAATTATTTTTACAATTATTGAACATCGAATAAACTGTTCAAATCAAGTAACATATGTCAAAAAAAAAAAATTGAAATGAATATTAAATCTGTTTTTACCATGAATTAAATTTATGGTCACTTGGTAAAGGCGTAATTTGACTTTTTTTTATTTTCATAATCTTCATAATGATGTACAAATATTTTTGACAGTGGCATACAAATATTTTTGACAGTGACATTTATGTGTCAATTACAAACATTTGAATTTCTTGCCTTAAAGTAGTTTGATCTGAGATTTTTTACATCAAATTATTTTATATGCATTTCTTAATCTCTATATCTAAAAAAGAGTTTATATTTATCGAATTTAACGTTCTTTAATATAAGTATTTACATAAATTTTTGATAAATAATATTTAAATGATTTTTTTGTTGCAACTACTACTTCCAGTTGTCCAATTGTTACCAAAACTTAATCAACTATTCCCATTATTGTTAGATTGAGGAATCCGTAGTTAAAAATGTCTTTAGTCTTATAGTATTTGAGAAATCGTGGATCCAACATCCACATACACACACACGGACATCATCGTAAAAATGTTATAATCGGATTCTAGGGACCTTAAAACCTGCTTATTCACTAAAATCTGGCTATGCGATTTTTAGCGTGAATTCAATACATCTCTTAGCGAGAGGTAAAAATGTTCAAAATCAAACTTGAAACTAGAAAATTATTTCCAATTTTCAAATTGCACAAAAATAACAAATAAAGAACTGTTCACAATCAAAATAAATAAATAAATAAATAAATAAATAAATAAATATATCATCACGGCATATTACCCATTGCTGGGTGTGCCAATCTGCTTTGTATGCAGATATCGGTAATGATGATGACATATTTGTACCGTGCGGGCGTTTACCAGGCGTCACCTCACGGGCACTCATTGCTGGCGTGGAGAGTGCACCACAGGGGTCAATTTTGTGCCATTTAAAATTGGAAATATTTGGCGTCGGTCGGGATCGAACCCGGTTCCCCAGATTCGCGACCAAACACTTAGGCACGCGGCCACGAGACCCCATCAAAATTGAAACTAGAAAACTATTTTCAATTGTGGTGCTTTCTCCGCGACAGCTTTGACATTTTACAAATGTAGTATCATTACTGGGGAACTTTAAAATTTCTTAAAAACTACCAAAGCTGTCAAATTATAAATTATGATTCGAAAAAACTCTCTGGTTAATTCTATAATTCATTAACTAAGTTCTAACTAATTTGCGCAACTTAATTTGAAATAACAAATAACGAACAGTTGAAAATAACATATTTACGACGTTGTGTTTATAGTTTTGATTAGAGGGCGCGTGTATTCAAATAACAAAAACAAAACTGGAAAAATATTTAGACACGTGAAGTGTGCCTTTAATTTAGAGAGCTCTTAAGATTATAACAACAATATCGCAAAATTTCACAACTCAGAAGAGAGATAGGTATTCTAATTAAGCACACCAGTTGTAAGCAGTTAGAGATGAATATTTTTTACATATTTATATCGGTTGCGGATTTATCCGTGGAATAACGCTATGGTGGGAAAGACCGCGCGGAGTTTACGTCCGTTGGAGGGGATCGCTTATAAAAGCTTGAAGCCGTTGGCGCCCAAGCTTCAGACAGCAGTCGACAGTCTTGCTGAGGTTGTTTAGCTAAAGTTAAAGCTAGGCCCTCTTTGCCAATGATGTTATTCTAGTCATTTCACCGTGAATAGTGAAAAGTGCAATAATTTAAAAACATAAAGGTGTAGGTGCGTTCTGTGACTGTGATTCCCAATTGGATTATTTTTGTGATCACACGCCCTTCTGAACTCGACAGAGTTTAGAAGACCACCGGCCACAAAATAGCTATTTTCAATTTCTCCTCGTTGCGCCCCAAAACCCAAAAGATGGTTGGAAGCAATGGCACGATGATTGCCATTCGGCTTGTTCGTAGCAAACTCCGAAAGAGGGAAGAGCACAGCAACAGTGTGCATCCCGCCGAGGTGGTGCTGCAGACGCAAGGGAGTCCTGCGGTTCCGACGCCAGCGCCGGCTGCGCCCGTGCTGCCGTCTCAGCCCGTGCCTCCTGACCCTCAGACGTACTCTGGACAGTTCTTCTGGCAGTATCCACCACCAGCTACCCCGCAGATGCCAGCCTTGTACGGCACTGACCAGGTAAATGTCAAACACAACACACGGCAAAACATTTCGGGAAGATGTAGATCAGGCCTGAGCAGAAACTCTAAAACAATTAGAAAAAATCTGCTCAGACCTGATGTATATCAACAATAGTCCCCCAATGTAATGAAATAACTATATTGTAACACAGTATTGTATAAATGTGGTTATTTTATTACCCTGTTTGTATTGTATATTTATTATAACTCGTAACAAACATAGTGAAACATTTCGAAAAATCCTACCGTCCAAAAAGAGATCGACAACAGTCTCCAGTACATTTACAGATCTGTAAAACTTTAAACAAAAATATATGCCAGTTTTTTTTACAAGTTTTTAATTCTATTAGACTTAAAGTTTTGAACAGACTAAGTGGTTGCTTTATTATATTGTATATATATATTTATTACATCAAAATTTTGGTTTAATTGCCGTACAAACTGAATATAGACTTTAACCTAGGCTGCACAAACTTTAAGGCACAAGGCACAAATTTTGGCGCGCACACAATTTTACCATTTTCTTGGGTATTTTTACCTTCCGTCACCTAGAATTCGATTTTACTATTTTTACGATGATGTCTGTATGTGTTTGTGTATACGCATTTGTGTGTATTTACGTATGTGTGTGTGTGTGTATGTGTGTGTGTGTGTGTGTATGTGTGTGTGTGTGTGTGTGTGAGTGTGTGTGTACGTATGTGTGTATGTATGTATGTATGTATGTATGTATGTATGTATGTATGTATGTATGTATGTATGTATGTATGTATGTACGTACGGGTGTATGTATGTATGTATGTGTGTGTGTATGTATGTATGTGTGTGTATGTGTGTGTGTGTGTGTGTGTGTGTGTGTGTGTGTGTGTGTGTGTGTGTGTGTGTGTGTGTGTGTGTGTGTGTGTGTGTGTGTATGTGTGTGACAAAATTTTCTAATGCGATAACTCTAATACTACAATTTCAAAAATTATAATTCTTTCGTATTCCTCTTCGTTACATCCATATGAAGAACTGATTAGATTTTGGTTATAATTGGTCAACCAGAAGTACCGTCATTTGAAGATTTTAACAGTTTTTCTTGAAAAAACGATGTTAAATATAATTTTTTAACATTTAATATGTTATTATAAATATTAAAGAGTATTTTACTTCATATTAAATAGATATAGAGTTAAAAAAATATGCTATAACTCTGGAAACAGCTGCTATATTAAGAAAATTCTGATTGAAAGGTGTCAGTGTCAAGTGCAGTTGACAGTATGTTTGTGTTATAATTTTACTGGAAATATAG
Source organism: Harpalus rubripes (assembly GCA_963082715.1). NCBI lineage: Eukaryota > Metazoa > Arthropoda > Insecta > Coleoptera > Carabidae > Harpalus > Harpalus rubripes. The sequence goes on from OY720449.1 coordinate 87,235,329, forward strand.
GATGTTTTGCTTGAAACTTTCTTTATGAAATTTGTATAAAATACATACAACTGCCTTAAGGTAATATACAATAAATAGAATCTTTTGCAAAGAACTTTCTATATGACATTTATACAAAATACATAGAACTGACGGAAGGTAATGTGCTGGCCACATCAGATTTTTTATTTGATAGAATATCAAAAAGTCATATACCTAATGCAAGAACAACCAATGTCAACAATAATTATTGTAATATTAACCAACGTAAACTTATCAGTAAAATTTAGAAAGAATAATATGTGTATAACACTGATATTTATTGTTAATTTGAAACCATATTTTCAAATTAAGAATATCAATAATATGAAATGTTGACATTGGTTGTTTTTGCATTAAGCCATAAATTTGTTTCACCTAATTTTAAAGAAAATCTTCAGTTGTAATTTTTAATTTTAAATTTAAACTATATAAAGATGGCAAAGGCAAATTACGGTTACTATTATTTTTTATTTCTTAACAATTATATTAGCCTTAGACTGCATAATATTAAATTATATTTTATTCATATGTGTTAATCAATTGATAAAGTAGCTTTTTTAATTTAAAATTCTCGTTATGTCGGTATTTGTGCCATTCGATTTTCGACACAATGTCGTTTCCAGCACTCACATGTTCCACAACAACGGTTGTTTCATTGCCTGGCATACCGGAAATGTCAATCCATAAAGCAGCTTTCTATATTTTCACTTATTCATTACAGTCGGCAAATTGCAAATATTACGAAACTTCATAATTTAATTTATGTGCGAAAAGATCCTTTCAAAAATTATTCATTCAACCGTAATCCTTTCAAAATGTATAAAATATTCGCTAGGAAAGATCGTGCAAATTATTGAGGTTACTTAGTAAGCCACGCGATGGCCACGCGTCACTTTTTGAAAGTTGCTAGTGAATATATACTGCTATTTTCACCGATAACCTGATTTAGTTTGTAGTTGACGTAGGAGTAACATTCAGATTATACATATAGCAAGCCGTGTTCAAGGGCATATGCATTCGTTACAAATGTGGTTTTATCGTTATCAGAAAAAACGCGCCAAACCCATGTCTGCTTATAAATTTCAACCGTTATGTCACCATTTTAACGTTGTTTCCTGGTACTTTGTTTCAAAAGTAGGTTACGAATAAAAGGAGGTATTACAAAATTTTAAACAATACTAATCTCATTACTCACTAGTGGTGTCCTCCTTTTTATGAATGTTTCACCCACTGATTACATGCATTTGACTATAAAGACTTCATTTTAGTCTCCTTGACATACTACATTGCTACAACATTTTTACAAAAATCACAATATAGAAAGCAAATATCATGGATAATTATGTAAAGTAATGTAGAACTAACAATGATGAAAAATTTCTGCACATTTCTGTTGACTAATATTTTATTCAGGTATTCCGCCATTTAATATTGGGTTCCATCGCCTTTATTGGTAATACCAGCTTTAATTCTATTAGACATTGGATCCCTAAGCCCAGCATATTTTCCTGTGACTTTTGTCCCATATGTTTGCAATATAGGTTTAACAGTATATACTAGATTTTTACCTCCGGCTATCCTTGTTAAGGGAGGTATAGGGATCGTGCTAAAAATCGCATATCGAGATTTTGGTAAATGACCACGTTCTAGGGTCCCTAGGATCCAATTATAACATTTTTACGATGATGTCTGTGTGCATGTGTGTATATGTGTGTGTGTGTGTGTATGTGTGTGTGTGTGTGTGTGTGTGTGTGTGTGTGTGTGTGTGTGTGGGTGTGTGCGCGCGCGTGTGTGTATATATATGTGTGTGTGTGTATGTATGTATGTATGTATGTATGTATGTATGTATGTATATATGTGTGGATCCTCCACTCTAACTCAAATACTATCATTCAGAAAATTTTGAAACCTTATATTACGAACTTTTTCTGTAATGGAAAGAGCCCATTAGATCTTGGTGCAAATCGGATAACCGGAAATGGCTCAAACTAGTTTTTCTTCGAAAAATACCTTTATATGTTGTTTTTTCATTTGCAATAATACTTTTTCTATATTTTATGGATAAATTTATAAAATTATCTATAATTTAAATCCTAGAACCTATGCTTTAAACAAACAAAACACCTTGGTTGCGCAGTTATTCAAATGTATGTAACTGACAGATAAATGTCACTGTCAAAGAACTAATCATTTCAAATTAATAATAGTAACGTTTTAAAAAGAAAAAAGTAAATAGAACAATATGAAAGGAAATCAATATAGCATATGTAAATATGTAGGTATGTATTTAGATTAATAAAAATTAACGATTCGCAGAAAAGATTAAGCTAATTCTCATTTTTGGATTAGTGAATTCTATTTTATCCCGGTATTTAAAATTTAATCTTCATTTTATTATCAAAAAAGGTAGTTAGGTACTTGGATTAGATTAGACTATATTTTAAGAAATAAACTGCCAAAATTAGAGTAATATTTGCTAATCCAGACTCAAACGGTACATGGCGGGAGGTTTTGTGTTGGCCACACCAGATTTTTACGAAGTTGTTTTTTATGGGTTTCTGTTTGTTCAATTTTTTTTATATATACCGATAGTGTTTCCAAGACAGTAGGTCTTATTTACAAATTACTGAACGGTAAGTGATGTGACTCACGTCGGTAAGTGATGTGCTTCACTCGAGACGGTAAATAAATAAAAACAAAAATCAAAGCTTACTTCAAAAATGACACCTAAAATTTTTTAATATGCCAAATAATTTTCAAATTTTTCTTTTGAATTTTGTGCGTCGATCGTACAAAAAATAGTATAATCATCACGAACATTAAGGAATTACCGATCTTACAAATTGGGACCTCGCTTCGCTCAGTCCCTAACATTGTCTTCGATCGGTAAACTGTCCATACCGTTCTTAATATTTAATATACTATTCTGTGAGTGTTGTTGTTCTTAATTCTTGATGATATTCGAACTGGGGACAGTCGATTTACGAAGCAGCAACGCAATAACCTCGCTACCTCGGTCGTTTTGTAATTCATGTAACAATTGCCAGTGTGCAAGTTTCCCTGAGTAACCAGGGCTTGGGATTTGAAAGTCCAACAGGCAGAGAAAGCTGTTCTGTCGGCAATATCCTTGCCCCGCTGGTTCTTTGTGATTGTGAGCGCATATACCTGTGTGAAAAGAAAAGAAGTTACCAAGAGATGTGGGAACGAAAACGCCGGGCTGCTTTAAAAATAGAAGACCTGCCGTTGAAGGCGAACGAACTTATGTCGGTTGTTGGTTGAGAAGGGGCTTGGTGGGAATTGTACGGTAAGGGGTACGGGACGGCAGACGATGCTGGCGCTCTGCCTCTTGCCCCGCGTTCAAGTCACCGAGGCCTCTCACCCAACACGAATGCCAGACGTGATACTAGCAAGGCTTCCAGTCACGCGTGCCTAACAATTTTTAATCAAACTGCACATGTTCGTGATAACCTCAATAGGCAATATTGTGCCGTACAAATCATATTCCCAATATGAATGTTGCAGTCAGATTGTAAAACTTGTCGTTTATTAAAACGCTTGGTTGTTTTATAAAACGAGGCAAAAATCGTTGACTTAACTGTAGAATCTGTTAATACCAACAATATAGCATCGCCCCCCCCCCCCTAGACCTACACATATTTTTATATCAGTGATATTTCGAGTTAATTGTAACAATTGTCATAAAATTGTTCTAAGTTTTGTTCATTTCTGTCGAAATTTCTTCTAATAATGGCCCCTCACTTAAGTAAATCTGACTTAAGTATCGTTCACAATAAAAAAAGAAATTGCAACTTATCAAGAAAAAAACCGGCGTCATGAAAAAATTGCACTAGAATTTCTAGGGAAGAGACAGCCATATTCAAGTATAAATCATGCTATTATGTGACAGATATTCTTGTTTAATGTTTCTAATATTTTTAATATAAATAAATATATCATCACGGCATATTACCCATTGCTGGGTGTGCCAATCTGCTTTGTTCGCAGATATCGGTAATGATGATGCGGGCGTTTATCAGGCGTCACCTCACGGGCACTCATTGCTGGCGTGGAGAGTGCATCACAGGGGTCAATTTTGTGCCATTTAAAATTCGAAATATTGGGCGTCGGTCGGGATCGAACCCGGTTCCCCAGATTCGCGACCAGACACTCAGGCACGCGGCAACGAGACCCCATATATTATATTTTTAATATAACGTTCTTATACCTTAATATCTTTGCTTTTATTTTAAATATGAGAAAATAAGTATATGAAATTGTTTAAAATATATTTATATTAGGGTGGACCTTAAAAGGAGTCAAGTCGAATTTTAACCGGGACGCCCCCGTAAAATGGTTCTAAATAAATAAAAATTGTGCTGGCAATGATTTCGCTTAATATTAATATTTGATCCGTGCCAAAACATTGAGATTTGACACAAAATTTGGTACTTTATTTTTTCCTAGCCAATAGGAGGTTTCAAAAACCCACTCAATGTTGTAATATATACTAAAATGACCTGAGAATATGTGGACAAAATTAAAATGAAGACATGCATTCTGTAAAGTAAAATAATTTTACGTTATACTGAATCGTAAACGTCTTATTACATAGCTCTGTCTCTAGTGGTAAAAAAATTTACGGGCTGTTAAAACCATAGCAACATGTATACAGATATAAATATTCATTATTTTGCTTCGCCATATGTTTCCAAAGACTATTTCAATCAAATAGTTTAATATATTGTGTTGTAGGTTTCAATATTTTTTTTCAAATTATTTACAATTCAGTATATCATAAAATATTGTACAATGCTCAACCGTTACCCGAAATTTAAGTGTTCGCACGGATAACAAGCTAGCTTCCCTCGCTCGTTAGGTACCGTGCACGCCCGTAAAGTTCTGAGTAACGGTCTTGCAATGTAAATTACTATTACTGTTCCTTTAACATAAATGCAATTTATAGTTTTATTGTTAAGACCCGACACTTCGACAGAGTCAATTTTTCTGCCTGTACCCAAACAACTTTTAAATGAAGCATTGACCAAATGATCAAAGCAACAAGAAAGTTTCTCTTTTGCCTGCCCTTAACCTATTTAACAACGGTCCCAAAGTCCCAAATGTCTTTGTCAAAAGTTAAAAGCATTTCTGTTCAAATAAACTATAAAGAAAAAGTATACATTTTCAAGTCCTTGCCTTTGATTATCAAAATGAGTAATCTCTAAACATAGCGTTAAACATCAAACAAAGAAAACGTGCCATTTTTTACAACAAAACCTTCAAAATCCACGATAATGAGACTGATTAATTCGCTTAAAATATAAGCATAATTAATACTCTGTCGTCAGAGTTTACTATAGTCGGATGTAATAAAATTATGCGATGTGTTACGGATGTGGACAAGTTCAATGACTTATCGACCAAGAGGGGCAAACTCCCCTTGTTAGTTACCGCTTCGTTGCTCACCCAAAATACGCCAGACGGCAAAAATGGCAACCGTGAGTTCAGAAACTGCTGCAATGTTCGTTGACCGAAGAATTCTTCTTCTTTTGGTTTGTTTTTGTTCTTCTTGACGCCAAGAGGCTGAGGAATGTACTTGGTCGACAAGAAATTGCTCTTTTTACACATCATGCACTTGAAAATTACACAGAAGAACCTGATTACATGGCAAACATTATTTTTTGTTGATGGCTACAACCGTTATCGTTAGCTAAATATAAACTCGAACACGTATAAGACTTTTTGTTCTACTGATATTAACTTTGCTTGATTCTATCTTGTCTTGATGATCATTTCTTGTCTGTCTTGTTTCAAGAATTCTTGATATTTCTTGTTTCTTGATATTTTAAGGAAATCCTCTTTTTCTATCGCTTTATCCAATCCGAACGCTCAAGTGTAGCGTCTGCGTCTGCCCTTGCCCCCTTTAGTTAAATAATCATATAATGTTACTTTAATGTTGGTCGACCAGATGTACCCTAATTTGAAGATTTAGACAGCTTTTCTTGAAAAAACACTGTTAAATATCATTTTTTTATATTTAAATATTAGAGAATATTTTATTCTCTATACGATTTGATTACATTTTATACTTTATATTCAATAGATATAGAGTTACAAAATTATAAAGAAATTAAATTTCATAAAAAAGCCAGCTTTGCAATAAACATGGAAACATCTACTATATTAAGAAAATTCTGATTGACAGATGTCAGTGTCAGGTGCAATTGACGTAGTATGTTTGTGTTATAATTTTACTGGAAATATACAGAATCTCTTACAAGAAACTTTCTGTGCGGAATTTGTACAAAATACATAGAACTGACTTAAGGTAATGTACTGGAAATATTGAATCTTTTGCAATAAACTTTCTGAGTGGAATTTGTACAAAGTACATAGAACTGACGGAAGGTAATGTGCTGGCCATATCAGATTTTTTTAATGTTATTTCGATATTCCGTTCTTTTTATTTAAAACAATGAGTGTTCAATGAAAAATAAATCAGGTTCGGAATTGGTTTTATCCCAAAATAGTATTTCTCTCTCTCTCAAATATAATAAAAATATGATGTGGCCAGCACAGCACAATACCTCTCGTCATTTAATTTCAATCGTACTTCATTTCACGTAAGAAAATAGCGTTGGTTTAGATAGGGATATAAACTCTGCCCTATGATTGGTCACAATGCAAACCTAATACACTTTTATTAATATCTCTCTCTTTTAATGTAATAGGTCCATTTGCAGTAAAATCTAATGGCTTCTTTCCTCTTTTCATATTAGCATAAGGTAGAAATACATGGTTTCGAAATATAGTATTTAAGTTGAGCGTTAAGAGGATCTAGACACATAAAACATACAAATGCAGATTTGCAATATTAATCAAGATTTCTTGACAATAAATTTTTATTCTTGATGACAGGATCAATAGTATATCTTGATTTTTGTGAAACACTACTTGATTCTTATAAAAATAGATTTTCATCTATGTTAACGTACTGTCAGAAGAACAAGAAAAAGTTAGTTGATACCAATACATATACAATACAAACCGAATCTATTCAGTTTTAGATATAAGAATAAACTTTTTCATTATTAAGATCAACAATATCTAACTTATTTCTATCTTTCCAGGACACGCTCGTACAAAATCTTCCTGCGGAACGACCAGGTTTCTGCCGCGGTTTCCGCAAGAACCTCGGCGGCCGATGGCGCCGTCTCGTCAAGCGAAAGCCTCCAACGGAGGTGTACACCATCCCCGCGGAACTTAAGCCCCAGCTTAAGCAGATCTACGTGTACTAAAAGCTGCACCGCTCCCGCAGCTAGCACAGAGTAAAGCCCGAAGTAACCGACATCGGAGTTTGAAAAGTGCGAAGCTGCTTCCCACCGCAGCAAGTGTACACCCTACGAGACTGACTCTTACACGTACGAGATACAGTGCGTCGCTTTTCCTTAGTGATTCGGGAGAAGGGCGCAGTATTAATAGTTCTACAAGTCATCCTAGTTAGATTATTTAGGTTGTTTGCATCTGGAACCGCAAAGACGCTAACTGGCTCAGTCCTTGGTTCTATTTGGGAAGCTAAAATAACTAATTTATATAACACTGATTGGAAAACGTATATAATTGAATGGCATACCCCAAGGCTGGTTGTTGGGACTTCCCATAAAAAAATTGTATTTAAACGACATAAAAATTTAAAAATAAAAAATCTGTAAAGAGCGCCTGGTAGCGCCCTGAACGGTAAATAAAAAAAGTATACCCTAAAGTTGATTTTTGGGGTTCTTCATAAAATAAATATATTTAATTTCTGATCAAACTGTCTATTGACTTTATTGCTGTTAAAACAAAAAAATATAGCATCGACGTTATAGTATAAGTTTTAAATATGACACAATTTTTTGTTTTAATTGACAGTTAACAAACGTTTAATCAGAGATGAAAATACTAAGCATCTCAAATTTTAGGGATTTTCTAGATAGGTACAACCAAGATATTGTGTTGGTAATATTTTTCATATAATTCAGTTATCCAAAAGTTTAACTAAAGATTTTCAATAAATTATATAAAAGGACCAATTGGTACCTTGTTTTTAAAATTTCTAAAATATCTGCTATGACAAAATTTTGTCACAGCTTGTACCAAACTAGAAAATTAAATCCCTGTAACATGACTTATGGCAGCGTTTCTTAACCTATGGGTCGCCACCCAAATTTGGGTCACGAAGGGGTATGATTGGGTCGCGTAAACTATTCAAAATTTTATAATTTTAATTACTAAATGCCAATCATATTTTTCTATAATGTTACTAAAGTTATCAATAAAATGTAGAATAATTGTTACTGGTAATAACACTAGAGAGACTTTACCTTTATTATCCAGCTTATCAAATCTGTTTTTTGTGCTCCTGTAATTACTAAAACTAAGGTTTTAGGAACCGCCGCGGTTTGAAGAACATTCAAAATTTTAAAGAAATGCATTTTCAATCATGTTCGAAATTCAATTTGGATAAATATGGGGAGTTAATATTCATGTTTCTTATTTCTATAAATAGATTAATGTTTTTTAGCAGACGTGTTGTTATTTTTTTTATAATTTTCTACAGTGGGCCGCGAAACTAATATAATAGAAAAATTTGGGTTGCGCCTTGAAAAAATTAAGAAACGCTGACTTATGGTGACAAGTATCACATCATCCTGAATTAAAATCGGTCTCTTCTATTTAATTCTTCATCCCTCTTCACTTTAATTTTTATACCACGTCATTCAAATTCAAACCATTTTTTGTGTACACCACAGATATATCATTACTCAAATTGGGAATACATCAGTGTTTATAAATTAGTAATTTTAACTCTACCCTTTTTTGGATCTCATTGGAGCATCGCTGGCCCAATGGGTGTCAATTGTGATACGGATTGTGCCTCTTGTTTTATTTTTCGATTGTTAAATTTCGTTTTATATTAGTCTTTGAGGTTTCAGATAAAAATGTTCGTATTTGGCTCATATTGAGTCACAGACTTGCAGTTGATCTGTGAGTCTTGTAATATTTTATAATTATGTAACGGATAGTAAAGTTACGCCTTAATTGGACCAAGTTATGCTTTAGAGAATCGTTCGCAAAAAATATGCATTTAACGTAAAATTTGCTTGCATTTTATTAATTAATCAAAATTATAGTCTCAAAATGGATGATTCTTTGGCGCGTAACGTAATTCAATATCGATCAGTGATAAATTTAGAAAATCAAATGTATTGACTATCGATCGCCAATCACCAGGAATCTCTAATTTGCTATCCTGAGTGTTAAATCTTCACATTAGCTGTAAGTTTCTAGCAAATTTCGAGAGAAAGAACTAAAGAACAGCCTTTATAGTACTAGTCAATTGCATTGCTGAATAATTGTTATACTTAGTGGATCATTTGGACGTTATAATGGAAATATTGTGTATCAGTTTGAAATTCATTTCAGTATTATAATTAATTTATTATAATATTTATAACAATCACACTGTTTATTTGAATGAACATCTCCGATAGCAAATATAGTTACCTACATATCAAGCCAATGTGTTATTTGTGAATATTTATAGCAATAGAAAACTGTACATTGCAACATTTGAATAAATCAACAATTTTTATAAAATAATAAATATCTTTCCTTTATATATTTCCTATGTTAATTTTACAGTTTCAAGAAACTAAGGAAGCGGCACATTCTTACTTGTTTCGCAGGTAGGTATGGACAATTTTGTTAAGTTCTCTAAGGGTGGATTGCATGTTGAATTAAAGTGGGTTAGGTTAACCCTTGACTTACGCTAACCCAGGGTTACGTACATAAACAGGGAGATCTAGCCAATCTAGGGTCAAAAAATAATTCACGGATTTGCTCTCGATAACCCACGAATAGCAAATTGCATATGGCCGACAGTTGTCATAAAATTTTAATTAATTTTTATTAATTCAAATATACATACATATTTACTTATGCTGAAAACTGTATTAATTCCCATTCCATATAACTATGGTTCTATTTACTATTTTCTTTTTGAAACGTTACTATTATTAATTTGAAATGATTAGTTCTTTGAAGTCTTAATGCAAACCTATAGAAAATTTAATAATCTTTAATCTGTATAATAACACAAATCTTCAAAAAGTAACCATTGAAGGTATTTTTCTAAGAAAATCTATAATCTATAATTCCTATATTAAAATAGGTAGAAATACAAAGTTTCAAAATTTTCTGAATGATAGTATTTGAGATAGGGTAAAGGATCCACACACATATACACACACACATACACACACACATACACACACACACACACACACACACATATATATATATATATATATATATATATATATATATATATATATATATATATATATATATATATATATATATGCATAAACACAGTCATTTACCAAAATCTCGATATGCGATTTTTAGGACGATCCCTATACCTATCCATATACCCTATAGCGGGAGCTAAAAATCTGATTTGGCCAACACAATACCTACAGCCTTATAATTTTTATTAATTCAAATATACATACATATTTACTTAAGCTGAAAACTGTATTAAGATCCATTCCATATAACTATGATTCTATTTACTATTTTCTTTTTAAAACGTTACTATTATTAATTTGAAATGATTAGTTCTTTGACAGTGTCAATTACATACATTCGAGATATGAAATGTGTAATCAAGAAATTGTGTTCGCTGTTTGTTTAAAACGTAGGCCATATCTGGTTATCTGATTTACACCAAAATCTAATGGCTTCTTTCCACGTATAAATACAAGGTTTCAAAATTTTCTGAATGATATTTGAGTTAGTGTCAAGGATCCCCACACACACACGTGAAAATCTTAAAATTGGATTCTACGGACCTCAAAACGTAGTCATTTACCAAAATCTCCATACCAAGGGTAGCGGGAGGTAAAAAGTAATTATGCAAATCTGTAGAAAATTTAATAATTTTTAATTTTTATAATAACATTAACTACAAAAAATAACACTTAAAGGTATTTTTCTAAGAAAAACTATTTTGCGTTTCAAGTACAGTGCCATTTTCGGTTATCCGATTTTCACCATAATCTAGTGGGCTCTATGCATGTTAGAAAAAGGTCGAAATATAAGGTTTCAATATCTTCTGAACGATAGTATTTGTGTTAGAGCATAGGATCCACACATTCACACAGACATCATCGTGAAAATGTTAAAATTGGATTCTAGGGACCTTAACAGTGCTCATTTACCAAAATTTCGTTATGCGATTTTTAGCACGATCCCTATACCTACCTGCCTCACCAAAAAAACTGATAAAAAAATGTTTTTGATTAATTTAAAATTGTTCATAAAAAGTGGCAGTTTTCGTTATTGTTTTGCTTATTACTTACACAGTTACACATCTTTAAGACTTACAGTTTTATACGAATATTATTTAAAATGATGTGGGTATGTTTGTCGTCTATTTATAATTTTATTTGAACAACCAATATTCTTTTTGAATTCTTTTAAACTAATTTCTGGGTAACTTGATGTAAAAATTGTCAAATTAATTCTGATTCGAAAATGCTCTCTATTTAATTTCATATTTTCACTCACAACGATACTTGACAAAATGAATTAAGGTCTAATTAATTTAACTTTCGAAAAATTGGTTTCTAATTCAAATGACAGGTAAATAACAATAAAATAATAGAAATAATTATATTGATATTATGCTACGTACGATTTTAAAACTGATTTGTTACATTAAAAGTAAATATAAATTATTCATATTGAAAATATCAAATAATAAGCAATACCTACCTGATATAATTATCATTATTATGATTTTATTATTATTTGTTTTATGTATGTAATAAAAAACAAATAGAATGCATTCCTGCGAGGCAGGAATAGCAGGAACTTGAATTACAAGCGACATCTCTATTTCAGTAGACACAACTTTCAAATGGTTGTAGTAGGTAAGTATACTTACAAATTATAATTTTTAATGATTCACAGAACAGGTAATTATACAATTTTATTTATTTGATATAAATATGTTAAAATATGTATAATAATAAAAACTGTAAAATATTTATGTGTACTATAAAAATGAAATTGAAATTATTGCTGGTTCTGACATCTGTTGTAGACTAGTGAGGTAAAAATATTAAAAATAGATGCATATGTATCTAGTAAAGTTTTTGAAATGAGAACTACAATAGCTAACTTCCTCTGCAAAATATACTGCGCCCTATTATTGGTATCAATTATGAACGTTTAATAGTTGTTATTTCCACATATCATCGACAAGAAGAATAGTTATTTAAAAACTGAACAGTCCCTTAAATCGTTAATATATTTAGATAATAGGCTACTTGCGTACCATTTATTTAATTAATATTTTTTAAGAGACGATAAAAACTTGCTACCCATATTTTTTCTTTTGACAAAATTTTCATTAATTGACCAGAAAAAAAATTAATGAAATTTGATTATTTAAATTACCGCCATGTATGACGTACAATTACGCCAAACCAATGAATGGCCGTGGCCGTGGCCGTGGAGTCATAGCATTGGTACGCCCCATAGCAACGGCATGTGCCGGTAATTTAAACATGACAGATCATCTGTTTGACGCAAGGTTTGACGTTTAAAGGTTAGTATTTTTGATTGTCAAAATCTTGCTTAAGAAATCGAAATACGTAATAAAAGTAACAGAAACCATGCAAATTGAAAATAATAAACAAGGGACAGAAAGAGAAAAATGAACTAATGTCAAAAACAAATTTAAACTCGCACCCTCAAGGCATCTACAGGTTACATTCATAAATATGCTTCCCTTGTTCCGGTTCAAAATAATGACGTCAGAGAAAATGTTCTTTCTTAATTTACTAAAAAAAACATATAAATCTACTTTCAACCATTAGGATTAACAATACCAAATCCCTTAAAGGTAGATAAATATAGATAATTTATTTTCTATGTTTTAGTGTAACATGTACTCCATTGGCTGCTTTCAAGATCATTTCTCCAGATAAAATTATATCATGTTTTGCATCTGCAGGAAGTAATTCAAAATTCATAATGACTCTCGATAATACTGATTTTGCTTCCAACATTGCAAATTTCTGCCCTATAATTAAAATGTTTGTATTTATTATTTGTATTCTAATTAAAACAATTATATATAATACAGGATGGGGCAGAAAAACCTATCCGATTTCAAATCCCTTTTTCCCAGAAGAGGAAGCAGGTAGAGTAGTGGGGTAAAAACCGTTAGAAAGCCGGTTTTATGCCATTTGTCAGTAGTCAACATGCCTTGGTCTGGTGAACATCGTGCTTTTGTTATTGAGCGGTTTATCGAATGCGGCGGTTCGATAATTGCTACACAACGTGCTTTTCGAATTCATTTCGGACTCGGGCGTCATGATCCTGTTCCACATCACGCTACGATTAAAGTGTGGGTGTCAAATTTTAGACAGACGAGTTCAGCATTGAAAAAGAAGTCGCCTGGACGTCCCAGGACAGCAACAGGACCTGAAAACGTGGCCAATGTGAGAGCCGCGATTGAACGTTCCCCGCGTCGTTCGGCGCGAAAACATTCGCTCGCTTTGGCGATTTCCAACCGCAGTATTCGGCGCATTTTGCACCGGGACCTCAAAATGCATCCCTACAAAATGGTTGTTGCACAGGAATTAAGTGAAAGGGATTTTGAAACCCGTACGAACCTGTGTCGCGATCTCCGAGAACTCCCAAACGACGATGTTGTGCTCTTCACGGACGAAGCCCATTTTCACCTTTGTGGTGCCGTTAACAGGCAGAATTTTCGATATTGGAGTGACGAAAATCCTCGAGAAATCCATCAGGAACCCCTCCATAGCCCAAAAGTGACTGTGTGGTGTGCTCTTTCCCGCCTAGGCGTCTGGGGGCCTTACTTTTTTGAAGAAAATGGGCAAACCGTAACGGTCAACAGCGAGCGCTATTGTTTCATGCTGGAAAATTTTCTTAGACCCAAAATGGAAGAAAATGGCGTGGAAAATGTGTGGTTTCAACAGGATGGTGCAACCGCCCACACATCGCGACGATCAATGGACATTCTCAGGGAACTGTTTCCCGGTCGCCTCATTTCCCTGAGAGGTGATCTTGGCTGGCCGCCGCGCTCACCGGATCTCACTCCATGTGACTTCTTCCTTTGGGGTTACCTCAAATCGAAGGTTTACCAGCATCGACCAAGGACCCTTCTTGCTTTACGAAGGGAAATTGCTCGGGCAATTGAAGAAATTCCTGTGGAAATGACGGTGAAAGTCATGGAAAGCTACCGCGAGCGCCTAAATCAGTGTATCCGCTCCCAAGGACGACATTTGAGTGATGTGCTTTTCAAAACTTAAATTTAAAAATGGCATAAAATTTGCGATATGTTAATAAAAATTTTTTTTGGCAAGTTGAGTGGTTTTAATTTTATAACGTTTTGAAATCGGATAGGTTTTTCTGCCCCACCCTGTATATAATACAAACCAATGCAATTTCTTGGTCCTGCACTAAACGGTAAATATGAATACGAATTATTATTGGCGGAATTTTTCTCAAGAAACCGATCTGGATTAAATTTATTTGGTTCTGGGAATAAATCTGCCCTTCTGTGCATAGCATATATAAATAAACCAGTTCTTAAGTCCTTAGGATAAATTGTTCCTTCTGAAATATAAAATAATACATGTAGGTAAATTTTAATTTTTTGTCTGATAAAGTTCATTAACAAGTTGGCATATTTGAATGGACAAAAGGGCAAGGCGATAAGGATGGATATAACACGTTTAGCTTTTAAAAATTCATATAGGTTTGTTCGCACATCAGTCAGAAACCGTCACAAACCATATCTGTTTAAAAGTATTCGCACAAGAGAAATTTTAAATTTACGATTAAAACTCATTTTAAAGAAATTTTTCATGCGCAGTGGAATTTATGGCTATTAGCGAATATTGTTGTTCAAAGCTAGAAAAATTAATTTGATGTGGCCAGCACATTACCTTCGGTCAGTTCCATGTATTTTGTACAAACTTAGTTCAGAAATGATCGTAGATCTTCTTGACTGGAAATTTGATGGGTAAAGGAAAAACTGGAATTCAGTCAATGGTTAAAAATTATTTATTTTCGGCCTCTACTAGTTTCGGCACCACATGTGCCTTCATCAGGAGCTACAAAATTATTACAGAACTAATATAAATATGTACAGACAATGAGGTTTTTGTTTTAAAAAAATTTACTTACGTGAAAATTTGTTAACATTGAAAAATATATAAATAACATGGAAATACGTGTACAATGGTTGTCAGAATTAATAAAAATGAATGATAATGTTCATTTTGAAACATATGTCGTGTGATTATTATTGAAAATATAAAATATTTTAAGGATAACTTGTTTTCTTATTTCTACACCCTACGAAAAAACTAATGTTGTGACAAGTACCTATGTTGCGAAGGTGTGACCTTCGCAACATAGGTGTTATTTATATATTTTTCAATGTTAACAAATTTTCACGTAAGTAAATTTTTTTAAAACAAAAACCTCATTGTCTGTACATATTTATATTAGTTCTGTAATAATTTTGTAGCTCCTGATGAAGGCACATGTGGTGCCGAAACTAGTAGAGGCCGAAAATAAATAATTTTTAACCATTGACTGAATTCCAGAAGTTTTTCCTTTACCCATTAGTTCAGAAAGTTCCTTGCAAAAGATGCTATTTCTTGTACATTACCAGCCGGCAGTTGTATTTGGTATGTTTTATACAAATTCCATACAGAAAGTTTCTAGCAAAAGATCCTATATTTCCCGTAAAATTATAACACAAACATACTTTGTCAATTACACTTGACACTGACATCTTTCAATCCGAATTTTCTTAAGCGTTTTTTATTCAGGTAACCGGGTTACATATGGTTAACCGCACGTAACCGGTGTGAATTAAATATGCGCGGTTACTACAGACGTTTCTGTCAAATTAATTATTTGACATCTAATTTAAAGCGTAGTGATGGAATACAACATATTTTGACAAAAATATCATAGATTCCATTTTACTTTTACTAAAAATTTCCTAACTGCCAAAATTTCAGAGTTTTGATAACCATACATGTAAAAACGCCTGTTTCCATAATTATAGCATAGCTCGCTAATTTATGAAATTTAATGCCTTTATATTTTTAGCTCTATATCCATTTAATACGAACTAAAAAATTTGATGTGGCCAGCACATAACCTCTCGCCAGATATTTTACCTGGTTGTACGCATAAAACGAAAAAAAAATTATAAATACAAATACATATATTCATGTCTCACTACAAAATAATTCTCACATATATTTGCAAAATCTATGGGATATTTTAATATAAATTATGTACAATACATACATTTTCTTTATATTCAATATCCTGAAATTTAATTTTTCTACTTTCCTTTTCTTTTTCTTTATATTTGTAATTTTTTCGCAAATTCCTCTTATATTCTTTTTTGCGTATATTCTTTTACGTTGTTGACTTTTTTTTTATTTTCATAATCTTCATAATAATGTACAAATATTTTTGACAGCGGCATACAAATATTTTTGACAGTGACATTTATGTGTCAATTACAAACATTTGAATTTCTTGCCTTGAAGTAGTTTGATTTGAGAATTTTTACATCAAATTATTTTATATGTATTTCTATATCTCTAAATCTATAGAAGATATAATAATGAATTTATATTTATCGAATAAAGAATTTAACATTCTTTAATATAAGTATTTACATAAATTTTCGATAAATAATATTTAGATGATTTTTTTCTTGTAACTACTACTTCCGGTTGTCCAATTGTTACCAAAACTTAATCAACTCTTCCCATTATTGTTAGATTGAGGAATCCGTAGTTAATAATGTCTTAAATCTTATAGTATTTGAGATAACGTGAATCCAACATTCACACAAACACACATACACACACACACACACACACACACACACACACACACACACACACACACACACACACACACACATCCATACACATACACCCACACACATACGGACATCATCGTAAAAATGTTATAATCGGATTCTAGGGACCTTAAAACGTGCTTATTCACTAAAATCTGGATATGCGATTGTTTGCATGAATACAATACCTCTCTTAGCGAGAGGTAAAAATGCAGTCAAATCGTATAGAGAATAAAATATTATTTTTTATTTATCATTGTTTTCTCAAGAAAAACTGATGCAATATTCAAATATGGGTAGTTCCGGTTGACCAATTATAACCAGAATTATAATTTTTGGAATTGCAGTATTAGAGTTATCGCAGAGCAAATTTTTGTCACGCACACACTCAGTCACAAACACACAGGTACGCACGCACACGCACACACACATGCACACACACACACACATACACATACACACACACACACGTCCACACACACAAACGCGCGCACACACACACGCGCACGCACGCACACACACACACACACACACACACACACACACACACACACGTACACACACACACACACATCGTAAAAATAGTAAAATCGTATTCTAGGGACCCTAAAACGTGCTTATTGATTAAAAACTCCACCAAATTTTTTGACCAAAAGGTGACGGAAGGTAAAAAATCGTTTATTATATATTCTTCCGCACCATTAAATATTTGCCATATATTCATGTAGATTCTCATACATAAATTTAAGAAAACCAGAAATAAACGCAAGAAATAAAGTTATAATTTTATTCCGTGTTTCTTTCTGTTCGCAGAACACAAAAATTTCCAAGCAGGTTGAAACCAGTTTCAAACTATGCACGTATACTGAAAAATTAGCAATTAGATGCCTGTTGTGCGAACAAACCTAAATTACTACGTAACAGGTTCATTTTTGGTTAAATTGATCCATAGCCGTTCGTATTTTAATTGTTTTTTTTGTATATTTACTAAAGTGTATATCCTCTTCTAAACTTCTGGCAAAATATGGTACAGACGGATACAACCTTAAAGCTTCTTTTATCATTAATTCAGTATATTTCATCTCATTTAAATCTTTTAAGTTAGGTTCATAATTTTTGTCATTGCAATAAATTTTTTTAACTTCGGTGTATACTTTGTCCTAAAAATATAATATCGTTTACAAGTCTTAAACTGTAAAATTATAGTTTTTAGTTTACTTGAACATCAGAATTTCTGGATAATTCATACATAGCAAACGCTAATAATGAGGCAATAGTGTCATGGCCCTAAAAAAGAAATCGATGATTAAAACCAGATTGGAACCCTACAGAAATGGGTATTAACTGAATAAAACCACAAAGGGACCGCAGTTAGATGTCTCAACGACAGATATGGCATGTGCAGTACCGACTTAAGACATTTTGCCGCCCGGGCCTAATTTTTAAAAACCGGTTTTCTCAACAAAGAAAAAATCGTTTTTCCGACATCAAACTGCCAAGAGACAGGTGAAAAAAAGATAAATATTACAAATTTTGTTTTTCATTACGCGAATTTTAAAGTTTGAAACCCCATCTAATGCTTTTGGAATGACAAAGTGTATTAATCTTATTTCGAAACTCAGATTGGTCAATTCTGAAAATTATTATATCCACAGAATTTCTCCGTTATTTTTGCCGATTTACGGTTTTCGATTCAGCTCCGGTTCGAAGTCCTGGTTTAATGAAAGGTCTCGTGAAATAGACTATAGGTAGAAATGATGAAATTTTTGAAATTCAATGACAAGTTATTGGAATTGGTTCTGAAACATTGGTTAGTAGAACATTACAAATGTTCGCAGGAAAAATCTTCACCAGTTTCATGACTTTGCAGTCGGAGCTTTCTCGCTACATCAGTCACTCGTCCAAACTTTTTGCGTCGTTTGGTGGTTTTATAAATTATGTTAATCAGTGGTTAATTTTTAGCAACTGTTTAAAAATTGTATCCAATTGTTTGTTATATAGTCAAATTGGTTAAATTTTTAACCAGTTACTAAAAATTAACTACTGAGTTACGGAATCTCATCAGATAGCCACTGACACCGCTCTTAGCTTAACAAATTTCTGTTCAGTACAAGTACTTAACAGAAATCGGCTGACCAAGTTATAATTTGCGCATATCGCTGTCGAATATTCATCTTTTTATACCCTGATGCTTGGACCGTCATCCTTTTAAGATCTTGTTTTACAATTTCTGAGGCCTGTATCTTAGGATTGTTACCGTTTTGCCTCCTTTACACATACTATCTAAAAGCGCCTACCTTCAATCTATAAGTACCAATCATCTCATTTTGCTAGAAAATGGACATTCATCCCTCTTCCCCTGGCTCTTAAATTTGCTTTAATTAAATTTTTTATTTAAAATAATTTAAGAACGTGCTCTGTTCAGTGTACCGCCCTTTACATATTTACCGTCGGCGGCTATAGATCCTAAAAGCCCCCCCCCCCATTAAGCCGGCACTGGGTATGTGAGTAGAACTGAATCAGGATCAGACTGCGGTCCCATTTTTGGCGTTTTTCTTACTTCGAACAAGAAGGTATCGACTTCTTCTCTAATATCTTCATCGCTCAAAGGCTGTCCATCTATTGTCGATTGAAGAAGAACATCTAAAAAAACTGTTTTCTTTTTAATTCCAAGTAGTTCCTCATCTTCAACTTTTCTATTGTCTGACTGTAATAATTTGCCTCGCCGTTTTTTAATTACAGATTTTGTAAAGCTGTGTATTGTGTTTAACGCTTTTATTTGTTTCTGATAAAGAGTTGAATATTGAAATAAACAATCAAATTGTTTCCATGGTGAAAATATTCGTTCGATGAATATTTCGCACATTGTCTTAACAGCTTTCACGTAGTTGTTGTCTTTGTTACCTTGGGCATTCACTGAAGTACCCATTGCAGTTTCTAAAAAAATATAATAAAAATTATAAGCTTAATTAAGCCGGGTGGCTTTAAAAGGCGAATCCTGTTTGAAACATCACAACTCCGAAGTATGTTGAGATATCAATTTGAAATTTTTATCTCCTTTAGTCTGTAAGAGATAAAAATCTGATGTGGCCAGCACATAACCTACCGTCAATTCCATGTTTAAAATAGCAATGAGCTTCCGATTGATCGTTTGTAAACAAAATTAATTTCTCGTTACAATAAATAGAATAGATTATATTCTATTATGTTTTTCTTCGAAAATCTGGCAAGAGCTCCAAATTAAGTACCACTTCTGGTTTTATCATATAGAGCAGGGGTTCCCAAAGTTTTTCTTAGGCGGGCCAATTTAATATTACCGAATTTTTTGGCGGGCCAAAAAAAAAACGGAATAAAATCAAAACAATAGCCACGATTTTTTTTGTTTTAAATATATTAAACTATTTCTTATTTTAGCACATGTAAACACTACTGCATTGTCGTCTCAAATAGAAATAGAACTGCGCGAAAGACGCATTTCGTTCATAATTTGAGCAACCAGTAAGAAAAGACGATCTGTTTGTGCTTGCACGTTTTCCTATTTTTCGTCCCACCTCTAGTGAGTTGGAGCAATGCATTTTTGAATATTCGTTAATGCTGAGGGCAACTGGGTAGGCAGGACAAGGTCTGGTGGTACAGTTGTAGTGTGCGGCACAGCGCACATCATTGAAAAAAACGATAAATTCGTTACTGACTCCTTGAAATTGTGTGTTGCATTAGATGCGCCAGAAATGATTAACAGTTCTGTATCTATTTGAGACTACTATATTATATTTCTGTACAAATGTGTAATAACTAGACTAGACATACTACAATATTTTTTTAAATATAAACTAAACAATATTTTATTAATACAAACAAAATATTTTATTGTATCTTATTTGTAATATTTATTGTTTATTTTACTATTTACTTATTTATTTTTTAATAAAAATATAATATATCGTATCGACATCGCGAGCCGAATTCACAGACTTTGCGGGCCGCACTTTGGGAACCCCTTATATAGAGTATAGTCAAAATCGAGTTTTATATACCAAATTTGATAAGTTTTGGATTATGTTTTAATATATTTTTTCAAGAAAATCTGTTTATAGCTTTCTGTAAAGTACTACTTCCGATTTATCAATTTTAGAAAAAAATCTGATACGTCGTTCTCATTAATATAAAAGTCTTAAATACCAAATTTGAAAAGTTTTGAATTGTATTAATTGATTTGTTACGAAAATATGTTCATAAAAAACGGTTGTGTTTCAATTAAAGTATCACTTCCGGTTGTCCAATTTTACCCAAAATCTAATCAACTCTTTATATGAATGTAGAAAGCTGAAATACGGAAAATATAATTTTTCGAAAGTTTGTTGTAAGTGTTATCTTGGACGAAAAAATCGTCACGCACACACACACACACACACACACACACAAGCGCGCGCCACCCGGTGTTTCTTTAAAAAAAGATTTTCAAAAAAAATATGGTTTTGAGGCTGTTTACCACATATAACGTCCAAACTATACGCCGCAACAAAAGGATAAACATCAAATTCTTTGTCAATATTGTCAGACAGATGAGTTATAAATTTTTTATTTTCTTGATTAAAAATATTAACGAAGTCTTCCAAAATTTTGAAATGGAAAGCTGGAGTCAATATTTTTCTTCGTTTTTGCCAATATGTTCCTGCAAAAAAGTATAATATATTTTTCATTTTATTAATGGTTACTTTTACATTAACACTTTAAGTGCCATCATTTAAAAAAATGGGCCCCAACCATTTTTCACTGTAAATGGTTGGTCTACAAGAATTCATTATAAAATTAATTAATTTTACTTTAATTAGAGGTAATTACTTTGTGGTGACTCATTGGTCTCGCTCGGCCTTCAGGTTTTTGTCCAATATAAAATATGTTCATGTTGTCCAATACAGTCATGTAAGACCAAAGTGACACCCTAGCATTTCGTGTCTGAACCATGTTCATAACTCTCATAGTAAAATTTTACTGAACGTATTTTATATACCTATTCAATAATTTTTCACAAAATATGAACTAAAATATTTCCAAACTTACTACGAGTATCTATATAACCCTGAATTTATGACCGCGTGAAACCACATTGGTCTCACAAAATCAACAGGCCGAAACTGTTTGTAACTAAATTTACATGTTCACGTATTATTTTTCGAAGCATGTTGTAGGTAATTATAAACAAGATTTTTCCTGCAACTGGTAATTTAGAAAATCATTAAACTATTACAATAATAATCATTTTATGATGATTATTCAAGGTCATATGTAATAGTATGTTCCGTAACGAACCGGTTAGATCAGGTTTACGGTTTAGAGTTCCGTAAGTCCTGAAATTATTTACCGGTGTCTATTCGGAACGCGGTTTCTGAAAAAGGTTGGTAAAAGCAGGACCACGATAACCACGAAATAATCCTGGTTTCTGTGGTATTTTCAAACATCATCGCGCACGCATCATCATGAAAATGTTAAAATTGGATTCTATTATATTATAAATAGTTTTTCATTAAAACTTCAAATAAAGTACCATTTCTGGAAATTATGTATGACGAAAAAGGGAGGTGCACAACTAGATGTTATACAAGTCCTAAATATAAAATTTCAACTTTCTACGGCTTACCGTTTTTGAGTTATGCGAGATACGTACGTACGTACAGACGTCACGACGAAATTACTCAAAATGGATTCAGGGATGGTCAAAATGGATATTTCCGTTAAAATCCGAAAACCGAAATTTTCCGCTATTACAATACTTCCTTTCTAGGTACAAGAAAGTAATAGTATATTATATACTCAGGGACTAAAGTGCATATTCAATCCAGTGGGTGAATCACCTGCGAAATTGAATGCACTTTAGTCCTATGGTATACAGGTGTCTCACAACTCGCGCCCCAGACGAAACTGACACTTGCCGACGACAATAG
The DNA here is from genome assembly GCA_963082715.1 of Harpalus rubripes. Lineage (NCBI taxonomy): Eukaryota > Metazoa > Arthropoda > Insecta > Coleoptera > Carabidae > Harpalus > Harpalus rubripes. The sequence continues at coordinate 87,258,270 of OY720449.1, forward strand.
GTTGCCAATAAATAGAAGAAAATAATTTGCGGTTGCTTGCATAACGGAGTTACAAGACTTTTTAACCCACCAATCCCGGAAGGATATCTTGAGGTGTGATGATATTATTACAAAATATAACTGGTTGCTAGGTTTTAAAATACTACTAGTGAGTTACAAAATTTGTTTGACATACTGTAATTTTGACACTTTAGAGTTGACTTTTCACTGTCAACAAATTTAGGTTAGCGAAGGTGTCATCATAAATTATAATCATTTCTAAGTTATCAGCGGCTGAATACATGTTAAGAATTTGCCTTTTTTATCCACCTTGTCAAATTTAATTTGACACTGACATTTTTCGAAAACTACAATCGCCCACACATTTTAAAGAAGATTTGATTTGTATAAAACCTTAGTAACGTAAAATTACGGCAAATACACGTTAAAGGTGTAGGTCTCTGATTGATCAATTTTAAGACGTCTTTTCTCGAACATCTTTTACGAGTAAGCTAGAGGTTTTTTTCTTCGAAATTATACATTTGATTGCAGTCTCGTGTTTCCTCATTGTGAGACAGCCTGTATACGCTATTTTTCGCACTCCCGTATCAAATGGAACCATATTAGTGTAAAAGAAATTAGTCTTACAATTTGACAATACAAATGTCAAAATTTTTGTTCAAATTTAAACTCAACGCCTGCTCAAAATGTAGTGCAGATACGAATAAATAAATCATAGTAACTATATGATGTTATGGAAACATCTTATTTATTTTTACTTTAGTCCCCCAGGGATTTTTTTCATATTTAATCCCTCTGGGATTGTATTTGAACTTTAGTCCCTGAAATGAGTGATTAGAATCGCTCTTTAGTCTCGGGAGTGCGAAAAAAGTATGATTTTATATGATAATTTGATTTAAACGTCAACGTCGCTGGTCAAATATTAGCCTAGAGGGCAGTGTAGTAGATAATTAGATATATGTAATTCTACGACATACGTCATTATTATTTATAGTGTGCTAGAAAGTAATGACACCATGTACATATACATATATCTGTCACAGCATAAATTACATAGACACGTCAAATAATATTTTCCTTTCTAACACGAAATATTGCTAAGCTCCTGCTGCTGAGTACTCTTTCTTCGAACAAATGACCTTGAATAATCACTTTTCGTAAATAACAATATATTTACCAGAAGAAACTAATAAGCCATTTCCCAGCCAACAGTGTAAAACGTCATAGTCCCCTGACTTTTTAATATATTTTGGTGAACTCAAAATAACTTCACACAACTCTGGATCAGTTATAATAATGTAATAATTTTTGCAACCAAGCGAGGCTTTGGAAATTGGTCCATATGTGTTGGAGAGACGTTCAATATTTTTCAGTTTTTCTATACAAAAGTAATATATAGTATAAATAAAGCAGCATTTCGGTATTGCTAAATTTTATCTAGCATTATTTTCGTAAACTATTAAATATTTTTGTTCGTTACCTACCTATTGGTGTAACACCAAACTCTAAAGCATTTCCTAAAAACGGAAGTGGCTTAGGTCCTGGAATATTAGCTAACGATGAAAATTTTTTTGTGCATTCCATATGCCAATGGATGAGTTTGCCAATTAATATAATAAAGACAGTGATTATATAATAATACATTTTAAAAACGATATCTGCAAAAAATAGAAATGTATGATATACACTTGTAAAATAGAGATTAATTTTTAATCTTACAAGTAAATATTTATTATACAATACCCAATGTTCACATAAATTTAATTTAATTGTTAAAACCCATGAAGTTCCACCATTCAAAAAATATCTGATGTGGCCAGCACATTACCTTCCCAGCAGTTGCATGTATTTTATGCAAATTCCATACAGAAAATTTATAGCAAAAGATCCTATATTTCCAGTAAAATAATAAGACAAACACACTATGTCAATATTACTTGAAACTGATATCTTTCAATCAAAATTTTCTTAATATAGTAGATGTTTCCATAGCTATGGCTACTTTATGAAATTTAATTTCTTTATAATTTTTTAACTTTATATCCATTTAATATTAAGTATAAAATGCAGTCAAATCGTATAGAGAATGAAATATTTATTTATAATAACATTAAATGTGAAAAAATGATATTTAACATAGTTTTTTCAAGAAAAACTGTTAAAATCTTCAAATAAGGGTACTTCCGGTTGTCCAATTCTAACCAAAATCTAATTAGCTCTTCACATGGATGTAACGAAGCGAAATACGAAAGAATTATAATTTTTAGAATTGTAGTATGGAAGTTATCGTAGACGAAAATTTTGTTACACACACACACACACACACCCACACACACACACACACACACACACACACACACACACACACACACACACACACACACACACACACACACACACACACACACACATACATACATACATACACACACATACATACACACACATACATACACACACACACACACACACACATACAGACATCATCGTAAAAATAGTAAAATCGTATTCTAGGGACCCTAAAACGTGCTTATTCATCAAAAACTCACCACCGAATTTTTCGACCAAAGACAATACCTTCCTTACCTAAAGGTGACGGAAGGTAAAAAGATTTGATGAGGCTAACACATGACCTCTCGTCAATTCCATGTTTGAAATAGCAATGAACTTTAAGGAAAGTATCACTTCCGGTTAATCGTTCGTAAACAAAATCTAATTTGTTGTTCCAATAAATAGAAAAGTCTATAATACCAAATTTTGGATTATATTTTATTATGTTTTTCCTCGAAAATCTGTTAAGAGCTCCAAATTAACTCCACTTCCGGTTTATCATATAGGTATAGTCAAAATCTAATGTTGTTTCATATTATACACGAGTTTTAAATACCAAATTTGAGAAGTTTTGAATCATGTTTTAATATATTTTCCAAGAAAATCTGGTTATAGCTTCCTGTAAAGTAATACTCCCGGTTTATCAATTTTAGAAAACATCTAATATGTCGTTCTCATTAATATAAAGTCTTAAATACCAAATTTGAAAAGTTTTGGATTGTATCAATTTATTTTTCACGAGCTTCAAATAAAGTATCACTTCCGGTTTATCAATTGTGTCTAAAATCTAATATGTTGTGCACGTAAATTTGACAAGTTTTGGAGTATATTATAATATATTTTTCACGAGAATCTGTTCAGAGCTTCAAGTAAAGTATCACTTCTGGTTGATTAATTTTAGCCAAAATCTAATATGTTATTTTCCATGATATAGTAGTCTTAAATACTAAAACTGAAAAGTTTTGGATTGTATTTTAGTACAGTTTTTTATTAAAAAGTGTTATGGGCTTCAAGTAAAGTATCATTTTTATTTACCCAATTTTACCCAAAATCTAATCAACTCGTTATATGAATTCAGGAAGCTTAAGTACGAAAAATAGGTATATTTGGAAGTTTGTTATAAGAGTTATCGTGGACGAAAAAATTGTCACCCACAAACACACATACACTCACGCACACATACAAACACACGCGCACATACACACATACACGCACATTCATACACACACACACATACACACACACACATAGACATACACATACAGACATCATCGCAAAAATAGTAAAATTCTAGGGACTCTAAAACGTGCTTATTCATTAAGAAATTACCATCGAAGACCTAAAGGTGACGGAAGGTAAAAACGTGTTTTGAGAAAACTACCCTAATTTTGTGAATTCTGAATAAATTCGTTTCATTCAATGATCAGTGTGTAACGTTAAAGTTAGTACCTAATGTTATAAATCAGCCTGTATATTGTATAAAATAAAATTGTATTGGCGAGAGGTATTGCGCTGGCCACAAAATATTTGTTCATTTAATATATTTGCGAAAAAATGTTTTTAGCAACATTTTATTTACATATATATATATATATATATATATATATATATATATATATATATATATATATATATATATATATATATACCGGGTGGCGCTCGAAATCCGTTACGTAGACATTTAACATGGGAAAACAAATTATTTTAGAAAAAAAATCTTCAAATCAAAGTTGTAGAATATAAAATTCTGCATGTAAATCTGTAAACAAAATTCATTTTGTATGTTTAGTAACTCCAGAAATTGAATATGAAAAATTTGAAAATTTCAGTTTCATAGTGCTAGCCATGGAATTAAAACAAAAAAGACAAACAAATGTGATGATTTAAATGCCAAATATTGTTATATTTTGTCAAGAAAAATGTGTATTTGAACTGTATTGAAGAATTAAATTATTATTCTGCTTAAGAATTTTACGTTGTGATAATTTTATTAAATAATAAAAAGTACATTAAATTTTATGACAGATAAACACACGTTTGTTTGTTAAGCTTTTTGTTAATTCCATGGCTATCACTACTTTTAAGTAGATTTTCGATATTTTCAAACCTAATTTCTGCTGTTACAAAGCATGCAAAATAAATTTTTCCTATTGATTCAGATGCAAATTTTATGTTCTACAACTTTTATTTGAAGATTTTTTTTCTAAAATAATTTGGGGAGCAACGAGCTAGGAAAAACGGTTTTCCCATGTTAAATGCCTATGTAACCGATTACGAGCGCCACCCGATATATATATATATATATATATATATATATATATATATATATATATATATATATATATATATATATATATATATATATATATATATATATATATATATATAGTATGACTAGCGAATGTAAGTTGACGTTTAAATTAATTAATATATGTGGTTTCTTCTCAAAACCTAGAGAAGAATAGAATTGTACGAAATATTAAGGTATGAGAGTTTTTGAATTGCTTGAAATAGATGGCCGACTACGGTGCCTAAATAAAAAAATGTCATACAAAAAGTTCTTTGCAAAAGATTCTACTTCTTGTACGTTACCTTAAGGCAGTTGTACGTATTTTATACAAATTCTATAGCAGCTGTTTCCAGAGTTATAGCATAGCAGGCTAATATATGATATTTAATTTCTTTATAATTTTTTAACTCTATATCTATTTAATATAAAGTATAAATTGCATTCAAATCGTATAGAGAATAGAATATTCTTCAATATTTATAAAAACATTAAATGTGCAAAAATAATATTTAACATCGTTTTTTCAAGAAAAACTGTTAAAATATTCAATTTAGGGTACTTCCGGTTGACCAATTATAACCAAAATCTAATCAGCTCTTCACATAGATGTAACGAAGAGGTATACGAAAGAATTATAATTTTTGGAATTGTAGTATTAGAGTTATCGAATTAGAAAATTTTGTCACACACAGACACACACACACACACACACACACACACACACACACACACACACACACACACACACACACACACACACATACAAACACACACACACACACACACACACACACATTCTAGGGGCCCTAAAACGTGCTTATTCATCAAAAACTCACCACCGAATTTTTTGACCAAATACAATACCTTCGTTACCTAAAGGTGATGGAAGGTAAAAACAGGGGTGCATTTAAAATATTTTAAACATTTATCGTTTATTTTGATTTCAAGAAAATATTTTGACCTTTAAACTATTTAATTTGATAATTCTATGGATTATGATTATTTTTAATATCCTCTGACAGTAATTCCGACTGAGACGAACGGTATTAATTTTTTTAAATACATCCTTGAATCCTGTTGCTAAGGTCATTTTAAATTCCTTCTAATATTCCAATATTTTGTAACAGTAAACATAAAAGTCAGTTTTCTTTCAAATCAAATTACATGGAAAAGTTTTTAAAGAAAACATATGTTTTTGGAAATACAAATTGTTTATTTCTTATCTTTTCGTAAGGAAATACATGTTTTGTTTAGGTAATAATTCTTTTTCCTTTAATTTTGTTTACCACACGTGTATATAATTGCTGATATACCGATTCTATTAGAAAAAACATATTTGTCGAGAGTCGTAAAAATAAGTGCCGTTTATCTTGTGAACATTTTTCGTATTATTGGTTTGGTAGTAAAAGTTAATATTTCTCATTATACTCATGTAATTTAATTTGTTTGTAAACAATGTAAGTTTATATTAGTCACGTTTCTTGAGAGAAGTATAGAATTCCAAAGGTACGAAAAGTGTACACTTCAAATAAATTTATTATTGTAGGGATGATGAGAAATAATTTAATAACTTCTTACGTTTCGATTCCAAATGAATCATCATCAGGGATAGTTAAAGTATAGATGGAAAAAAAGATCATTCCATTACAAAGTCAAAAATCTAATGTGGCCAACACAACACCTCCCGCTATTTAATTGAAATATACATACTTACATATTTAGTTATACATACACACAAACACACGCACACACACAAACACACACACACACACACACACACACACACACACACACACACACACACACACACACACACACACACACACACACACACAGACATCAGCGTGAAAATGTTAAAATTGGATTCTAAAGACCTTAAAAGTATTAACGCAAATCTGTAGAAAATTTAATAATCTTTAATTTTTATAATAACCGAAATTTAAATAAAATAATATTTAAAGGAATTTTTCGAAGAAAAACTATTTTTAACTTTATACCAAAATCTGATAGGCTCTTTCAATTATAGAAAAAGGTCAAAATACAAGGTTACAAATTTGAGTTGGAATGGAGGATCCACACACACACACATACATACATACATACATACATACATACATACATACATACATACATACATACATACATACATACATACATACATACATACATACATACATACATACATACATACATACATACATACATACATACATACATACATACATACATACATACATACATACATACATACATACATACATACATACATACATACATACATACATACATACATACATACATACATACATACATACATACATACATACATACATACATACATACATACATACATACATACATACATACATACATACATACATACATACATACATACATACATACATACATACATACATACATACATACATACATACATACATACATACATACATACATACATACATACATACATACATACATACATACATACATACATACATACATACATACATACATACATACATACATACATACATACATACATACATACATACATACATACATACATACATACATACATACATACATACATACATACATACATACATACATACATACATACATACATACATACATACATACATACATACATACATACATACATACATACATACATACATACATACATACATACATACATACATACATACATACATACATACATACATACATACATACATACATACATACATACATACATACATACATACATACATACATACATACATACATACATACATACATACATACATACATACATACATACATACATACATACATACATACATACATACATACATACATACATACATACATACATACATACATACATACATACATACATACATACATACATACATACATACATACATACATACATACATACATACATACATACATACATACATACATACATACATACATACATACATACATACATACATACATACATACATACATACATACATACATACATACATACATACATACATACATACATACATACATACATACATACATACATACATACATACATACATACATACATACATACATACATACATACATACATACATACATACATACATACATACATACATACATACATACATACATACATACATACATACATACATACATACATACATACATACATACATACATACATACATACACACAAACACACGCACACGCACACACGCACGTACACATATATATTTATATATTTATTTATTTATTTATTTATTTATTTATTTATTTATTTATTTATTTATTTATTTATTTATTTATTTATTTATTTATTTATTTATTTATTTACTCAAATGACTATAATTCTGAAATGGATAGTAATTATTTTTTTAGAACCGAAATTGTACTTACAAAAATTTTATTTATAGTTACACTTCAATTACTATATGTTATGTGATCTTGCTCTTAGTTTTGTTTGTTGAACACTGATCCAAACTGTCCATGTTGCCTAATACTTTATCAGCTTAACCCCCCGTGTATCAAGGTTTCGTATATACATAGAAGTTGTCTATTAATAACTTATATCTTCATATAATTACAAACATTACTTACTTATATGTTCCTTCAATCTATTAGCAAACTGTACATTATTTTGGTTTAAGAAAAATAAAGTATGTGAAACATACTAATGTACAATCCAATATAGCAAAACATTGAGTAAAATAACCATAAAAATTGTGACATCTTAAATTTAGTTTTATTGCACTAAACAAAGGATGAGTTTTAATATTCCTAGAATCCTTTGAAATCAAGAAAGCTTTATTGAAGGAAAAACTATTCGTAACTACGTTTAGGGCAGGGGTCGCAAACTCAAATATAGCAAATATCCAGTAAGTTAGATGGATAAGTAACGCGGGTCCTATTTAAGTTTACTAAAGTACACTAAAATCTATAAACGAAAATTACAAGTACAAAAAGTATAAAAAATAATTACAAATAAAAATTAAACAATTACAAAATAAAATATCAATTTTTTACCTCCCGCTATAAATTAAGGATAATTTCATAGTTATTATAACAGTCATTGATAATAATTAAAAAATTCTGGTGTGGGCAGTACATTACCTTCCGTCAGTTCCAGTCAGTTTTACGTACCTATTTTGTACAAATTTCATACATAAAGTTTCTTGCAAAAGATTCTATTTCTTGTACCTTACCTTCTGGCTGTTGTATTTTGTATAAATTCCATATAGAAAATTTTTAGCAAAATATTTTATATTTCAAGTAAAATTATAAGACAAACACACTTATGTCAATTGCACTTGACACTGACATCTGTCAATTTTCTTAATATAGTAGCTGTTTCCATAGCTGTTTACTTTATAAAATTTAATTCCTTTATAATTTTTCACTCTGTATCCATTTAATATTATGTACACAATGCAGTCAAATCGTACAGAGAATAAAATACTATTTAATATTTATTTATAATAACATCAAATGTGAAAAAATTATATTTAACATAGTTTTTTCAAGACAAACTATTAAAATCTTCAAATGAGGGTACGTATATATATACAGGGTGGGGCAGAAAAACCTATCCGATTTCAAAACGTTATAAAATTAAAACCACTCAACTTGTCAAAAAAATTTTTTATTAACATATCGCAAATTTTATGCCATTTTTAAATTTAAGTTTTGAAAAGCACATCACTCAAATGTCGTCCTTGGGAGCGGATACACTGATTTAGGCGCTCGCGGTAGCTTTCCATGACTTTCACCGTCATTTCCACAGGAATTTCTTCAATTGCCCGAGCAATTTCCCTTCGTAAAGCAAGAAGGGTCCTTGGTCGATGCTGGTAAACCTTCGATTTGAGGTAACCCCAAAGGAAGAAGTCACATGGAGTGAGATCCGGTGAGCGCGGCGGCCAGCCAAGATCACCTCTCAGGGAAATGAGGCGACCGGGAAACAGTTCCCTGAGAATGTCCATTGATCGTCGCGATGTGTGGGCGGTTGCACCATCCTGTTGAAACCACACATTTTCCACGCCATTTTCTTCCATTTTGGGTCTAAGAAAATTTTCCAGCATGAAACAATAGCGCTCGCTGTTGACCGTTACGGTTTGCCCATTTTCTTCAAAAAAGTAAGGCCCCCAGACGCCTAGGCGGGAAAGAGCACACCACACAGTCACTTTTGGGCTATGGAGGGGTTCCTGATGGATTTCTCGAGGATTTTCGTCACTCCAATATCGAAAATTCTGCCTGTTAACGGCACCACAAAGGTGAAAATGGGCTTCGTCCGTGAAGAGCACAACATCGTCGTTTGGGAGTTCTCGGAGATCGCGACACAGGTTCGTACGGGTTTCAAAATCCCTTTCACTTAATTCCTGTGCAACAACCATTTTGTAGGGATGCATTTTGAGGTCCCGGTGCAAAATGCGCCGAATACTGCGGTTGGAAATCGCCAAAGCGAGCGAATGTTTTCGCGCCGAACGACGCGGGGAACGTTCAATCGCGGCTCTCACATTGGCCACGTTTTCAGGTCCTGTTGCTGTCCTGGGACGTCCAGGCGACTTCTTTTTCAATGCTGAACTCGTCTGTCTAAAATTTGACACCCACACTTTAATCGTAGCGTGATGTGGAACAGGATCATGACGCCCGAGTCCGAAATGAATTCGAAAAGCACGTTGTGTAGCAATTATCGAACCGCCGCATTCGATAAACCGCTCAATAACAAAAGCACGATGTTCACCAGACCAAGGCATGTTGACTACTGACAAATGGCATAAAACCGGCTTTCTAACGGTTTTTACCCCACTACTCTACCTGCTCCCTCTTCTGGGAAAAAGGGATTTGAAATCGGATAGGTTTTTCTGCCCCACCCTGTATATATATATATATATATATATATATATATATATATATATATATATATATATATATATATATATATATATATACCGTGTGTCTACTTTTTTATGGACCATAGGAGATACAATGGTAAAATTTTCATATGGCTGTAAATTCTGCCCTATTAATTTTGGAACTAAAATGTAAACATAAAAAATGTTCAGAATTAAATACTGCATCAAATTAGCCTAAATTTGTTGATATAATAGGTTCTTGCCATGAGATAAACGTAAAATAAAATATCCGTCTTTAAGCTTTTTACAGAGTGCCATGCAAGACAAAATATGCAATTTGAATAGTCATATTATTTGACTTTGACAGATAAAAGTTTATTAATTGATATTTAATTGTTAATATTGTTCCATTGAGTTTTTTCTACGATGGCAAATGTATCCATGCTTACTGATAAATAATTTAATGAATTCAATAATTTTAAAAACTTTACGCCAGATGTCATCTGTCAAATTCAAGCAATACAACTGTTTAAAATTTTGTGATAGTGCTCATGGCACTCTATAAGTAGCTAAAAATTATTACTTTTATTTTGCCTCTCTTTCGCAAACGAAACGCATGTAAACAATAATTTTTGACTTTTTAGATGCAGTTTTTAATTCTGTACATTTTTTGTACACTGTTCACTGTTGTTCTAAAATTAATAGGGCAGAATTTACAACATTATGAAAATTTTACCATTGTATTTCCTATGGTCCACAAAAAAAGTAGACACACGGTATATATACCTATATATATATATATATATATATATATATATATATATATATATATATATATATATATATATATATATATATATATATATATATATATATATATATATATATATATATATATATATATATATATGAAATTGTAGTATTAGTTATCGAAGACGAACACACATACATACATGGTCAATCGGAAGTACCATCATTTGAAGATTTTAACAGTTTTTCTTGAAAACATACACACACACACACACACACCTACACACACACACACACCTACACATACACACACACGCACACACACAGGCGCGCGCACACACACATACACACACACACACACACCCACAAACACACACTCACACACACTCTCACACACACGCAGACACACACTCACACACACACACACACACACACACACACACACACACACACACACACACACACACACACACACGCGCGCGCGCGCGCGCGCGCACACACACATACAGACATCATTGTAAAAATAGTAAAATTGTATTCTGGGGACCATAAAACGTGCTTATAGATTAAAAACTCATCATTTAATATTTTGACCAAAGACGTAATGGCGTAACCTTAAGAGCACTTATTGCTGGCGGGGTGAGTGCACCACCGAGTAAACTCCCGCACGGTACGCAGATATTGTCATCACCATTATGGTATGGCAGAGAAGAATAGAATTGTACGAAATATTCAGGTATGAAATTTTTGCATGAACCCATTTAAATACTGGACTAGGAAAACACAGAAATACATTATACCATTGGCTGAAAATGAATGGTCGACTAGGGTAACTGAATATCAAAACAGGGGTGCGTTTAAAATATTTTAAAAATTTTTCGTTTATGTTGTTTATAACAAAATATTTTGATCTTTAAACTATTTAGTTTGGCAATTCTATGTAATAGGATTATTTTTAATTTCCTCTAACAGTAATTCCGACTCGAGGGTTGCTTACAACTGAGACGAACGAACTAGAATTTGCGGTATTAAATTTTTTAAATACATCTCTGAATCCTGTTGCTAAGGTCATTTTAAAAGCCTCCTGGTATTGAGTACAATTCTCATCTTCTGCAACGGAGTACATAAGGGTCAATTTTCGTTCAAATCAAATAAAGAGAATTGTTTACAAAAGAAACCACATCTGTTAAATAATCTAAACGCCAACTTTCATTCGCTAGGCATACCTCTATCTGTATATAAATAATATTGGCACACATAAGAATGGGTAACCGAGATAGTATATTTTATTTTATGGTTATTAAACTTATTATGTTACAATACAATATAAAAATGATCACAATGTAAAACCCTAAAAATAATTATTATTGTTTATAATTTTTGCTTTCAACCATTAGGGTTAACAAAACCAAAACCCTTGGAAGATAAATATAGATAATTTATCGATGTTTTAGTCTTACATGTACTCCATTAACAGTTTTCAAAACCACCTCTTCTATAGATTTAGTGATAAAGAAATGCATATAAAATAATTTGATGTAAAAAAATCTCAGATCAAACTACTTCAAGACAAGAAATTTAAATGTTTGTAATGGGTGAAAAGGGAATCTAAGAAAAACAGAAATTTAAATTTCATATACATTTGGAAATATTATTTAAGTGCATGTAAAATTTTATCTCATTTACTCACAACTATTGTTCATCATTTGTTACAATTCAATGGTTAATTAAATTGCGAAACACAATGGAAAACAATAAAAAATAACTTATCATCTTTGTTTCGAATGTAATATGTTACAGACATCCGAAAACAAATTCAATTGATATAATATGAATATTTGCAAAGACATCAGTTATTGATTATGATCCCAATGAAATAATTACATTACATGTATAGACTTTTGGCAATATTATTTGAGTGCAAGAAAAATATTTTATATGCATTTCTTTATCACTAAATCTATAGAAGATATAATAATGAATTTATATTTAGCGAATAAAGAATTTAACGTTCTTTAATATAAGTATTTACATAAATTTTCGATAAATAATATTTAGATGATTTTTTTATTTGTCTTTTAATTTAATTAACCATTGAATTGTAACAAATGATGAACAATAGTTGTGAGTAAATGAGATGAAAATATTACATGCACTTAAATAATATTTCCAAATGTATATGAAATTTAAATTTCTGTTTTTCTTAGATTCCCTTTTCACCCTTACATTGAGTCTTTACTTATTTATACTCTTTACGCCACGTATTGTTATTGTTATTATATATAAACAAAATCAGCTGACTGATTAACGGAATGTCAGATCAAAAAATTAAAGAATATCAAAAAAAATTTCAAATAATACCTCACTTATTTTAAATTCTAAGTCTTTTTCTTCAAATAAATGTTTTTGAAAAGTGCCTAATTTAGCCGGAAAATGAAAATTTTGTAAATTTTAATGAAATATGAGACCCCCACTGCAATCTACAGGTAAATATCTATACTACATACCTGGAAATTTTGATAAAATATTAATAATTATTTTTACGTTTCATAACCCATTCAGACAGATTAAATATATTGTAGTTTAAAATATTTTTTGACAATATAATTTTTTATTGAGCAAAACCAAAAAATCGATTGATTTTGCATTGGATTAGCAAAAATCAATACCAGTTGAGGCATCTTTCGGCAATAACATGAACTACGATTTTATAAACAATTGATAAATAATGATTTTTCAGTAATATTTTTTTATGAGTTTATTTACATTTAGCCTCAAAAAATGACAAATAATTACTTGTTAATTAATATAAACAATAATTATAATATTAAATGTCAAATGACAGTAACGATAAACAAATATATTTACAATGGGCATTGGGGAAATATACAAACAACACTATTTTTTCAGATTTTATTATTTGATACAGCTATATTTAAAAAAAAACATTTCGTATTAATTGTTTTAAAATATGAATTTGATGCTTTTTGTCGTTAGTACTAATTGCAACCAACGTTGCACATGATGTCTCCACCTATTCTAAACAAACATCTGACCTTCATCAAATCCAGTACCGTAGTTAAAAATAATTGTTTTCAGAAAACATTTAATAGTTTTTCTGGCTATTGTTTATATGTAAATCAACAAATATAACACAATAGTTTATAAAAAGTAGAAAATAAATTATTGAACTTTATTTTCAGAGAAGATATACTCGAGAATTGGTTAGCAAAAAAATTCCTGAATACGTCTTGTGTTATATTAACAAATTATTTGTGGTATGTGAAATATGAGAAGCGCCGGCGCCTAAATACCAAAATAAAAACATTGGAATTTCTTCAAATTTTGACAATGTATTTTGAATTTTATATTAATTATTGTTATTATATGTATTCTAGGAGGTTAATAAATAAAATATTACATATATTATCCATTTTTATATTAATAAATACTATATTTGATTATATCCATTACAAATGTGTATAAAAAAGAACTTTATAATTGTTTATGAATATTATAAACATTAATTGTTAACAATAACTTCTTGTAAATATTGTACTTATAATGTAGTTTGCAGAAATAAACATATAATACGAAATAAATTAAAAATATTATACCTATATCACAATGACATGACACCTATAGTTTTCTTCCCATTTTTTCCAATAAATTTTCATTAAAAGTTATGTTATATATCAAAGGACTCAGCATGAAATTCTGAGTACAAAAGTATCAAATTTATAAACTATAGTTATAATATATCGTTAAAATCTTATACATTTCCTTTGACATACTTATATTTTTTCTTGGTTAATATTTTCAATACAAAATTTTCATCAAAAGTAAATCAATTATACATCAGCAGATTCAATTTACAATGATACTAAATTCTAGCACAAAAATACTAAATTAACAATAAAATTATTGTCTTCCCAATATTCTGTTCTTTCACGTCATCTCTTTGAGTTCTGACTTCCGTTATGCTTAGTTGAGTCTTCGAATACAATTTGGCAACCTTTTGCAAAATTTTCTGCATCGCATAGTACTTTTGAGATACCTGCAGGTCGTTTTGAAAGGTCCCCAAGTACCTACAACATGAAAAATATCTGAATACTGCTGAATTATTGCATTTATTTGATATCTGAACTTGCCTGCATTCGTATTTGGCTGTAATCCAAAACTGAATTAAGTAGCTAGAACATACAAACCACCCCTGAAGTTTAGTTCTACAATATTTTATCCCTTAAACAACAATATTCTTCGCAGGACAACTCCAAACATTTGTAATGTTTGCATTTAGATGAATCTTGTAATCAGCTGATTTGCAAGTTTATAAACAATGCATATTTAGTAATAACAATGCCATATAATGATTATTATTTACAAATATTTATATATACCCTATTATTATAATACATACAATATTGTTTTTATAACGAGTTCTCTTCCACAAACCAGTTTTTCAAGTTTAGTAGGTACTCCAAACACAAACTGATTTATTATCCATAACATTTTGAAAACCGGTTTATACCACCTGAAATATAAATTATTTGCATATCTGCTGTTTAAACAAATGTTTTCTTACCAAATACCACCTTGAAGTCAAATAAAAATTTCCTAAATTTGTTTTGTTTTCTGTTCTAATCATTGCAGGTACAATTGTTTAACAAATGCCGTCAGCTGTCATTTGAGATTTGAGGTTATAAATATTGTTATTAACAATTTACAAAAGATTAGTTGTTATTCATTTTTAAAGCATAAAATTGAAGAACATATTTAAAAAATAATATTATAAGTTAAAATACATTTGTTTAAATAATTTATTATAAACAAATTAGTTCAGGATATTCCATACAGATGCCAGAACATGTATTGATTTTTGATCATTCAATGCAAAATCTATCGATTTATTGGTTTTGCTCAATAACAAAATTAAATATCCAAAAAATACTTTAAACTACAATATATTTAATCTATCTGAATGTGTTATGAAACATAAAAATAATTATTAATATTTTATAAAAATTTCCAGGTATGTAGTATTGATTTTTGTCTGTAGATTGCAGTGAGGGTCTCATATTTTATTAAAATTTGCAAAATTTTCATTTTCCGGCTAAACTAGAGACTTTACAAAAATATTTATTTTAAGAAAAAGGTTCATAATTTAATAATATTGGGGCTTTATGGGAGACTTTCTTTGAAATTATGTAATTTTTTGTTAAAATGTTGGTGGTGTTCATGTTTAACAGTGTAGAATTAAATATTTAAAAAATCAGAGGATACACGCTAGGACAATTAAAAATATCAAAGGCCTAGCCATCAAGGCGGCAGGGTCACCGAAGATACACGATGTCTTCTGAGTGGAAAATTGGACTAATTTTTTAAGAATTTTTTTGTTTAATCCTGACAGAAACAATAGTTAACGCACAAACACGAGTTTTTATACTTGTTTTAGAGAAGAATTGTACGCAATATTCAAATACGAAATTTTTGCATAAACCCATCTAAATACTGAACTAGGAAAGCACAGATATACATTACTATGTCTGGCTGAAAATAGATGGCCGACTAGGGTAACTGAATATCAAAACAGGAAATAATTGCGTAGGCTTCCACAGTCTGAGTCATGAGAAATATTCGTTTTCCGGGAATGGACTGTGTCATATTTTGAGTCAGAGCTCAACGTTTCGCCCGCAGTCATATGGGGCATCTTCAGGAGCAAGAGGGATAGTATTGTCTTAAACACGGTTACCCGACGTGTCAACCACGCTAGAGGCCGAGTTTAAGCAACAAGGAAGGGAGACTCAGTTTACAAGGTTACCCGACGTGTAAACTGAGTCTCCCTTCCTTGTTGCTTAAACTCGGCCTCTAACGTGGTTGACACGTCGGGTAACCGTGTTTAAGACAATACTATCCCTCTTGCTCCTGAAGATGCCCCATATGACTGCGGGCGAAACGTTGAGCTCTGACTCAAAATATGACACAGTCCATTCCCGGAAAACGAATATTTCTCATCAAAACAGGAGTGCGTAAAAAATATTTTAAACATTTTTCGTGTATGTTGATTATAAGAAAATATTTTGATCTTTAAACTATTTAGTTTGGCAATGAAATAGGATTATTTTTAATTTCCTCTAACAGTAATTCCGACTCGAGGGTTGCTTATACCTGAGACGAACGAACTAGAATTTGCGGTATTAATTTTTTTAAATACATCCCTGAATCCTGTTGTTAAGGTCATTTAAATGCCTCCTGGTATTGAATACAATTCTAATCTTCTGCAACGGAATACATAAGGGTCAGTTTTCTTTCAAATCAAATATAGGGAAATGTTTACAAAAGAAACCACATCTATTAAATAATCTAAACGTCAACTTTCATTCGCTAGTCATAACCTATATCTGTATATAAAGCATATTGGCACACATAAGAATGGGTAACCGAGATAGCATATTTTATTTTATGTTTATTAAACTTATTATGTTACAATACAATATAAAAATTATCACAATGTAAAAACCTAAAAATTATAATTATTGTTTACAATTTTTGCTTTCAACCATTAGTGTTAACAAAACCAATACCCTTGGAAGATAAATATAGATAATTTATCGATGTTTTAGTCTTACATGTACTCCATTGACAGTTTTCAAAACCACCTCTCCAGATAAAATTATATCATGTTTTGCATTTGCAGGAAGTAACTCATAATTCATAATGATTTTCGATAATACTGATTTTGCTTCCAACATTGCAAATTTCTGCCCTATAATTAAAATGTTTATGTTTATTATTTGTATTATATTTCAAATAATTATGTATAATACAAACCTATGCAATTTCTTGGTCCTGCACTAAACGGTAAATAAGAATACGAATTATTATTGGCCAAATTTTTTTTAAGAAACCTATCTGGATTAAATTTATTTGGTTCTGGAAATAAATCTGCTCTTCTGTGCATACTATATGTAAATATAACTGGTCTTAAGTCCTTAGGATAAATGGTCCCTTCTGAAATATAAAATAATACATGTAGGTATAATTTAATTTTTTATATGATAAATATTAATCATGAATGAATAAAGAAGTTGGCATGCATTTATCTCTCTCATATTTGCTTTGACAAAAGGTAGGGTTGCCAGATTAAAAATTTCACAATACGGGACATATATTGATGGATTCAAAATTTGTGAAAAAAATGCGCTTCAGGCGATTTTTTGAAAATTTTCAAGGTCAAACGTGTTTTAATGCAAAATAAGATATAGTAAAAATATTTGACTGTCGGGTCCAGCAATAAAACTAATCATGACAAAGCGGCATATCGCCGCTTACTGCTTGTATTATAACATTTGTTATCAATGCCGCTCTGTTGAAATTCTTGGGTTCGCCATCTACTGTGAGTCCTAGAGTACAGCAGAGGCGTAAACTTTTAATTTTGGCTGTGGGTGCACTATTTTTATTTTAGATAAGTGTATATATTTTTATAAATGCAAAGTAAAAATAGCATAGTTAATTTATTATGCACATATTAAATTATACGTATATATGGCTTAACCACAGACTCCCGGTACAAAAACAACATGATTTAACTAAATTTATCTATATCCGAAAGTGTTCCATTTAGCAAATTCTGCTTCAAAGTGCTCATAAAAAAATAATTTTGTTTATAATAAAACGTTTTGTCCGATTTGAATGAAATTTTGGTTTGATAATCCATATGGACATGAAATCTTTTCAGATGATATTTTTTGTTATTATTAGTGATCCACTATTCTATGTAATTTAGGTGTCACAACCATGATTAGTTCATAACTTTTTTTTTAATCGACCGACGTTATTACTACATATAAAATATAATTAAACTGTTAGGGCAAAATTACTGGGAGTTAGGGATGGGTAAAAATCAAGAGACTATCAATCTAGCGAATCGATACGATTCGAAACTTTTAATATCGATCTACCATCAGATTTAGATGCAAAATATCGATCTGCAATAAATAGATTACTTACAAAATTGAATTTCAGTTATACTTAGATGTTATAAAAAGGCAACGTTGTAAATTAAAATGGTTTAATTTGCTAATAATTCAGATAATACAACACAAACATGATAAATTGCCACAGACCATAGAACAGAGAACGACAGGAAGAAGTGAAATAGTCAAGTCAAAAATAAATTTAAAGTATAGATTATTGCCGCACCAAGCTATGAAATGATACAAAATTATATTTTAACGACTTTTAATAAAAAAAGATCGATTCGTTCAGTGAAGGTAAATACCAAAAATACAACTTTCGATCGATATTTTTAAAAATTGGTTCAGAATCGTGGGTCCCTACTGTGGGTGCTGCGCACCCACACTTTTACTTACTGTGGGTGCGCGTGCGTCCGTGCACCCACGTAGTTTACGCCCCTGGAGTACAGCAAAATAATCGTATTGTTCCTTGAACATAATAGCTATTTTTGTATGCCGCTATAGTTTTATTGTCGGACACGACAGAGTCAACAAAATTTACTATAGTGCAGAATTCTCTACAATGAAACAAATTTATACATTCTTAAAAAATTAAAATCTGATAGAAGTGAGAAATTAATCATTTATTTTACTGTAAGAAAACAGTTACATAAATAATATATGTCGCGCGCCCTTATAGGAAAAATTTCTTTTGCGATTTTGCAGCTGCCATAAAATTTTTATTTTCATCTTTATGTTATTACCTTCCGTTACCTTTAGGTAAGGAAGGTATTGTCTTTGGTGAAAAAATTCGATGATGAGTTTTTAATGAATAAGCACGCTTTACGATCCCTAGAATACGTTTTTACTATTTTTACGATCATGTCTGTATGTGTATGTGCGTGTGTGTCTGAGTGAGAAAAATGTTCGCCTGCGATAAGTCTAATACTACAATTCCAGAAATTATAATTCTTTCGTATTCTTCTTCGTTACACCCATATATAGCTGATTTTGGTTATAATTGGTCAACCGGAAGTACCTGCATTTGAAGATTTAAACAGTTTTTCTTGAAAAAACGATGCAACGAAGAGGATTACGAAAGAATTATAAATTTGGAATTGTAGTATTAGAGTTATCAAAGACGAAAATTTTGTTACACACACACACACACACACACACACACACACACACACACACACGCCGCACGCACGCACATACACACACACGCCGCACGCACGCACATACACACATAGTAAAATCGTATTCTAGGGACCCTAAAACGTGCTTATTGATTAAAAACATCATCATATTTTTTGACCAAAGACAGTAACTTCCTAAAGGTGACGGAAGGTAAAAATTATAAAATAATTAAATGTCATATATTAGTCAGGTATGCTATAACTCTGGAACCAGCTGCTATATTAAAAAAAATCTGATTGAAAGGTGTCAGTGTCAAGTGTAATTAACATTAAGTTTGTATTATATTTTTACTGGAAATATAAGATCTTTCTCTAGAAACTTTCTGTACGGAGTTTATATAAAATACATACAACTGCCTTAAGGTAATGTACAAGAAATAAAATCTTTTGCAAGGAACTTTCTGCATGACATTTATACAAAATACATAGAACTGACGGAAGGTAATGTGCTGGCTACATCAGAATTTTAATAAAATTTGCGAATTTATTACAAGACATTTAGTAATTAAAATATAATTGTGATGCAAGATGCGAGTATTATAAGCAATAACTACAGAAACAGAAAATCTGAAAATACCATGTTGCATTAAATTACTGAGTAACAATATAATTAATTATTCTATTGAACTGCTTAAAATAAAATGTATAATTAAATGTTAATTAAATCGCGCTCCTTACAAAATACGGGACAATTGGGCGTCCCGAACATTACGTCACGGGATTCTCAAACTTTAGCTGATATATGGGACAATCCCGAATATATAGGACGCCTTGCAAGCCTAACAAGCGAGCGAGGAGATAAAGATGGATATAACAGCTTTAGCTTTAAAAAAATTCATATTATTTAGATTAAGTTATGACCTGGCATTTTAAAACGATGATAGTTGTTGACAATACTGTCACTGTAATGAAAGTACATTTACTACTTGGTTAAATTGATGCATAGCCGCGCGTATTGTAATTACTATTTTTTTTTTTTCGTATACTTACTAAAGTGTATATCCTCTTCTAAACTTCTGCTAATATATGGTACAGACGGATACAACCTTAAAGTTTCTTTAATCATTAATTCAGTATATTTCATTTCATTTAAATCTTGAAAGGTAGGTTCATAATTTTTGTTATTACAATAAATTTCTTTAAGTTCAGCGTATACTTTGTCCTAAAAATATAATACCATTTACATATTTTAAACTGTATAATTATAGTTTTTAGTTTACCTGAACATCAGAATTTCTGGATAATTCATACATTGCAAACGCTAATAATGAGGAAATAGTGTCATGGCCCTAAAAAGAAGTCTATGATTAAAGCCAGATTAGATCCCCACATAAATGGATATTAACCGAATAAGACCCACAAAGGGACCGCAGTTAGACGTCTCAACGCCAGATATGGCATGTGCAGTACCGACTTCAGGGGATCGTGTAGGCTCTTCCAAATGAACGAAAAGAGGCTCTACAATTCTACTAATTATGCGAAATCTGTTAGGAATTTGTTACTCATTTTTAACATATTTATTAAGAAAACTTGATATTATGTCTGTAACGTTTTATTTTTGCAATATTATTGTTCTTATATCTATGGCAAAGCTCTAAAATTGTTGAGTATTGGTTAATTTTTAACTTAATTATTCGAATAAAGAATAAATATTTTAAAATTTTAAAACGTTACGAACCTAATTTCATGTTTTCCAAGAGCGTGGGTTTAAATTTTATTACAAATAAATAACAAATACAGCCATAATTAGTAAAAAGCTGAGACGTGTTTTGTGTATTTTCAACGCTAAAGTATAAATAAAAACTTACAGACATAATATTAAGATTTTTTAATAACATGACAAAAATAAGTTACATGTTCGTAACAGATTTTGCATAATTAACAATAATTTAGAACCTCTTTTCGATCATTTGGAAAAGAGTAGACTGAGGACTAGACGATCCCCTTAAGACATTTTGCCGCCCGGGGCTAATTTTTAAAAACCGTTTTTCTCAACAAAGAAAAAATCGTTTTTCCGACATCAAACTGCCAAGAGCCAGGGGAAAAAAGATAAATATTACAAATTTTGTTTTTCATTACGCGAATTTTAAAGTTTGAAACCCCATCTAATGCTTTTGGAATGACAAAGTGTATTAATCTTATTACAAAATTCAGATTGGTCAATGCTGAAAATTATTATATCCACAGAATTTCTCCGTTATTTTTGCCGGTTTACGGTTTTCGATTCAGCTCCGGTTCGAAGCCCTGGTTTAATGAAAGGTCTCGTGGAATAGACTATAGGTAGAAATGATGAAAGTCCATGAACTCCCATATTTTTGAAATTCAATGACAAGTTATTGGAATTGGTTCTGAAACATTGGTTAATAGAACATATCAAATGTTCGCAGGATAATCTTCACCAGTTTCATGACTTTGCAGTCGGAGCTTTTTCGCTACATCAGTCACTCGTCCAAACTTTTTGCGTTGTTGGGTGGTTTTTTAATTGTGTAATTCAGTTGTTAATTTTTAGCAACTGTTTAAAAATTGTATCCAATTGTTTGTTATATTGTCAACATTGGTTAAATATTTAACCAGTTGCTAAAAATTAACTTCTGAGTTACGGAGTCTCATCAGATAGCCACTGACACCGCTCTTAGCTTAACAAATTTCTGTTCAGTACGAGTACTTAACAGAAATTGGCTGACCAAGTTATAATTTGCGCATATCGCTGTCGAATATTCATCTTTCTATACCCTGATGCTTGGACCGTCATCCTTTTTAGATCTTGTCTTACAATTTCTGAGGCACGTATCTTAGGATTGTTACCGCTTTGCCTCCTTTGCACATACCGTTTAAAAGCACCTACCTTCAATCTATAAGTACCAATCATCTCATTTTGCTAGAAAATGGACATTCATCCTTTTTCCCCTGGCTCTTAAATTTGATTTAATTACATTTTTTAGTGTACCGCCCTTTACATATCTACCGACGAGGGCTATAGGCCTCAAAAGCCCCCCCCCCCCCCCCCATTAAGCCGGCACTGGGCATGTGAGTATAATTGAAGTCATGATCAGACTGCGGTCCCATTTTGGGCGTTTCTCTTACTTCGAACAAGAAGGTATCGACTTCTTCTCTAATATCTTCATCGCTCAAAGGCTGTCCATCTATTGTCGATTGAAGAAGAACATCTAAAAAAACTGTTTTCTTTTTAATTCCAAGTACTTCCTCATCTTCAACTTTTCTGTTGTCCGACTGTAATAATTTGTCTCGTCGTTCTTTAATTACAGATCTTGTAAAGCTATGTAATATATTTAAAGATTCTACTTGTTTCTGATAAAGACTTGAATATTGAAATAAACAATCAAACTGTTTCCATGGTGAAAATATTCGTTCAATGAATATTTCGCACATTGTCTTAACAGCTTTCACGTAGTTGTTGTCTTTGTTACCTTGGGCATTCACTGAAGTACCCATTGCAGTTTCTAAAAAATATAATAAAAAAACTGATGTATTTTGTATTTTGAGGCTATTTACCACATATAACGTCCAAACTATACGCCGCAAGAATGGGAGCAACATCAAATTCTTTGTCAATATTATCAGAAAGATGAGTTATAATTTTTTTATTTTCTTTATTAAAAATATTAACGAAGTCTTCTAAAATTTTGAAATGGAAAGCTGGAGTCAATATTTTTCTTCGTTTTTGCCAATATGTTCCTGCAAAAAAGTATAATATATTATTCATTTTTTTATAAGTTTTTGTCAGGTTGACATTGATATTACCAGAAGAAATTAATAATCCATTTCCTAGCCAACAGTTTAAAATGTCATAGTCTACAGACTTTTTAATATATTTTGGTGAACTCAAAATAAGTTCACACAACTCCGGATCAGTTATAAGAATGTAAAGATTTTTGCAACCCACCCAGGTTTTTGTAACTGGTCCATATGTGTTGGAAAGGCGATGCAAATTTTTCAGTTTATCTAGATACAAGTAACGAAATATTAAATTTAATTTTAATATATAAATAAAATAAATAAATATATTATCACGCGGCTTATTACCGAGGGGTTCGTCACTCGACGTTTAAGTGTACAAAGATTGTAAATCTTTGAAGATTTACTAGATTCAAGATGATTTATAAGGATTTTATTAGATTGTCAAAGATTTTCAATCAGATTTTTATGTAGGTGTACAAAGATTTCTTGAATTAGTAGCTATGAAATTGCATAGATTTATCTAAGAATATAAGATTGCAAACAAGATTTCTGGGATTTTACAAAGATAGTAATGATTTTTGGGATTATAATGTTGATTGGAAAGATTTCAGGGATTTTACAAGATTGTTTTGGGGATTGTTGATTATAAAGATTGCAGTATTAAAGAAAGATTTTCAGGATTTTCAATCTGATTTAAATGTAAGTGTACAAAGATTTCTTCAGATAATTACCATGAACTTGCATGGACTTCTCTAAGAATATGAGATTGCAAGTAAGATTTCCAAGATTTTAAATTTTTTTTATAAAGATTGTAATGATTTTTGGGATTGTAATGTTGATTGCAAAGACTGCAGTATTAAGTAAGATAAAGATTTTCAGGATTTTTAATCGGATTTTTATCTAAGTGTACAAGGATTTCTGGAGTGACGGACCCCTCGCTTATTACCCATTGCTGGGTGTGCCAATCTGTTTTGTGCACAGATTTCGGTAATGATGATATATTTGTACCGTGCGGGCGTTTACCAGACGTCACCTCACGGGCACTCATTGCTGGCGTGGAGAATGCACCACAGGGAACAATTTTGTGCCATTTAAAATTCGAAATATTTGGCTTCGGTCGGGATCGAACCCGATTTCCCAGATTCGCGACCAGGCACTCCACTCAGGCACGCAGCCACTCCCCCGTTTTTAAATATTTTGTAAATAAAGTAGTACTTCGGTATTACTAATGGGTGTAATCATACTTCGGAATAAAAATAAAAGGGCATATAGTACTGACCAAAATGAGTAAAAAGGCTTAATCAACATGCGTCCGATCTTCAATAGTTTCCGAGATATAAGGCTGTGAAAAATGAGTTTTTACGGGGTTTACCTCTGCTATCTCGAAAACTATAAGAGTTACGACTTCGATTAAATAAGACTTTTGGTTTACCTTTCAGACGTCAACTTAGATGAATTTTTTTTTAAATCACATAATTGTAAAGTTAAATGTTGTGGCAACCTTGGCCAATATTTGATTTTCAAATAACCTCATTACTATTAGAAAAAAAATGTTTCATATAAAATTTTATTGTTTTTTTTTTTAGTCTATTCACTGACATAGACAAAATTTTGTTCAATCACTATCTTTGTCAATATTCTTGGATTCTAATAGTAAATGGTCTCTTTCTCGGAAACAGTTGAAGATCGGACCCATGTTGATTAAGCCTTTTTTACTCATTTTGGTCAGTACCCTTTTATTTATTTTTTCGAGTATGATTACATCCTGTATATATACCACTATACAGGGTGTTCATTTTAAATGGGCCACCATTGCTATCTCGACAACTGTAAGAGCTACAAAGATGGTTAAACGGGCAAACAATTTCTATTTCACAAGACAAATTTAAATAAAAGAAAAATTATTTTTTTGGGCGAGTTGTTCTCAAAATAAGGGACATAGAGAATTTAATTCAAAATTCAGTGATCATATTTTTATACCCTTATATAACGATTTTTTTTGAGAAAAATGCATGTAAAGTTTTATACTAATTTGATTAAAATATGGCTATAATAAGAGTGCCACGAATGGAAAAAATGACTACATATGTGATTTTTATTACATAAAATTAGAGTGCCCTGACCTAAAGAAGTGAATGTTTTGTTCTTGTTAGTGATCATAAATGTCAATGTAAACAAAATATTCATGTATTTCTTTCATGGCAATCTAATTCTATGGTAAAAAATTAACACGCATTCGTTTTTTCCATTCATGACACTCTTATTATAGCCATATTTTTTTTTTTTTTTTTTTTTTTTTTTTTTTTTTTTTTTTAAAAAAACCTCTCAACAGGATTAAATCCCAATTACAGAGAGGTTTACATATACAAACATCCATGCCTTAGTGGGATTCGAACCCAGAACCCCAAGCGTACTCATGACTACGAGCCGTTACTCTAACCATTGAGCCACCAGAGCCGACAAATCAAATCAAATAAATTAATATGCAACTTTACATGCATTTTTCTAAAAAAAAAAACATTATGTAAGGGAATAAAAATATTATATCACTGAATTCAAAATTAAATTTTCTAACGAATGAGCAAATAAAAAATATATGATCTAAAAGTTAGGTCCCGTATTTTGAGAACCACTGGTCCAAAAGACTAATTTTTATTTCTTTAATTTTGTCTTGTGAAATAGAAATTGTTTGCCCGTTTAACCATCTTTGCAGCTCTTATAGTTCTCGAGATAGCAATGGTGGCCCATTCAAAATGAACACCATGTATACTTGGAATATATTAGCCATTTATTCGCTATATCATTATTATTCTAGCAAAAGAAAATCACTAGATGAGAAAACTAAATAGAAATGCAACCGAAATCAAAAAAAAATCTACAAATAATTTTATTTTAAATACAGGTTTTGTACTTAATAAGTCATGGTTACAAACGTGACATTTGCAGTTTTTTTTTTCAGAAACTTTTGATCCATATTACCATAATTTTGCAAACTTGTTCGTAATGAAATTTTTTACTTACTGACGGTAGCAATTAGCTGTCCAAATGTCATTTTACAAATAAAATTTATGCAGAACAGTACCTCAATATTGTTTTATTTATATAAGTTCTGAAAACTTTTTCAATTTATACATACATACATATATATATATATATATATATATATATATATATATATATATATATATATATATATATATATATATATATATATATATATAATTTTCATGGATTGTTAATGCGGAATATTTTTGTTCGCACTTACCTACGGGCGTAACACCAAACTCTAAAACATTTCCTAAAAACGGAAGTGGCTTAGGTCCTGGAAAATTAGCTAACGATGAAAATTTTTTTGAACATTCCATATGCCAATGAATGAGTTTTCCAATTAATACAATAAACACTGTTATTACATAATAATACATCTTAAATATAATATCTGCAAAAAATAGAAATGATATGTGAATCTTACAAGTAAAAATATTGCTAATATTGCACATATAAATTTAATTTATTTCTTAATTAATTTCGTAATTCATTCTAAAAAAATCTGATGTGGCCAGCACATTACCTTCCGTCCATATATTTTGTACAAATCCCATACAAAAAGTTTATTGCACAAGATTCCATATTTCAAGTATATTACCTTCTGTCCATGGGCGCCCGCAGACTTTTTTACAAGGTGGGTCGAAATTCTTGTTGTAAGAAAAAAATGCGCCGCAGGCGAAATTTTAATAATTTTCAAGGTCGAACGTGTTTTAATGCAAAGTAAGATAATATAGAGTTATTTACAATGAAGCAAATTTAACAAATTCTTAAAAAAATAAAATCAATATTTTATGACGAAAATGCGTATGTACGCTCTAAAAGCGTAGAATTGCCCCTTCTACTGGGCTTTATGATGCGAGATGCGAGCATAAGCAATAACTACAGAAACAGACAAACTGAAAATACAATGTTGCATTAAGTTAAAATATATTATTGTGTAACAATATAATTATTCTATTGAACTGCTCAAAATAAAATGTATAATAATTATATGTTAATTAAATAGCGCTCCTCACAAAATATGGCAACTCTAATCATACGTAGGTACTTTTAATATAAATAAATATGCAATGTCTATTCATGATTTACTTTTCTATTTCTTTATTTCTATATAACAGTAAAATCGATAATTGTGAAAGTTTTGAGAAGAACGTAATCATAAAATGATTAGAATAAACTACGGCATATTAAATTGACCCCTGAGGTGACGCCTGGTAAACGCCCGCACGGTACAAATATGTCATCATCATTACCGATATCTGCATACAAAGCGGATTGGCACACCCAGCAATGGGTAATATGCCGTGATGATATATTTATTTATTTATTTATTTATATTAAAGAAAATACAACACCGAAGATAATGTAATATAATAAGACTACATTGAAACGAAAAAATAAAATTATTTTATTTTTAAAAATGGATACAGTCCATAAACGAAAAGGGGTCAGTCGACCCTTTCGACCCCCCCCCCCTGTGGGCGCCTAAGCTTCTGTCAGTTCTATGTATTTTGTACAAATTCAGTACAGAAAGTTTCATGTCCTTAAGAGATTCCATATTTCCAGTAAAATTGACATCTATCAATCAGCATTTTCGTAATATAGTAGCGGTTTTCATGGTTATAGCGTAGCTAGCTGCTTTAAAATAATTTTTTTATAATTTTTTAACTCTATATCCATTGAATATGAAGTATAAAATGTTATCAAATCGTATTCTTTAATAATTATAATAACATTAAATATGGAAAAATTATATTTAACAGTGTTTGTTCAAGAAAAACTGTTATAATCTGAAAATGAGGGTACTTCCGGTTGACCAATTATAACCAAAATCTAATCATCTCTTCATATGGATATAAAGAAAAGGATTACGAACGAATTATAATATTTTTAATTGTAGTATTTGGGTTATCGGATCCGATTCAAATGAAGATTGACCAATTATAACCAAACTGTAATGTGCTCTTCATATGGGTGTAACGAAAAAGAATACAAAAGAATTATAATTTTTGGAATTGTAGTATTAGAGTTATCGCAGGCGATAATTTTGTCATACACAGACACACACACACACACACACACACACACACACACACACACACACACACACACACACACACACACACAGACACACACACACACGCACACACAGACCCGCGCACACACACGCACGCACACACACACACACACACACACACACACACACACACACGCACGCACGCATACACACACACACACACACATACATACAGACATCATTGTAAAAATAGTAAATATAGTAAAAAAAAGAATACAAAAGAATTATAATTTTTGGAATTGTAGTATTAGAGTTATCGCAGGCGATAATTTTGTCATACACAGACACACACACACACACACACACACACACACACACACACACACACACACACACGCACATACACACACAGACGCGCACACACATGCACACACACACGCACGCACACACACACACACACACACACACGCACGCACGCACGCACGCACACACACACACACACACACACACACACACACACACACACACACACACACATACAGACATCATTGTAAAAATAGTAAAATATTATTCCAGGGACTCTATAACGTGCTTATTCATCAAAAACTCACCACCGAATTTTTTGACCAAAGAGAATACCTTCCTTACCTAAAGGTGACGGAAGGTAAAAAAGCGTTTTGAGAAAGCTACCCTTAATTTTTTGAATTTTAAAGACATTCTTTTCGTACAGTGATCAGTATGTACCGTTAAAGGTAGTACCTAATGGTCTAAATCACCGTGTATATGTAACACAAAATTGAATTAGCGAGAGGTATTGCGCTGGCCACATCGTATTCCTTCGTTTAAGTACTGTTAAATATATTTGAAAAAATACATTTTATTATATGTTATGTAGATAGGTACTTACATGCGATAATTATTTGTAAATACAATTGTTTATTTCTTATCTTTTGTTTTATTTCCGTAAAAAATTTCCTTTTGATGTAATTACGTTCTCCACATGTGTAATATATAATTACTGATTCTATTTCAAAAAGAGTTTTGTCGAGATTCGTAAAAATAAATTCATTTTATTTCGTGAACATTTTTTGTGCAACTAGTTTGGTAGTAAAAGTTATTATTTCTCATTAAAATCAAATAATTTATTTTAATACCAACAGGCTTATTCTGCAAAAATATCGTTATACAGGCTGTCTCACAACTCGCGCCCCAGAGCGAATGAGGAAACACGAGATTGCACTCGGATGTGTAATTTCGAAGAAAATAAAAATCTAGCTTAAAAGATATTCGAGAAAAGACGTCTTAAAATTGACCAATCAGAGACCTGCACCTTTAACGTGTGTTTGCCGTAATTTTACGTTACTAAGGTTTTGTACAAATCAAATCTTCTTTAAAATGTGTGGGCGACTGTAGTTTTCGAAAATGTCAATGTCAAATTAAATTTAGAACCACCATTTGTTGTTTCAATCTCAAAGAATTCAAATGACAATAATATTTTCGTTTAACACATTTTACACAGCTGCTACAACACGTTGCACTGTACGATATAAATGATGATCTCGGGTGACACCTTCGCTAACCTAAATTTGTTGACAGTGAAAAGTCAATTCTAAAGTGTCAAAATTACAGTAAGCCAAACAAATTTTGTAACTCACTAGTAGTATTTTTAAAACATAGCAACCAGTTTTATTTTGTAATATCATCACACCTCAAGATATCCTTCCGGGATTGGTGGATTAAAAAGTCTTGTAACTCCGTTATGCAAGCAGTCGCAAATTATTTTCTTCTATTTGTTGGCAACCTATTGTCGTCGGCAAGTGTCAGTTTCGTCTGGGGCGCGAGTTGTGAGACCTGTATAACAACTATCGTTATTTATAAATGTAACGATGTGATCCTGAACGACATTTTGTAAAAATCGTATTCACTAAGTAATATCGTTATAAACGTCCTCATACCTTTTGTCATAACGACTTTAGCCATTTTTTTAGAAAAGATAGTAACTATTATTGTAAATTAAATTGTCATTGTAATGTCATTTTACCAAAAAAATTATTGACATTATTTTAATTATAATTTCTTTATTGAGTAAAGAATATGTGTAAAAAACGATTATCAAATGGATTATTATTATCCCATAAAAGACTTCACGAACACAAACATTTCTTCTAAAATGTAATTATGGTTGTTAATTATATATTTGATGTATGAATAAATGTTTTGTTACCTATTTTCAATTTCTTCCTGCACAAATATAAAAATAAATTAATTAACTCTTCCATTTGCTAACATTTGACATTAGCAAACTGAATAACGACAAGTGAATCCTTATCGTTCACGAACTACTTAAAACAACGACAATTCGATTTAAATATAACGACATTGGTTTTATAGAATACGCTTTTTGAAAATTATCGTTATTTACCAACTTTTTCATCATAACGATACGTTATGGTATAACGACATTCTTACAGAATAAGCCAGTTAGTGTAAGTTTAAATTAGTTACGTTTCTTGAGAGAAGTACACTGTAAAGTTTTAGGGTAGAAACAGGGAAAATGAATCTCCAATAGAGTCGCTGAATCTTCCTTTGAATTGATTTAGGGTAGGAAGGTCGAAAGATGGTAAGAAAAAGGAAATTTTGGTAGTGCAGATTCAAAGCACTAGTGTTTTTACATCAACTTATTCCACAATGTTTTAACAAGTGCCAACGGCTTAATCGATTAATTTAATTAAAGTCCTAGTGTAGTTAAACTAATCGTTTTATTTTATGACGTTATGAGAAAATTCAGAAAAGTGAACAACCACCTTTGGTTTACTCTATTGTACTTCTGATGATATGGCGTAAGCCGAAATGCACATAAATTATCAATAAATTGTTATATTTGAAACTACACCGAGTGGTTTTACTTCAACTTATTCAAGAAACAATAATTTGAGAAGGTTGATATTTATACTAAAAAGTAGGATTACCACTTTGTTTTTTGTTTGACCGGTATATTAACTTACCTAACTACTTTTTTAGAGCAATTAATTATTGCTCTAAAAAAGTAGTGAAGGAATTTTCAACATATATAGTAATAGAAATCAAAAGTGAATAGGGATATTAAAAAAATTTCTTTGTTTTAATATTAATACAAATAAACATAGGTAATGATTTTTTTGATATGACCATTAAATAAATAAATATATCATCACGGCTTATTACCCATTGCTGGGTGTGCCAATCTGCTTAGTACACAGATATTGGTAATGACGAAATATTTGCACCGTGCGGGCGCTTACCAGGCGTCACCTCACGGGCACTCACAGTTAAATAGGGATAATAAAAATATTTTTTCTGTCTACCTAAACGAAAAGTGAAATTTTACGACCTTATTTTCGGAAAAAATTACACTTTGCAAAAGATTATCACTTTTCCTCCATAAACCTTTTTCGTCCGCAAAACCTATTTCGTACGCTAAGCCATCATTTTTCGTCCACAAACCATTTTCATCCGGTAAGTCTACTACGATTTAATATTATTGTAATAGGGCTGTTGCAAGATTTTTTTTATGTCATCTAAATATTAAATTTAAAAAGATATCATTATTTAAATAGCCTCAAATTTGAAAATATCAGCAAATATCCATTAGATAATTTACAATTAATATTTGAAATTTGATATTTTGCAAAAGTCACATGATCTGAAACAGAATGTGACGTTACAACATATACATCTTCATCGGCTCCAATTGGTCCCTTTATAGTGTCAATTCTTTGTGTTTTGTTACAAGTGTTATGGTAAGTATATATAAGATAATAATAAATTCAATACAAAATACGTAATTTAGAGTATCGTATTGTGCTTTCTTGCAAAATTGCTGCTAGGAGCAAACCTACTATTGAATTTATAAATTTGCCAAAAGATGCGAAGAAAAGAACATTGTATCTGGAAGTAGTATGTCGAAGAGCTGATTTTTACATTTAATTTTACCTTAATTCTTTAACACCCCTTATTTCGGCAGCAATAAAACAAACGTTTTCTGATATAAATTCAGCCACCATCCAGCTATCGACTTTCAGTAAATTGTCCGACTTAGCTTGAGTGTAGTCTGTATTAGCCATTATTACTTTATTACTCATTTATAATTGAAAATGTCAACGTCAAATGTCAAATTAGAAGTTTGTTATTAACATGTGACAAACTAACGCCTACGTTTATTTATTTAAATAACAAAAATGAACGAAGGTGATGGAAAAACCGTTTTTCTATTGGCTGTGAATAGCGTAATGGTGGCGTAATGTATGTGCGTCTACGACACAGGAGTAGGGGGTTGTTTTTCATGACTATTTTTGGCGCCAAACTTTTAATTTAATTATTTACGAAAATAACAACAAATTATTTAAAAAATAATTATTAATAATAAAAATATTGCATAAACTTTCATTTAATATATTTTTTGAAAAATGTGAACAGGCTCATTGTGTATACTACCCTTCTAGATCTATTATTCGTAAGGTAGACAGAAAAATGTAATATGCACCTCGGCAAAAATGCCTATTATAGCCCGCTTGTTTTCTTGTAGCAAACTCAAGCTCTGCTATAATATTCAATTTTTTGTTCTAGGTACACTATGTAAATAGCTATTTTTTGTGTAAATATAAATACATATAAACATAAAATTATGGTTTGCTTTTTTTGATATCTCTAATCACTTTTGAGTAGTTAATATTAATATGAAATAAATTAGAAGCACTTAGTTATTGTTTTAGAACCGTAATTGTACTTACAAATTTTTTATTTATAGTTGCACTTTAATTTTTGTATGCTATGTAATCTTGCTCTTAGTTTTGTCCGTTTAACACTGATCCAAACTGCCCATGTGGTACCTATAATATTTTATTAGCATAATCAAGGTCAAGTTTGCAAATCTTGATAATGTACCTACCACTACTTTTCATTAATAATTTAGTATTTATTTGTAAATGTTTTTCTTTTAAATTATTCATTTGTGAATAATAACTTATGAATATTAATAACAGATTATATTTTATGATATTAAAATTAATTCTTATATTAGTTATAGGTAAGTATGGTCACATTTTGTATTATATTTTCATAATATATAATAATGATAATAATTATTGTTATATTTATAACAACACTAATTTATAATTCTATAGAAATTTTCTGTTGTTTATAAAAGACAAAAGTTTAAATAAATATACTACTTTTAGTCTTCTGTCTTGCCAGCATTCATTTAGTGCTAATAGTAGAACGTAGCAGCAGAGATGGCAGCAGGAGTGCTGAACTTATTCCTGCAAGATTTATAGCAGGAGGGAAATATATTTATTGATTAAATAAAATAATTATATTACGTCGATAAGCTATCAAAATTATTGTACAGAATAATTTTTTTACACTTCAAATTAAAATAAAAGTTGCTTTCGTTTTTTACCTCCCGCTACCCTTGGTAAGGGAGGTATAGGGATCGTGCTAAAAATGAACACGTTTTAAGGTCCCTAGAATCCAATTTTAACATTTTTACGATGATGTCTGTGTGTTTGTTTGTGTGTATGTATGTGTGTATGTATGTGTGTGTGGATCCTTTTCTCTACCCCAAATACTATCATTCAGAAAATTTTGAAACCTTGTATTTCGAATTTTTTCTGTACTAGAAAGAGCCCATTAGATTTTGGTGTAAATCGGATAACCGGAAATGGCACTTTACTAGAAGCTCAAAATAGTTTTTCTTCGAAAAATACCTTCAAATGATATTAAATTAAAAAAAGATTAAATTTTAAATACCGGGATAGAATAGAATTCACTAATCCAAAAATGATGATTAACTTAAATATTTTTGTGAATTGTTAATTTTTATTAATCTAAATATGCTGGAAAATGTATTGAATTTCTTTTCTATTGTTCTATTAACTTTTTTATTTTTAAAACGTTACTAATATTATTTTGAAATGATTAGTTCTTTGATAGTGAAATTTCTCTGACAGTTACATACATTTGAATAACTGCGTTTTGTTTGTTTAAAGTTTAGGTTCTGGGATTTATATTATAGATAATTATAAATTTATCCATAAATTATGTACAAAAAGTATTAATTGATAAAAATTTTTGAAAGTCTGGCAGGTGTTGTGGCCATATGTACGTCGAAGATATTCGAAGAACCCCATCCTGGAAGTTGATGTTAGGAAGAAGTAATGCCGTAGTTGTTGATTGATAAAATAAATAATGGATTTCTCGGCGTTTTTTTTTTGAAAATCTGGCAGGTGTTGTGGCCATATGTACGTCGAAGATATTCGAAGAACCCCATCCTGAAAGTTGATGTTAGGAAGAAGTAGTGCCGTACTTGTTGATTGATAAAAAAATAAAATAAATAATGGATTTCTCGCCGAGAAATCCATTATTTATTTTATCAATCAACAAGTACGGCATTACTTCTTCCTAACAAAAGTATTAATGCAAATCTATAGAAAATTTAATAATCTTTAATTTTTATAATAACATTAATCTCGAAAATAAATAAATAAATATCATGACGGCTTATTACCCATTGCTGGGTGTGCCAATCTGCTTTGTACACAGATATCGGTAAAAAATAACATTTAAAGGTATTTTTCGAAGAAAAACTATTTTGAGCTTCTAGTAAAGTGCCATTTACGGTTATTCGATTTTCACAAAAATCTAATGGGCTCTTTCCATTACAGAAAAAGTTCAAAATACAAGCTTTCAAAATTTTCTGAATGATAGTATTTGAGTTAGATTGGAGGATCCACACATACATACACATACATACACACACACACACACACACACACACACACACACACACACACACACACACCCATATACACAGACATCATCATGAAAATATTAAAATTGGATTCTAGAGACCTTAAAACGTGGTCATTTACCAAAATCTCGATATGCGATTTTTAGCACGATCCCTATACCTCCCTCACCAAGGGTAGCGGGAGATAAAAAAACTAACTTCTCTAGTTTCATTTATTGCATTGCCGGTTGTAAATGTTATTTATGTTAAACCAAATAAATCTTCCATATCATTATTATCCAACACGTTCGAATCGTCAGAAGTCCAATATTCGTAAATGTCGCGTTCGTAGAATTTCTTTTTGCGATAGGGCCATTCTGTTCTATCGTTCAATCAGCAATTTACGATTTCATCTGAACGTCAGCCACCGTATCGTTTCTGACACACCGGGAACTGAAATGCACGTTGTTTATCAACATCACAAATATAATTGAAAAATATATATAACTGTGTCGGCCGTCACAGATGTGAGGGTTGCGATATTCGTCATAGCGACGGATCGGTTGATGAGATGACGGTGTTTTTTTTTTCTTCAACAGCAAGCGAGGTTTTCAAATGTTTTCACTTTTATTTTTGTGTATCATACAACGGAATTGTCCAACAATATGTTTATTAAACAAAATAGAATATTGTTATAAACATTTTCCTTTTGCATTTAAAAATAATGAATTACACGGTAAAAAATGTTTTTTTGCTTATAATAAAATTTTAGTAGCTGCAGCAAATATTTTTAGTGAAAATTTGGACAGCAAAAAAATTTGCCGTAACAACAATTTTTTTTAGTAAAAATCATTTAGTTGTCATAGCAAAAGTAAATTAGTAAAAGGAAACAATTCTTACATGTACCACTGACTATTCAGATCACTTACATGTAAATTATTAGCATTAGTAACCCTAGCAAAAATAGACTTGCTGTATTTATTTAATGAAATTGCTGCTTTAACCAAATATTTTTAGCTGGATGTAGGAATAATAAAAAATATATTCATTATTTCACAAAAATATATATAATATTTTTCTAAAAAAATACAGTTTTAGTTATACTTTCATACTTTGTTACATTAATCAGTCAATAGCCAGTTGCATTAACAAAACTTAAAAATTTATACTTGGCCAAATTATTTTTAAGAATTCGGAACAAATAAAAGGATTAAGTTTTTTTTTTCAACTGGCCAAAAATCACATACCGATATATGTAATTGTACAATAAAATTACCTAACAAAAACAAAATAAAAATTTTCTTTACTTGGGACTGTTGCACATGGATTATAATAAAATAAATCAGCAAAAGAAATACAAAACATATTCATTTCTTGTTTTAATTGATAACACTGCATGTTGAAGACATCCATATATTTTGATAGTCTCCAGTCCTTTAGCCTCTTTTTATACTCCCTTGCCATTCACAACACCAGTAAGTATTTGTAAATAACACACAATCACAATAAACTCAAAGCCTCACAGCAAGTTCGCATGAGAAGCGCAAACACGCACGTTCTTGTTCAACGCGCAATGGCGTACGCCGACTCAGATTAGAATATGCGCAAAACGCAGTGCGCATTAATAAACACTATTCGTAACAAAAAAAAAATTGTTGTGGTGACAAAAATAAGTAGTTACAATGCATTTTTCTTCTGTTGCAGACACTGATATGTTGCCACTGCAAATAATAAATTCTTACTCTAACTAAATGCATTGCTAACCACCAAAAGATTTGTTCTTTGAACAAAATTAAAAAGCGACTGTAACAAAAACGATTCAGCTGTATTTTATTGTTACTTCTGCAAATTTAATTATGTGGTGCGTAATAAGTACATTTTAAAATTGATGTGTAGAACAAATTAAATTGGTATCCGTAGCAAAAACTAATGCAAGTAAATTATTTTAGTTGCACCAAACAAGTTATTTTTCTCCGTGTAGCAATTAGTATCAACAAAAGAAAGGGGGGTCAAATATGCGAGTCATAAAAGAAAATGTATTTTAATTGCTATAAGCGTTTTTTACTCTCAACTTTGATGTATAAATTATAATATTCATTACAGAGTTAAATACGTTATACATTGTATGACTAATGCTGGATTTATACAGCGTAAGCCGTAACGTAACGTACCGTGCCGTGCCGTACTGTGACGTATCGTAACACATGATTTTTCTAGGCTATTTTATATAGAACTGTTACGGTACCTATTCATAAAAAGTACGCTCATGCTCTGTAGATACGAGTGCACGTCAGATTATATATATTTCCATTTAATATATTAATCTAAACTTTGACACATGACACGTGTCACTCATGCCAGTAACAGTCACACAAGACCAACTATTCGTAATGCAGTATTTTTTATATTTATTTACATTTTATATATTAAGCTAAACTTTGACATATATTAGCCACACAAAAACAAACTACAGCACAGGGCAGTAATAAAATTTCGTAATATCGCAACGTACCGTGACGTGCCGCAACGTACCGTGACGTGCCGTAACGTAGAAAGATAAAAGTTGGCGATCTTTGGGATTTTGACACGTTACGGCACGGTACGTCACGTTACGGCTTACGTCTGTCTAAATTATCACATATGTTTGCATTGTTTTATTCTTTACGTTACGTTACGGCACGGTATGTTACGTTACGGCTTACGCTGTATAAATCCAGCATAAAAAATCTGATGTGGCCAACACATAACCTCTCGCCAGATATTTTACCTGGTTGTACGCATAAAACGAAAAATATTTTTAATACAAATACATATATTCATGTCTCACTACAAAATAATTCTCACATATATTTGCAAAATCTATGGGATATTTTAAAATAAATTGTGTACAATACTTACATTTTCTTTATATTCAATATCCTGAAATTTTCTTTTTCTACTTTCCTTTTCTTTTTCTTTATATTCGTCATTTTTTCGCAAATTCCTTTTATATTCTTTTTTACGTATATCTTTTGCGTTGTTGACTTTTTTTTATTTTCATAATCTTCATAATAATATACAAATATTTTTGACAGAGGCATACAAATATTTTTGACAGTGACATTTATATGTCAATTACAAACATTTGAATTTCTTGCCTTGTAGTAGTTTGATCTGAGATTTTTTACATCAAATTATTTTATATGCCTTTCTTTATCTCTAAATCTATAGAAGATATAATAATGAATTTATATTTATCGAATAAAGAATTTAACGTTCTTTAATATAAGTATTTACATAAATTTTCGATAAATAATATTTAGACGATTTTTTTCTTGTAACTACTACTTCCGGTTGTCCAATTGTTACCAAAACTGACTGGACTCTTCCCATTATTGTTAGATTGAGGAATCCGTGGTTAAAAATGTCTTAAGTCTCATAGTATTTGAGATATAGTGAATCCAACATCCACACACACACACACACATCCCCACACACACACACACACACACATACGGACATCATCGTAAAAATGTTATAATCGGATACTAGGGACCTTAAAACGTGCTTATTCATTAAAATCTGGATATGCGATTTTTAGCATGAATACAATACCTCTCTTAGCGAGAGGTAAAAACTAATTCCACGTCGTTTGATAATACAGAAGTGTGTTTCTAAATAATTATGCTTCTTTATCTGCAGTGAAATTAAATGTATCTACAACTCAACAAGTCTTAGCTGTGAGTGTGACTAGAATTGCTTTAGCTCTGTCAATCGTTTATGAATTAATTTAGAGTAAAATACTTCAAATAAAAGTTGCGTAGAATTAATTTCTGTATAACTGTTATTTGAAGTATTTTTCTCTAAAATAATCAATCCATAAACGATTGACAGAGTTAAAACAATATTAGTCACACTAGCGAAGACTGTCACTTAAGACTATTTGGGCTGTATATGCTATACAGGGCTGTTATTTATTCATTTATTTAATAATAATGCACAATTTTTTGTCTTTGCTGTAATCGAAATATTAAGAAAAAGTATTTTAACCCTATTTTTAATTTTTTTTTTGTATTATTCTTTATTCATGAGAAAATTGTCTTTGAAAATATAATGTTTGTATTTCCGCTTCCCCTTTTACCTGATGACGTTCGTAAGGTCCTAACCAATGAGGGTGTGGCTTACATTTAGCACCGACGGAATTTAAACGAGTGACTCCTACTGATTTTTGTATTTGGAAATAATCAATCATGATTGTAAAAGAAGTGTTTTGTGGCAGTGTGCTCAAATAGAACTGATACAGGGAAAAATATTTCTAGTAGTGCCTCAAAACGAAAAAAGAAGAATGAAATAGTTGTCGCAAATAAAGACACATAAAATTATTTGTTGTGAAGATCATTTTGATGTAAATATAAATATTTTTATAATTAAATATGAACTATTGAATATATTTGAATTTTTAGCTGAAAAATGATGCACTCAAGCTACGGTTTCGTATACCGACTAATCTTTGCACTACTGGAGCATAAGAGAGATTGATAAATCTAGGATAAAACATTACTAGGCGGTATTTCTTAAGACCACTACTGTATACAAACTGTTAACTCATTGTTCATATTAAAATTTGGTCTGGTAGGGCCTTGAGTAAATTATGACTTGTTCATTAGATGTTTAAACGCAGTGGTAGCTTGGTAACCCCACATCTAATCATGTGACGATTAATGACGTACGAGAAATTTCCGTTAACATTATGTCTTTAATAACGATCGTACAAAGTACCGGGTTTTCAAAAGTTTAGATTTTGCATTACGTTTTAATCACACGTACGTTGATTTTGACGTTCAAATGACAGTTGTTTAAATATCTGTCATTTTCATTGTATTTTGGTAAAGAAATCAAACACTAATGTAAGAACTGTAAAAGAAGGTGTTCTACATGTTCTCTGACAGCTCTGAAAGAAAAAAAAAATTCCTGTGATTCCATTCAAGTTATTGTTAATGATGTTCCAACTACACATATTTTCATAAAAGTTCATCTCTGTTAAATTTCTTAGCGATCTCAAATTCTCGTCGATGGTAAATTCTCTCATTTTGTCTAATTTAAGGAATAAATAAGAAGTTTTTATGACAGTTCTGACTGCAAATCAAAAAGGTTCTGACGTTTTAAAATAAACTCTGTGCCTACTGGGTTATAGGCGGTGTGCCCAAAAGTAGTCAGCGCTGACAGCGGACAAAAATGAAAAAAAATGGTTACTCATTAAAACAAAGCAAGGTTATGTTTTATGTCAGAATAATTTTGCAATTTCTATTTTATAATATTTGCAATGAATGCGAATGATAGAACGTCAAATATTATGTGATGCAGTGGGGGATGTAATAATTCTTACAAAATTACCGATTGAAGTATCAAATTTTATAAATTTCCTAGAAGATTATATGAGGAACAGATGTATAAGAAAATAACTTGATATAAGATATCTTCTACTAATATGAAAAATTATTTTCTCATTGTAAAAGATACTTATCGTATGAATAAAATTCCAACAATGGTCGTCTGATTGCAATAATGAATTATATAAAAAGGTGTTTCTTAAGTTAATATTTGAACAAGATATAATACAAGGGGAGCAGAAAATTGTCTTAAAATTGTATAATACTTGCCGTTGTATGAAATAGAAGTCTATATTTGACATAATTCGTCTATTTATTATAGATTTTGTACATGTAATGTTATTGTTAAAGATAGAAATTCACATGGTTCGTATTTTTCGTGTATTTTCTTTTCCGAGCTTGTGCAACTGATTCCACTTAGAGCCTGGTATATTTTCAATGAAAAATCTTCTTCATTTATTGCGAATATAAAAGAAAGATGCTAACATCATACACTGATATCGTGATATGTAGAAATTTTCTTCTTTCCAATCATTCAAGTTTTCCAACTTTTTAATCTCAATTTCTATGTATTGTGCATCTTGTAGCATTTAACTAATATTATAAATTATAATATAAATTTAAATGTGATAAAATGGTTTACAGAAATCACACATATTATAAGAAAAATTATATTTTCTGCCACAGTATCTTCGCTGGTATTTTGACTTTTTTGATTGTCACATCACATATATAGCATTTTAAATATTTTCTTTATTCATTTCAATATACTATGATGTATAATATTCATACACAATAGCAACAACTCAAAAATAATTATAAATTGTATTACTTTCTCGAAATGTCAAAGTTGATTCGGTAAGCAAAAATGCCAATGTAGCCGTTAGAGGCGCTGACGCGCAAAATGTGCACATCGCCTTCTTGGCCCGTCTTGTACTCCTAACGGACGTATTACTTTTTCAGATTTCACGTACGGCAAACAGCAAATAGGATATTACCTAGCAACCAATACGTTAGCGTATACGTCTTTCGGGAAAACGCTATGCAAAAACTCTCTAATAGCTTAGTTGGTAGAGCACTATCCCGGAAAGGTAGGTGTCTCGTGTTCAAATCTCTATGGCTGACAATTTTTCACAATTTATTTCAAGTAATAAATTT
This sequence comes from Harpalus rubripes, assembly GCA_963082715.1. Lineage (NCBI taxonomy): Eukaryota > Metazoa > Arthropoda > Insecta > Coleoptera > Carabidae > Harpalus > Harpalus rubripes. The sequence continues at coordinate 87,300,746 of OY720449.1, forward strand.
TCTTTTAATGTATAAACTATAGTGGAGGATCCATTCCATTGTAGATGCATAGGTGTGGAACAGTTTGTTTGAAGTGAGACTAGTGTATTTTGTATATTAGGAGATGTAAGCAAGTGCCTCGTTACAGGCCCTTGCCTTGATTACGAGTAATTCAATTATCCCCAAAGGTTTTGATTACAGAATACAGACAGCGCGTCGCATGTCAGCCTACGACCTCTTGGGAATCCCAGAGGCGTTTTATAGTTCATACTCGTCGTAATCAATATGTACACCGTATTACTTGTGTATATTATTATGCTAAGTGAATAATCTGAGCAGTCCTGGTGCACTTCTCACGCCGATCGTCTGATTTCTGGAATGTCCGCCGGTATCTTTCTATATACTATTCTCCTTTGGTATTTGCTCAGTTCCCTTTTCCGTTGTCGCATAATATTTATTTATTTATTTATTTATTTATTTATTTATTTATTTTTATTATACATGCATCATAATCCCTCTTTAAAACACGCCAAAGCGTGTTTAAATCGACCATAAAAACACGCTAAATTTTTGAGTTACCTAGGTAACGAAAAATGACAATTAATATGAATAACAACTAAAACAATTATTATTATTGGTTTTTATTTAAATTTATATAAAAATTACAATTTTTGTTGTCAGCAATATGGAAATTACAGGATTTTAGCTGGGTATTTATAGTTTCGCTGTCGCCGTTTGCTGGAATGTCTATATTATCTTTTAATATAGTTTGTGTACTGGTAAGTGCCTCTCCAATGCGTTTCGTGACTGATATTTTGTTCTGTATGGATTCTTCAATATATCCACTCGCTACCGTTGATGATTTCCATCCTACTTGGCGCTTCAGTTCATCCACACTCATTCCGCTGTTTGCCATGATTGTGGCAGAACTGCGCCTGAACGCGTGTCCGGTATACTTTGTAGCGTCAGGAAGATTTAAGAAACGCGCCAGAAGAGAAGGACATTTTCCAAAAGTATTAATTCCAACGACTTGTTTAATGCATTTTCCATTGGCGTATTTCAAAAATACTCTATCCGTAGATATATTTTCTGGACGTAGAGATAGGTATTTGTTAAATAATTTGACATACGATATGTCATCATTATCAACCACAGCAAACTTTCGAAAATATTGACTTGTTGACAACTTAAACAATACGAATAATTGCTAACTGTCTCCTTGGAAACGCTTAAACTCACTGGATCAAAAATCAAAACCGTATGATTTGCAATAATTTTCAGTTTTAAATGGTTATGATGCATTTATAATAAAAAATAGCGTATGATACACGTGTATAAGCTAGCCTTTAAAGCACTACGACATTAAAGCCACTCCGCTACGCGTCGCGGCTTTAAACTTGTCGTGCGTGCTTTAAAGGCTAGCTTATACACTTATATCATAATATACTATTATTTACGGAAAGCCAACAGATTACCCAATAATAGGCTTCCGCTTATGTACAATTAAATATTTACAGAACTATACAATATGAGTACCTATAAATATATGACATTTACCAAATACATAGACCAGAAGTATAAAAAGAAAAAAAAAACAAAGATAATATTATGTAGTGTCATAACTGTGTAATGCATTTTTAAAGTGGTTTAAAGATAAATTAAAAATATCTAAATGTTGGAAACTTCTATTATAACATGACATAATTCTATTGATAGGCGAGTTTTTGTGATTATTAGATTTGCATTTCAAAATATAAAAAAGATTTTTATTCCGTGTGTTGGACGGAGGAACGTGGAAATTTATATTATCAATAGAATTATTTACAATTTTGTGTAATAGAAGCATGTCGTTTGCAGTTCTACGTTGTTCCAATGATTTAAGATTTAATTGTTGCAGGATATCACTGTAGTTTTCATTGTATAATGAGAATTTAAATTTTAATATATTTACAAATTTTTTCTGTACAGACTCTAAGTTATTTATGTTTTTATTGTAAACTGGGTTCCATATTTGCGATGCATATTCAATAATAGGAAGTACTAGCGACTTGTATAATAATAAGAACGAATATAGTGTATTAAAATGTTTACAATATCTGTAAATAAATCCTATTATTTTATAAGCTCTGCGAACAATGGTATCAATCTGTTCGATAAAAAGTAATTTAGAATCAAACAGAACACCAAGGTCTCTAATGGTGGTTTTGCGCTCTAAGACCAAATCATGTAATTTATAATTAAATGAGACAATATTCCTGTTTCTTGTGAAGCTTATGACAGAACATTTTGAAATGTTTAAGGTTAAGTCGTTCTCAGTGCGGTATTTTTCAAGGTTTGACAATTCGTTCTGCAGTAGGTAACAATCTGTTAAAGAGGTAATACTTTTAAATATTTTTAAATCATCTGCGTACAAGAGAAAATCACAATGATTGAAACAGTCACCTATTGAATTTATATAAAGATTGAATAGTAACGGCCCTAAATGTGATCCTTGTGGTACACCTGAAGGAACATTTATCGTACGCGATTTGTAACCATTGACAAAGACCAACTGAGAACGGTTTTTTATATACGACTCAATCCATCGTAGAAGAGTACCGTGAATACCGTTTTGCTAAAATCCGTGTACACAACATCTACCTGTGTTCTGTCATCTAGACACTTGCTAACAAACTCAGTAAAAGGGAGTAAATTATTTAAGACAGACTTTTTGTTACAAAACCCTGTCTGTTTGGGGATAATTATGGTATTAACATCTCGTTTTATTTTATTAACTATTAAATATTCGAAATTTTTTCCAAATGTTGACAAAATGGAAATTGGACGATAGTTAGCTATGTTTTGCTTATCTCCAGATTTAAAAATGGGTGTGATGTGTGATAATTTCCATATTTCTGGAAATACTCTTGCCTGAAGTGATTTATTAAAAAGTGGAAAAAGTGGGTACGATAGGTAATAAGCACATGTTCTGATAAAGCTAGGGTGTATGCCGTCTATATAAAAGCAAAAAATCTGGTGTGGCTAACACAATACCTTCCGCCATTTACAGCCCGAGTCACAAAAAATATTAAGTTAATCCTTAATTTTGGATTAGCGATTTTTACTCTAATTTTGACAGTTTATTTCTTAAAATGTAGTCTAATATAATTCAAGTAACTACCTTTTTTTAAACCATTCAACAGGATTAAATCCCAATTACAGAGTGGGTTCACATTCACACACATCCATGCTTTAGTGGGATTCGAGCCCAGAGCCCCGAGGGCACTCATGACGTGAGTCATTGCTCTAAGCATTGAGCCACCGGAGCTATAATAAAATGAAGATTACATTTTAAATACAGGGATAGAATAGAATTCACTAATCCAAAAATGAGAATTAGCTTAAACATTTTTGTGAATCCTTAATTTTTATTAATCTAAATACATACCTACATATTTACTTATGCTGGAAACTGTATAGAATTCCTTTTCTATTGTTCTATTTACTTTTTTCTTTTTAAAACGTTACTAATATTATTTTCCCGAAACTAAAGAGCGATTCTAATCACTCATTTCAGGGACTAAAGTTCAAATTCAGTCCCAGAGGGATTAAATATAAAAAAAATCCCTGGGGGACTAAAGTAAAAATAAACAAGATGTTTTCATAACATCATATAGTTACTATGATTTATTTATTCGTATCTGCACTACATTTTGAGCAGGCGTTGAGTTTAAATTTGAACAAAATTTTTGACATTGTATTGTCAAATTGTAAGATTAATTTCTTTTACACTAATATGGTTCCACTTGATACGGGAGTGCGAAAAATAACGTATATACCACAGGACTAAAGTGCATTCAATCCGTCAGGTGAATATTTACCTCACCTTCGATTCGGGAAATAAACTTCACCCACGGGATTGAATATCCACTTTAGTCCCTGAGTATAAAATTTATTTAAATTATAGATATTTTATAAATTTATCCATAAAATATATTAGTATTAAGTATTAAATTTAATAATCTTTAATTTTTATAATAACTTTAGTCTCGAAAAAATAACATTTACAGGTATTTTTCGAAGAAAATTATTTTGAGCTTCTAGTAAAGTGCCATTTTCGGTTATCCGATTATCACCAAAATCTAATGGGCTCTTTCCAATACGGGAAAAGTTCGAAATACAAGGTTTCAGAATTTTCTGAATGGTAGTATTTAAGTTCAGGATACAAACACACACACACGCACGCACACACACACACACACACACACACACACAAACACAAACACAAACACAAACACAAACACACACAAACACAAACACAAACACAAACACACACATACACACACACACACACACACACACACACACACACACACACACACACACACATACACGAACGCTCACATACATCATCGTGAAAATGTTAAAATTAGATTCTAGGGACCTTAAAACGTGGTCATTTGCCAAAATCTCGATATGCGACTATTAGCACGATCCCTATACCTCCCTTACCAAGGGTAGCGGGAGGTAAAAATTGTTTCGGAATATCAGAATATGATTAAAAATCCGAGCAATAGCATTCGCTGTCTGTGACAGCAATAGCAATGGCTACGATGGAAAGAGCTGTAAAACAAGAAAATCATCCAGTTGAAAGATCTGTTACGATTTATCACAGTAAAAACTCAGATGAGATATTTTTAGTTTTTCCATTTTCCTCCCAGACATTGCAGAGAGAAATTCTTGATTGCTTCCTTCAATCCAAATTCTGTTATCACGGATTTCAAATTTGAATTTCAGCCGTTAGAACAAAATAATCCGTTAATATTTAAAAATCAAAATTTAAATTTTCTTCCGTAGATAAAAACTGATGTTGGTCGTTTATATAATCGAGTCTCCTTCACTATAATTAATTTGGATAATGACCTATCTCCCCTAGTAAGAAGCGGCAACAGTTTCAGCTTCAGATATAGCCCATGTGTTGTTAGTATGCGCGTAAACTTTCAAACGACCCTTGGGCTTTTTGAAACGAGATCAAGCAATCTTTGCTCCAGGGATAAACGCTGAAAAAGTGAAGGACTATGAGAGTATGTGCCACGTCATCTAAGATTGGGCGATCTAAAACGAACTGCTAAAAGATAAAACCCTTATTTTTACAATTCAAATATTTCAATAAGACGGATTTTTATTTTTCAGATAATAATAATGGCCTAATAGAGAATCGACGTGTCTTTTAATAATTTAGACTCATTAGGCTTTTGTCTATAAGTATATGTATTCGCAAAATTTTCGGTCACCTGCGGCCCGATTCTTGAAATCATGCGAAATTTTCCGCACGCGACAAAATTCGTGTGGTTAGTTTCATGCACGAACAGAACTGTACGTATGAGTGGTATTCTTGAATTTGAATACCAAACGAAACTCGGCTGAAGCCTACGCATACGATTCTCGAAAGCAAGCGAACGTAGTATGTAGCAGCCAATCTAAACGAAACATTTATACCACCTGAATGCTTCATCATATAATTGTTTTTTAACTGTCATTGTCAACCTGTCAACCAAAGCTGTCAGCCGTAGCAGTCAACCAGGCCCGGGAAACGCAAATGGCGGATACTGGGATAGCAATTTTAGTTTTGCTTCCGTACAAGAGATGGCGACACCAGTATCATTAGTATGTCAATTTTTTTCACTTGACGCTTGACGCGAATTTTGTGATGTCATTTTGAATTATTGAAACGATACGATTCAAACAGTATTGTCTTTATCGTCTTGTGCAAGTTATTGAAAAATCTTATTAATATTTAAGATGATACGGTTAAGGTGTTGTGTACTGAATTGTACTGCTACCGGTAAGTGAAAATATATTCTTATATAATTGTATTTTTATTCTAGTAAAATGTATTACAAAATCGTATTCTAGGAATGACACAGCATATATTTCGCAATCCTAGAACACATCCAGATTTATTTGACAAGCGGTTGGTTCTTTGCTTTACCCATTTTGAGGCAAAGCATAAAAACCCACACAATCGACCTCTCCACGTGCTTGTACTTCCATCGTTGTATTAACCTGGTGAGTGTAATTGATTTACGATTTCTTTATATAATTTGTGTATCTTTGAGGTTTTTGAGTTATTAGAGTAGATATTCTAGTGGCAGTTAAAAGGACCCGAAGAGGAAGAAAGCTCTATTCAAGCGCTAAGTATTGGAACAGGCAGTCTGATGAAAAAAGAAAAACAACTCATTTAAACAATGTTTGGAAGCAGCGTCATCTTACGCTCACGGACTCTCATTGCTATCGTGGAGAGAGCACCACAGTGGTCACTTTTGTACTATTCGAAAATTTGAAATAAATTCGAAACACAACCGGTCACCTAATATAGACACGCGATCCCATATTTATTTTTATTTAAATTAAATACATTATAAACTTTGGTGGTTTGTATTAATGTAACAGAACCACAAATTGTGCTCAAATAATAATTTAATTTCATTTTCTTACATTTTTCTTTAAATCTGATAAAGATAAAAATATGATACACGACGATAAAATTTGATAACTGACTCGCAAACCAAATAAAATTGTGTTATCTCGTAAAAAATAACTTTTAGTATTGTATCCTTTTTAAATGAAATTATACTTTTTATAATTTAAAAATGTAATATTTTTTATTCATTTGATGTAATCTTTGTAAGACTGATTTGTAGTTGAAGTAGATTTTTCATAAAATACTAAGCAATGATACAGTATTTTGTGAAAAAATGCTTTAACTGCAAATCGTACAAACTAGAAGTAATTAATAAACCGAAAATACCAATATTAATTGTAGATAATGATTATACCGACCGAGTTTTACATTTAATTAATGCTTCCATACACCGACGGCGCCACTGATGTGGTTCCGATGCTTAACACGTACGTTTCTTATCTAAAATAGTGTATATGGTCTGTGCAGTCAACGACGCTGTCATAAGCCATAAGTGTTGTAATTCTAATCTTCAAAATTTATTATACATAATATATTTGATATAGTAGGTATTATTTTTCTTAGTTTTCAGTATATACGTACATAATATGGCAATATTAATATGCAAGTGTTATGTAATAATACTCTAATTTTGCTAACCATTTCAGATTTGGAATGCAAAGCTCGTTAAGAGGCACCTAAAATTCCTTTCTAACAATCCATTGCATCGTTCTATTAATGCACGAGCATACATTTGTCGAAAATTATAACGATACTCAAGTGTATGGAGATTCTAGATTTATAATTTGCGTCCCCGTAGTTATATAGAAACATAATTTGACTTATATCATCCAATTACTGATACACCAAACACAAGTAACAGTGACAGACACAGTTTCGTGTGCGAATGATACTTTCAAGTTATTCATACCCATGCGATGTAATTGCGCACGGAATATTCGCCTACGACCACACGATTTCGTTTCAAGAATACCAATATGCAGTTCGCATGCGCATCTCTCCCACTTACGTATGCGAAAAATTTCAAGAATCGGGCCCCTGGTGCAAATTTCAATATCGGCTACCTACTGAAACAGCAAAAATTTTCAAGATTATCATATAATATTTTGAAAACCAATTGAGATAACGCGCTGTTCGAAAATTTGTAAGCAGCAGGCTTTTGTATAAATATGCTGTTACAAAATTATCTACTACTGCATGCTTCCAAATTTTTGCTTTGCGCCGAAAAGCGAAAACAAATGACTTATTTGATAGAATTCTAAAGTGCGTGCTGTCACTATTAGTGCAGATTTCAGTATGACAATTTTTATCTGCTTTGAACACGTAAAAATTATCAAGATCTCCAAGTAATATCTCAAAAATTAATTGAGATGATACCGTGAAGTTTGAAAATTTGGACTCATTAAGTTGATTTCAGATTAGAACACCTAACTTTAGGTGATATAGGTCTATCCCTAATTCTGGTAAAAAGAGGGAAGCATACTGTAGACCCGAGAGTTTAGTGTACTACAGGTAACGACAGTTTAATCTAATCTTTTTTTAACTGTTAAGAACTGTAAATGAGGGTAATAACTGTTGACCAATTATAACCAAAATTATATTAGCTCTTCGTATGGATGTAACGAAGAGGAATGCAAAAGAATTAAAAAATTTAGAATTGTAGTATTGGAGAAAACACACACACACACACACACACACACACACACACACACACACACACACACACACATACACACACACATACATACATACATACATACATACATACATACATACATACATACATACATACATACATACATACATACATACATACATACATACATACATACATACATACATACATACATACATACATACATACATACATACATATATACATACAGACGTCATCGTAAAAATAGTGAAATCGTATTTCAGAAACCATAAATCGTAGTCATTTACTAAAAAACTCACCACCGAATTTTTTGACTAAAGCCAATACCTTCCTTACCTAAAGGTGACGGAAGGTAAAAATGCTGTTGCAGAAGGCTTGGAAGTACATAGTAAGAATGTAGAATAAAATAGAAAATTTTAAAAACATAACTTGTTTCAAATTATGATACACAATTTTAAGGTTTGCATTTAATATAAATGTCCCATTTTCTAATGACTATCGAATGAAGTTGACGTTTAAATTATTTTATAGATGTGGTTTTTTTTTGAAACCCTAGAGAAGAATACAATTGTAAGAAATATTCAGATATCAAATTTCTGCATGAACCCATTTAAATACTGGACTAGGAAAGCACAGAAATACATTACTATGTTTGGCTGAAAATAGATGGCCGACTAGAGTAAATGAATATCAAAATAGGGGTGCGTTTAAAATATTTTAAATATTTTTCGGATATGTTCATTATAACAAAATATTTTGATCTTTAAACTATTTAGTTTGGCAATTCTATAAAATAGGACTATTTTTAATTTCCTCTAACAGTAATTCCGAATCGAGGGTTACTTACACCTGAGACGAACGAACTAGAATTTGCGGTATTAAATTCTTTCAATACATCCCTGAATCCTGTTGGTAAGGTCATTTTAAATTCCTCCTGGTATTGAGTACAATTCTAATCTTCTCTAACGGAATATATAAGGGACAGTTTCCTTTCAAATCAAATATAGGGAAATGTTTTCAAAAGGAACCACATCTGTTAAATAATCTAAACGTCAACTTTCATTCTCTAGTCATACTATACTATGATAGAGTATTTTATTATTAACTTTTGCTTATCTATAGGTGTGAGTTCGTCTTTGTTTCTTGACACATGTCCAGGCTATTTGTCTCTGTGTGGGCCGGAGGCTCTAAAGAGACTCGCAACTCACATCACCCAAGCCTTTCAACCTTTTAACTTAATTGAGTTTGCAAACGTTTGCCCCCTCACCCCCTAGAATGCCCTTTGCCGACTCCTGTGTCTGTGGAAGGTGCTCTTTCTTAATTACATATAGGGAAGAGGAAACTGTTAATGTTTGTTTTAAATAATTGTTTAACAAATAAAAATTTGTATATTTATAAATGTGATAAAATTTATCAACTGTAATGTATGTAAATAAGGTTTAATCTAGTTGCCATTGGACATAATAAATACATTTTTTTATAATATACCACGACCTTATATCCAGATGCTACTAAAATGAGTGAAGTGAAGCAGAACTCGTGAATATTGATACATTTCTAGTTAGAGTATACCAAACCCTCACAGCGATTGACTCAACAGACAAACTACATAGGATTTCAATTAACAAAATATAAGGCTAAGGCCCGGTATTTCAATCTCCTAACAACTTCCTTATAAATTTTATTTACCTAACAACCATTTTTTTGCTTATTTCAATGTCCAAACAAGTTATTAGGTACCTTATAAATTGTTTATTCGCTAACAAATTTGAGAGGAACTTCTAGTAGCTAATAAATTTGTTAGGTACCTAATAAAACGAATGTCATTGTCAGTTGTCATCACATTTACATTTGAAATAAAAAATGGAAATGTATTTTGATGAAATTGATTATATATTGTAAGAGGAAGAACTTGAAATTATTGAAAATATTAATCCCTTAAGGAAAATATAATATATAGTGTACGACAAAGACCTAATTTAAATATTTGGACCAATGAAGAATTTTGCAAAATATTCCGGCTATCAAAACCTAGCATAGAATATATTTTAGAATTAGTAGAAAATTATATAAAATATCCCTCAAATAGGTAATTTCAAAATTGTAGTACTTTTACAAACTATGATTTTTCAATATAGACCAGAAAAGTGAGGTTAGAATTTGCTTTTGGCGCGCGTTCATAGTGTGAATTCCCTAGTACAGGTTTCATAAATATAGGAGTTTGATTTTACTGACAAAAAAGGTGTTTTGTACAAAAAAATTAAGCAGCTCTTATTAAGAATTCGATAGTTTATTTATTCAGTAACAAATTGTCATTTTAGAAATTCATATCTTTCACCGTTACACCAAATATTACTAATTTTAAGATTTTATTCTTCTTGGAGTTTCTATATTACTATTGGAGATTTTGGGGGTATACATAAATCCACAGCAAGAAAAGTTATCAAAAAAGTTACTAGAGCACTACCAAATTTAAGAAAACTTAGGAGTACTTGTAGAAGTACTAGTCCAAAATACAAATTTGTTGTTTGCAGTTTCTTTTAATGTCCTTTTGATGCAATCAAATTATAAACGAAATGATTTGCTATCGCGGTGGACGGTACCACATTGTGCATTAAATTCGCTAGTAATGATTTCCCAAATCTTCTACTTATTTTCCCACGTTGTGGAGTTCGCAGTCTTATTTGAATGCTAAACCGGTTAATAACAGAACTTCAGTCTTGGAAAAGTTTGATGTCCGTTTCTTGTCCATATTTTTAAGATATTGTAAATATTTGTATGTGACATTAAATGTCAGTGTCATATATTACTTTAATTTATTCTATATTTTTACAACTAGATTCCAAAAACATTGAAATACCGAAATTTGCTATCTTCCCAATAAATCTACCTAATAAATTTGTTTACCGAATAGTTGTTAGGAACATTTGTTAGGAGATTGAAATATCGGGCGTAAGTCTGACCGGGTCCGGTCTGCTCAGAAACAACACGGTGGCTGTACGAACGACACATCCATCATGGCTAGCCCTATATCCTACGTCTGTCCTACCAAAGGGATTACAAAAATCCTTCATCGATTTATTTTTAACTACGTTTGGCTAGGGACCTATAAATACAGGGAAGTTGAGATGGCAGATTTACAATGACGATGACGAAACGGGAAACTTTTTATGTTTGCGTTTATGTTTATGCCTAAGACAAAAACTGTAGGTACGTTATATCGGTGTCAGAAATCTTCCTACTTCTTCTAGTAGAACCTGAATGATCGTTCTTTTGCGTCAAAAAAATTTGAATATTCCTACGAATCATTCCAACTTCAGAGCTGAAAGCGTCTGTAGGAAGATATATAGCGTGGAGATATATTCAATATTTTACTAGCCGACTGTCGCGCGTATTTTTCTGTTACATTTGTGAATGTTCAGATTAGACTATGCTCAACAAAAATACCTCCTTTACGTTTTTATTATTTAACATATTTTTATATAATTATCATCACACGTAATATAACAAGTGATATGATTATCATCGATGATATTCTCGAGTGCATCCGAGTTGCAGATTTCACGAGTCCGAAGGACGAGTGAAATGTGCTGCTTCGGTGTCACGAGCAATATATTCGATTATTAATCATATCACGAGCTTATACTTAATGAGAGAATATAATGAATTTTTTTGACACATTGTGTGTGCTGCTAACCTAACTTTTCATATATTGTATTGTACATGGTTAATTTTACAATTGTCTTAATTACATCGTTATTGATATCAGAAACGATTACCGAACATTTTTATATCCCAAATGTTGTAAATAAAGAAAACAATCCCCTAGTAACGAATGTAAATAAGGTGATAATTTCTTTGTTTTTTATCATCGCTGTGATAGACATGTAACTAGGGAGATTTTAAATGTTGATTGGCGGAAAACATGTCACGTGACTGATGAATTATATTCTCTCTGTAATATTTGCATAACAACATTTTAAAGATCCAAAATAAACATACAAAGTTATCTTTAGTTGTTAACTAACAATAACACAACCACTGCCACTGTTCCATCGTATTTATTTTTTACTTGACACTTATTTGCTACTGAACGTTCTATTGCCTTAAGAATATTTTTATGCTAGTAGGAATATTTCTGACAATGATAGAACGTAGCTGGGAATGGTTTCACGTTATTAAGTATGTCAAACTTTTCTAGATTATGACAAACGACAAAAACAGTGACTATGTTCACTTTTCACTAAGTGGTGGTGGACGATTGACGACCATTTTATTAAGTAGTAACACAAAACTTGGATATGGACACTAATACTTAAAAAAACTTTATTTACATTATTAGTTACTTGACACGAATTAACTAACTAATTATTTAGGGCCAGTTGCATTCTAACCATTGATACGTATCTTTTGATACGTATCAATACATTGGAATATAAGACTTCTCAAAGTTAACAACGTGATAAAATTAACATTATGTATGCAACTGGGGCCTTAAACTAACAAAATTTAATTAACTCTACATGTCTTTTCGACATTAGTGACAATCACCAACTGACTAAAAAACAACAAAAAGGTTCACATCTTCATGAGAGGATATTTAAAGGGTGCAGGATATCATATAGTATCCATAACCAAATATCAATCCTGCACTTAGGCTTACAATAACTTATAGACTTAACTGCCAACACTCTAAATGACGGTTATAAAAAATAATTATTTCAAAACAGAATTTTGATTTACAAATGTAAACAGAGTTGAAATATTGTTTTGCTTATTACCGCACTGCTTTCGATTTCTTACAATTTAGAAAAATAATAAAGTTATATCTTTCATCAATAATCTCCCTCTTTTCTATTAAAATATTAGACCTCTTTGTAATGTTTAACATAGCTTGTCTCACAACGCGATAGTTTTCCTACTTTGCGTATTCAGCGTGATTCTTGAACGTTGTAAGTTTACTAGCGCAAGACCAATCTTATTATCCCGATCGTGCATATTACATGACGAGTAACATACGATAGCGAACAGGCCCATAAAGAACTGCGGCCGCTGCAATGAATAATGCACAAGCCCAGATCTACTATACTGCACGCTTAGTCTTATCAGCCGCTAAAGAACGTCAAACGTCAGTTTTATTAAGACGTCAATGTGAACCCAACAACAAAAGACATGGTTAGAAGATATAGGTCACTAGGTTGGCAATACTTACACGAATTTTTAATAATTTAATTAGAATAATACTACCGTAACCTCGGCTCCGCCGAGTTTTCCCTAGGGCTCCGCCGATAGTGTTTTATAATAGACTATACGTGCATCCAATCTATCTACGCACAATTTAAAACCAAAGTGCTAACGCCAACAGTCTTGTCAGATACCCAAGTTCTCCCATCTCTCATACGAATTATCTTTATGCATAAAACAAAAGCCAATCAACCTGTCAGAAATTTTGACACATGTGTCTAACAGTCCTTAACCAGACTACACATTTGATACCAAACATGACATATTTCTAACATCTTTATGCACAAAACAAAAGCCGACTGATGTTAACTATAACTTTAAATCTCAGACAGATAAAATAGCATTCATTCTCTTACAACACCGATGTTTCGGTGCACACTTGCACCTTCTTCAGGGTCTATAACATTCAATAAAACAAAATAGTACATACAATAGCTATTTGTGTATTAAGAGCGCAAAATAGGACATTGTCGATGGAGAGGTTGTTGACGGGCGACGCAGGAGCGCGGCATTCTCTCGAAATCGACAATATCCATTTGCGCTCGAAACATACACAAGATTTTTTTCTACAGTCCTCCACCATAAAAAAATGTACACTTTGCACTTACAGTACTACTCAACAGTTTTGCAGTGAAGATAGGAACGTATTCAACTGTGACTTCAAGATATTGTTTTGGCTTTCGTTTTTATAAAAAATTAATGCCAATTCTGTAATGAATATTATAAGTTTTATATAATTTATTTGTTTCAAGTACATTAAACTAGTGCAGTGGAAAAGTGGATGTCCACTGAGAGCGTTCACGCCAAACTTTTGCAGGTGGCAGCACAACTGTTCACACAATTTATTTTATATTGAATTTTAATTTATCGTTACTTTCTATTCTTCTTGAGCTATAGCTTCAATCTAATTTAAGCATTTTATGCCATATTTTATTTTCACAGCAGTGCGGCATTTGTTTGGTTTCTATTAAGAATGTAGACAGGTGACATTTCTCAACATTGTATAGTTAGAAATTTGGACAGCGAACGTTTTTCTACTTTGTCGCACATGAGCGGCAAAGTGACATTTTGCGTTGACAAAAGAGAGCGCAAATGGCTACTTTGTATATAGACTGTAGAAAAAATAACATGAACATTACTACACTTATACGAGGGTAGCACCAAAAGTTTCTGCAAACGATTGATAGAAAACAAAATTTTCTAGATATTCGCCCCTATTCTGTAACTTAATCGATAATAGTTATCGATCGATAACAATTTTTGACAAATAGAAACAAATGTATCATCTGTCAGCATCATTTTTTATACAGTGTCTACTATAATTATTGGCTACAATTTATTATCGATCGATAAAAGTTATCGATTGAGTTCAGGATAGGGGTTGTTAAAGCATGAAATCCATTATACTTGAGACACTTGAGAGGCCATGTTTTCGAAGGCTTCAACCACTTCATTTGCACTTGTATATTGGAAACTAATTATTATGTCCTTTAATTTAGAAAATAGAAAGAAATCATAACGTTGAACACCAAGACTGTATGGTGGGTGCTGCATTAATTTCACCTTTGATTCTTTTAAATGGGCTTTAGTTTGCGCAGCAGTATGTGAGGATGACCCGTGGTGAACAAATTGTTATGTACCAATTAGAAGTTACTGTTTTCCTATCTTCTAATGCAATTCTGACAGTAGAACTGGATTTTGAGAAAAAGGAGGCAATCATTTTTGTACCTTCAAACTCGTTATACTTTGACCGGATTGGGGGTCTTTTGGAAAGACCCATTGAGCTGATTGTCGTTTTGTTTCAAGTTTAAATACATTCATGATTCATCACCTGTTATAATATCATACACTGCTTTAGATTTATCTACGTTGTACTTTTTAAATGTTTTAATGCACCATCCCACACGATGTTGCTTTTGACCATCATTTGAATTAGGAGGTATCAAACGGTAACAAACTTTCCTGCTTTTTGGATTCGAGCAAAATTTTATTTGTAGCAGTCATTCCAATGCCCAAAGTAGCCCGTATAATTATATATGTGACACGGTTGTCTTCTTTAATCATTGTACGAATAGCAGCTATTTTTTCATCAGTAACTGCAGAAATTGGCCGATCTTCGCGTAGATCGTCATTGAGAGAAACTCGATAAAATTTAAATTCATTGTACTAGCTGTGAACAGACCTGATATCAGATGTTTTATTTCCAAAAGAATCCCGAAGCATTTCGATGCATTGTTTCGGAGAGAGCGAACTTTTATAATCGTAATCTAATCCAAGTAACTACCTTTTTTTTAAAAAAACTTCTCATTAGGATTAAATTACAATTACAGAGTGATTTCACATTCACGCACATCCATGCCTTAGTGGGATTCGAACCCAGAGCCTCGCGCACTCATGACTTATGAGGCGTTGCTCTAACCATTGTGCCACCGGAGCTATAATAAAATGAAGATTAAATTTTAAATACCGGGATAGAATAGAATTCACTGATCCAAAAATGGGGATTCACTTAAACTATTTTGTGAATCGTTGACATATTTAGTTACGCTGGAAACTGAATTGAATTCCTTTTCTATTGTTCTATTTACTTTTTTCATTTTAAAATGTTACTAATATTATTTTCAAATGATTAGTTCTTTGATAGTGACATTTATCTGTCAGTTACATACATTTGAATAACTGCGTTTTGTTTATTTAAAGCGTAAGCTCCGGGATTTAAATTATAGATAATTTTATAATTTTATTCAAATATGTAGATAAAGTATTAATGCAGATATGTAAAAAAATTAATAATCTTTATTTTTATAACATTAATCTTCAAGTAAAGTGCCATTTCCGGTTATCTGATTTACACAATCTAAAGGGCTATTTCCGTATTAGAAAAAGATCGAAATATAAGTTTTAAAATTTTTCTGAATGATAGTATTTGAGTTAAATTCAAGGATCCACATATACATACACATACACACGCACACACACACACACACACACACACACACACACACACACACACACACACAGATACACACAAACATCATCGTGAAAATGTTAAAGTTAGATTCTAGGGACCTTAAAACGTGGTCATTTACCAAAATCTTGATATGCGATTTTTAGCACGATCCCTATACCTCCCTTGCCAAGGGTAGCAGGAGGTAATATAATTTATTTCGTAAAGTAGAAATATATTAAATAATTCGCTTACTGAAATTAATATCATTGAAAGCATTCATTACAGTTTTGAATAGAGGCAATACACATAAACGAATGATTTCCATGTAATTAAATATTCGAGTTCTCATTAATGTTCTTTTCATGCCTTGGCGTACAAGAAGTATTTGATCACGCAGTAAAAATTAATTATTTTTAGCGTTTAAGAAGGTGGACGTTCGTTATGTTTTCACGACTAACTTTTAATAAGCTGTATAGTGAAAAGAAGGGTTGTAATTCGTCTCACGTTCCTAATTAAATGTATAATTGCGAGTTTTAGAAGTTGCCTACCATGTAAAAACTGCCATTTCTCATCACGCACGCGAAAACAACCTACCGACAAAGTGCTTTATGTATTCTGTGCCATTCTGATTTGAACCATACCCTGAGACGTAAGAGCCTGAAAGAAACGATCATTAAGAAATAACGTATAGTCCTTAATCTTTGAGATTTTTTTTAGATGTTTTGTATTTATACCAAATAACGTTTAATCAAACTGTCGCTGGAAACAAAATATCACTATTAACTTGTTTTTTGCACTCCCGAGACTAAAGAGCGATTCTAATCACTCATTCCAGTGATTAAAGTTCAAATTCAGTCTCAGAGGGATTAAATATGACTATTTCACTCATAAATATATAAACCAATCCAAATTCAGGATTCTACTTAGTTACCAAGTTTCATTTCGACAAAACACCGTCACAAAAAAATTTTTGCACCCTTTAAGCCAATAAGATGTCGTATTTTTACAAGTAAGTGAGTTTTGATAAGCGAAAATTTTTTGACGTTTTAAAAATATATTGTTTATATACCTGTCAAAGTCTGTATATTTTCAGTGACATCAGTTTTTTTAAAAAACGAGTCGATTCAGACAGGAATCTATTTAAAACGTTGAAAAAGCAAATTGAAACATAATACCTCTAAACACAATAAAAAAAATTGTCAAGAAAAAAATTATATAAATGATTACCTGATTTTTATTTTGGAAATAGTCATCCGAATACCATTCCTGGTTAAATTTTATCCTGGAAAAATTTTCCGATTGCTTTACTCGAGCCTGTTGTCAATTTATCTCGTGACATTGATCAAAAATCACTCGTTTGACAACTCGTGATTTTTTTGTCAATGTCACTCAATAAATTGCTAGGCAACCAGCTCTCGTAACAATCAGAAAATTTTTCCGGCAAAAATTTACCACTTATGATATTATATATGAAAAAAATCCCTGGGGGACTAAAGTAAAAATAAACAACATCATATAGTTACTATAATTTATTTATTCGTATCTGCACTACATTTTGAACAGGCGTTGAGTTTAAATTTGATCAAAATTTTTGACATTTGTATTGTCAAATTGTAAGATTAATTTCTTTTACACTAATATGGTTCCATTTGATGCGGGAGTGCGAAAAATTGCGTATATACCACAGGACTAAAGTGCATTCAATCCTTCAGGTGATTATTTCCCTAACCTTCGGCTCGGGAAATAAACTTCACCCACGGGATTGAATATGCACTTTAGTCCCTGAGTATATAATATACTATTCATTTTGACAGTTTAGTTTTTTCTATTTGATGCAGCAAAATGTCATATAAGCTCGATATTCGTAAAGGAATTTACAATCTTGTTGGGCGAATGCCTAAGTGTGATATTGTTGCAGTTTATCGCGAGCACAATATCTCTGTGGCAACAATTTATCGGACAATAAAAGATTGTAAAAAAGGTATACCCTGTGTTAATTGCCCAAAAGTGGTCGACCAAAAATTTTGAGCCACATGAGAGAACAAAAATTAATTGCAGCCGTTAAAGGCAAAGTTGGAGTGTCACAACGAACTGTAGCCAGAAGATTCGATGTATTGAAGACCACTGTTTTTAGAACACTTTCTCGTAATGACTTGGTGTTTCGAAAAAGAAGAAAGGCACCGAAATATACCGTAGCCTAATTAGAAAGAACCCCTAGATGTTGTGCGTTAAGGCGCATTCATTTTCTCAATATACTTATTGTAATGGATGACGAGAAATATTTTACCCTGTCCCATTCAGAGAAGAAAGGAAACGATGGTTTTTATACTAATGACATGCAAAACACCAGACAATGTCAAGTTCAAAAGTAAATCTAAATTTGAGGATAAAATTTGAGTATGGTGTGTAACTAGAGACTGGTATAACGAAAATAACGTTTGTTCCGAAATTGGACAATCCTCCCAATGTACCTCAAACTCGACCAATAGAAGAATTTTGGTCAATATTGACCAGAAAAGTGTACGACAAGGGATGGGAAGCTGCAAATGAAGAATAATTACGACGTCGCATTTACCAAATGATTCGAGAAATCGATCCAGATGTTGTCCAGAGGATGATGGGGCAAGTCAAAAGAAAATTAAGGGCCATTGAAGATAATGGTCCATTATCAATAATTTAAATGTTAAATATTAATTGTTATACTTTATGTTATTTGTTGTAATAATATTTAGTTTAAAAAGTAAGTTTTAAAAAAGTTATCAATATCTAATACTTTTCTCAAAACTTCAAGACCATACGTTACTGTCCTTAAGAAATAAAATATGTTACATAAGTTTTCATAAAATTTTTCTATGGACGATACTGTGGTTTGGATAAAAGTAAATGAAAGCAATACGATGTATGTACTCGAAAAAGCAGGCTACCATTTGAGTTTTTCGTATTGAGGGAAACATTAGTATTCAAAGCGCGTCTTTCGCTGTGTACCTGACTAGGCTCATTTCAAAGCAGAAAAAAATGTGCGCCGTCTTAAGAGCACGCAGTGCACGAAAATTAAATTAGAATTTTCTTATAACACGCCACTTAATTTAAATTATGGAAATAACGTTGGAAAAACCGCAAGGTTGTTTTCTCTTAACACTGAAAGTGTTTTTAGAACCGTTTAATATGATTTTCAAAATGAGCGAATATTAGATTAGACTTTACATAAATATTTTTGACAGGGGAGTATATTGACTACTTATATTGCTCTGTTTTTTCAAGAACTTTACGATTATAAAACGGTTTTATTTGTCTTATTTTCTTGTGTTTAAACCTCAGCAGAAACAGAAGTACAGTTTTTTAGGATATTAGCTCTTACATCCTTCAATATTATATGTACTATACATAGGTTTAGGATAAATGTTATAAATATAGTTTAAGGATTTTATAAACGTTTTACTATCGAAATTAGATATGGAGTGGTTATCATAAAATCTTGTTTTGAAATTTTTAGATCGCCATTTTGTCATTTGAAAAAAGAAAAATATAATTGTAAATGCAAATGTTTTACAGGGCCTAAAAGTAATTTAGAAAGATTTTTTAAATTTCAATAGCCCTTAAAATAAGGGAGATATGACGATTTTTCGAAAAACAAAAGAACTCCAATAACTACGAACCGGGGCACCAAATCAAAAATTGGAGCTACGAAAAGTTGTTTGTTCTAACTACCATTTTGTATATGGTACAGTAAATGTACATATTGGGTTGATGTGTACATTACCGGCAAATGTACAGGCTTGACCAAAAACTTTTTTGCGAATTGTTAATTTTTATTAATCTAAATAAAAAATTGATAAATGAGCATGTTTTAAGCTGTGTGTATGTGTCTATTTGTGTGTGTGTGTGTGTGTGTGTGTGTGTGTGTGTGTGTGTGTGTGTGTGTGTGTGTGTGTGTGGTGGGTGTGGGTGTGGATGTGGGTGTGTGTGTGTGTGTGTGTGTGTGTGTGTGTGTGTGTGTGTGGTGGGTGTGGGTGTGGATGTGGGTGTGTGTGTGTGTGTGTGTGCGTGTGCGCGTGTGTGTGTGGGTGTGGGTGTGTGTGGGTGTGTGTGTGTGCGTGTGTGTGGGTGTGGGTGTGTGTGTGTGCGTGTGTGTGTGTGTGTGTGTGTGTGTGTGTGTGTGTGGATCCTCCACTCTAACTCAAATTCTACCATTCAGAAAATTTTGAAACCTTGTATTTCGACCTTTTTCTATTATGAAAAGAGCCCATTTGATTTTGGTGTAAATCAGATAACCGGAAATGGCACTTTATTTGAAGCTCAAAATAAATTTTCTTCGAAAAATACTCTTAAATGTTATTTTTTCGCAATTTATATTATGAAAATTAAAGATTATAAAATTTTCTATAGGTTTGCATTAAAACTTTATATATATTATGGATAAATTAATAAAATAATATATAATTTAAATCCCGGAGCCTACGATTAAAACAAAACTCCTTTGTTACATAGTTCAGATCTCCAATATACGTAAATTAATAGTGGTAACGTTTTAAAAAGAAAATAGTAAACTGAACAATAGTTATATGGAAAAGAACTAAATATAGTTTCCAACATGAGTAAATATGTAAGTACCTATGTATTTAAATTAATAAAAATTAAATGGCGAGAGGTATTGTGTTCTTTCAAAACGTCTATGCATTTTTGATATTCTTTAATATATATTTTTCACATAACATAATCATGAATCCTTCTAATTTATTTTGACAGAAACAATTTCTGAATCTGTTTAAAATGTAGGTACTTTAATTTTGAAATTGGTTGTTCGCAGGATACATGGGTTGATAACAATGTAACAATAAATTTGTAGATTAAAAATAAATTTTAATATGCTAACGTATGTAATAGTTATTTATGCAACAAGAGTGTAAACACAAGCTTTATGCCATGAGGTCAAGTATTTCGTAACGTAGCTTGCCGAGTCACGAAAATTATTGACCGAATAGCATGCATATTTATATGATCGTAATTTTTTATTAATTAAATCAATTACTATTTGAAAATGTGTATCAGGTATGTTATTATTTATAATTTGATAAAAGTTATTTGGATCTAAATAAAATACATCCTTATATAAATGATTTAATTAAATTTAACAATTGGTTGTCAAAAAGAAAAATAGCTATAAATATTGGCGCACATTCAAGAGTAGTAGGGAATTATTTCAAAATCAAGAATTTATGTTATATTTGTATCGATTTATTTATTTTTTCAACTTTAAATTTTTTAAGTTCGTCAGGCCACGAGCCGTCACGGGCCACCGGGAGATTCCCGATATCCCGCCGAGCCAGTCCAGCCCTGCCAAAATCTTAAAATTATCCGAATCAAAAGTGTGTTTTGTGTAATGGAATGTTCAGCCAGTGTACATTTGGTCGCCGTGTTATTTCGTGTTTATTAGAGTATAAATCAATAACACATAAACAGAATAGGAAATGTCAACTTCCATGACTAGATATCAAGTGTTTTAGTTTGCAGATGTGAGCGCTAACTATATTGCAGTAATATTTACACAGTTAACATTAGCTCAGCAGCAGCAGTATCACCAGGAGTGCGAGCAAATCTAATAAATGCACCCGATAACTGAATATGTTCACATGAAACCAGCTTCGCATGTGTCAGTGCTATAAACTGCTTGATCATTGCGATTTTATCACGCCCTGATGATATTCATATCCACTTCAAATATGCACCATAAGCGGTAAAGATCTCGTTATGTTTTTAACTAATTTTATTATAATCTGCTTGCTATACCAATTTCAGATAACGGTAATAGTTATGGTTATGAATATTGAGAATGGATTTTAAAGTTATTGTACAGGACGTAGTTTCAGTGCCGGCCCTAGACTTTTGAGCGCCCCAGGCGAAAATAGTAAATTGCGCCCCTCACTTGTTACAGTTTAGTTTAGATTTTAGATTATATAGGTACAAAAATTATAAAAGAGGCGATTGTGTCCATAACTCGCGTACAATCACAGAATCTTATTCTGAATGAAATTTTTGAAAATATTTTAGATATTGAAAATACAGAGAATTTGAGCGAATGCCGGAGTATCTAACTATAACTTAATTTCAAATAACAGATAAATAATTGTTTGAAATGATAGTGCAAATGATTTTCTAATTATCAAATTCTGTAAAATTAGTTGTATTGTTTACATAGTTTTGTATTTATTCATGTTAAATTATTAATACAAAACAGCTTTGAAACTAAATATTTCATATTATGTCTACAAACTGAAAACTGTATAGATTAAATTACATTTGTTAAATGTATTCTGTACAACAAATATATTAATTTCCAACGTATAAAATTTAAATAGTTTTATACATTATAAAAAATACACTATTTTTTTATGAGCTAAATTACATACGAGTGTAAACTAAGTAAAATAAATAAAAAATCTGATGTGACCAACACATGACCTCCCGTCAATTCCATGTTTGAAATAGCAATGAGCTTTAAGTAAAGTACCACTTCCAGTTGATCGTTTGTAAACAAAATCCAATTTGTTGTTCCAATAAATAGAAAAGTCTGTAATACCAAATTTTGGATTAAATTTTATTGTTTTTCCTCTAAAATCTGTCAAGAGCTCCAAATTAAGTACCACTTCCGGTTTATCATATAAGTATAGTTAAAATCTAATGTTGTTTGAAATTATATACGAGTTTTAAAAAACAAATTTGAGAAGTTTTGAATCATGTTATATAATTTTTCAAGAAAATTTGTTTGTATAGCTTCCTTTATAGTAGTACATTCGGTTTATCAATTTTAGAAAACATATAGTATGTCGTTCTCATTAATATAAAAGTCTTAAATACCAAATTTGAAAAGTTTTGGATTGTATGAATTTGTTTTTCACGAAAATCTGTTGAGAGCATTAAGTGAAGTGTATCATTTCTGGATTATCAATTTTAGCCAAAATTTAATATGTTGTTCTCCTTCATACAGCAGTCTTAAATACTAAATTTGACAAGTTTTGGAGTATATCATAATATATTTTTCACGAAAGTAGTGTCACTTCTGGTTTATTAATTTTAACCAAAATCTAATATGTTGTTCCCCTTGATATAGAAGTTTTAAATATTAAATTGAAAAGTTTTGGATTATATTTCAATATAGTTTTTCATTAAAACCTGTTAAGGGCTTCAAGTAAAGAGTCACTTCCGGTTATCCAATTTTACCCAAAATTTAATCAACTCTTTATATGAATGCAGAAAGCCTAAATTCGGAAAATAGAAATATTTGGAAGTTTGTTAGAAAAGTTATCGTGGACGAAATAATCGTCACACATACATACACACACACACACACACACACACACACACACACACATACACACACACACACATACACATACACACATACATACACATACACACATACACACACATACACGCACATACACATACACACACATATACATACACGCACATATACACACACATGCACACACACACACACAACACACACATACACACATACATACACATACACACATACACACACATACACGCACATACACACACATATACATACACGCACATATACACACACATGCACACACACACACACACACACACACACACACACACATCGTAAAATAGTAAAATCTAGTTGTGGGGACCCTATTCGTGCTTATTTACTGAAAACTCACCATCGAATTTTTGGACCGATAAAGTATCATTCACAACGAAAAAAAAATCTGATGTGGCCAGCACATTACCTTCCGTCAGTTCTATGTATTTTGTACAAATTTCATACGGAAAGTTCCTTGCTAAATTAAATACATATTCTATTTCTTGTACATTACCTTCGGGCAGTTGCATGTATTTTAAGCAAATTTCATACAGAAAATTATTATTTTGTGACGTTTTCTAAATACCGTGTAATGTATCTGCAGAAATAAAAGATTTATTATTATTATTATTATTTCTTGTACATTACCTTAAAGCAGTTGTATGTATTTTATACAAATTCCATACAGAAAGCAAAAGATCCTATATTTCCAGTAAAATTATAAGACAGACACACTATGTCAATTTCACTTGACACTGACATCTTTCAATCAGAATTTTCTTAATATAGTAGCTGTTTCCACAGCTATGGCTACTTTATGAAATTTAATTTCTTTATAATTTTTTAACTCTATATCCATTTAATATTAAGTATAAAATGCAGTCAAATCGTATAGAGAATAAAATATTCTTTAATATTTATAATAACATCAAATGTGAAAAATTTATATTTAATATAATTTTTTCAAGAAAAACTGTTAAAATCTTCAAATGATGGTACTTCCGGTTGACCAATTGTAACCAAAATCTAATCAGCTCTTCCTATGGATGTAACGAAGAAGTATACGAAAAAATTATAATTTTTGTAACTGTAGTATTAGAGTTATCGCAGACGAAAATTTTGTTACACACACACACATCCACACACACACACATCCACACACACATCCACACACACACACACACACACACACACACACACACATACAGACATCATCGTAAAAATAGTAAATTCGTATTCTAGGGACCCTAAAACGTGCTTATTGAGTAAAAACTCATCATCGAATTTTTTGACCAAAGACAATACCTTCCTTACCCAAAGGTGACGGAAGGTAATTAACATAGCGGTAGAATAAGTGGCAGTGGTAGTGCCCTGGGTAAAAGATTGAATGCGTTATAGCAAATGTATTCGTTCACATCCAAAAATTAAGAAAATTATTAATAGCGCAGTGGCAATGGCAGCGGTAGGAGTTTGCAAACTCCAAACTTGTACGTTGCCACTACGCTACCGCTTAATTTTTTTGACAGTTTTGATGTTTATTGACATCTGATTTCTGATTTCATCAGATAAAATGAGCAATAGAAAAAGGATCATTTTGTGGTGTGCGCTATATAAACAAACAGAGTTATTAATAAACTTTTCACAATTAAAAGTGAACACGTAACTGACCATTTTCGCTTATTTCAAAGGCAATTTGTGCGCACGCATTTTTTTTAACTAATTTTAAATTCCCTTAG
This sequence comes from Harpalus rubripes, assembly GCA_963082715.1. Lineage (NCBI taxonomy): Eukaryota > Metazoa > Arthropoda > Insecta > Coleoptera > Carabidae > Harpalus > Harpalus rubripes. The sequence goes on from OY720449.1 coordinate 87,326,108, forward strand.
TCTCTTCGTTTATCTCACACAATGGAGTGCTTGTGGATAAGTGTAATTAATAAGTCATCATCTGTCAGTTGCTTTTTGTGCAAAAATAAAATGAAAGCTATAACTGTCAACCTTGCACCCTAGTAATTTATAATAAAAATTCCTAGAAACTATAATTTCAATAATTTTTCATTGTGAACGGAAATAATTTTTATTATAAATTTCCTGCGCTACTGATGCCACTAATTCTTACACTACCGCTATTTTTTTTTTAATTCTGAATGGGCCTTAACATTACCTCCCTTACCAACGGTATGACGGGAGGTAAAAACAGCAAGTATTCCCTTGTGTACATGTTTATTTCACTTTAATTACAAGGTTGTTCCATTAGACCAATTGATTTGGTAGGTAGGTAAATAAATGAAAACGCGTAATTTACAGAGTATTTGATACGGTTTCGGTTTAATCAAGTAATTAATTACCGCATATTAATTGATTACGCCTACGCCAGGGAAAGTTCAACTTTCAGTGCTGAGTTTGTTGTTTTCCCGTTTTGTTCGAAGCTTGCATTTGATCGAAATTCTAACCGATGCACTGAAGTCAAACGTCTATCAGTCTATAACTAAATTGTTTCTGTCATCGTGTTTCATGGACTAAAGTCAATTTACTGCCTGTTACAGTATGTGAACAATGACAATAGGTGTGCACAAAGGGTTGAAATTAGCTCTGTACAGACGAAGCCAGAGATTGCAATTTATTTGTACATTCATTATCTTATACTGGGTGGTGCTGGAAATTTATTACATATGTAGGCGTTTAACAAATTATTTGAGAAAAAAGATTCTTCAAATAAAAGTTGTAGAGCATAAAATTCTACTTATAAATTAAGAAATTAAATATCAAAATTTGGAAAATTTTAGTTTAATAACGCTATCAGAGGAATTAAAACAAAAAGTCAAACAAATGATTGATGTTTTAACTGTCAAATATTGAGACTTTTTCAGATAGATAAATTCTAACGACTATAGTTTTTAACCAATCATGATGCAAAACACTTGAAAATTCAACCAATGGGAACAGTATTATACTGATAAAACTCCGTTACCCCGATAAATTTCCGCTACCAAGTAAATAAATAGTTGTTATTGTTTATAACTATCAATGTGACAGTTAATTAATATTTCAAGTTTAAAAATAAAATAATAATAATTAAATTGTTTCATTTTGCGTTGTCTTTGGAATTTATCTCACCAAATACCACACGATTTCTCTAATACTCAAGCAAACTGACATTAGGTAAAACACCTCCTCCTTCGGAGTCGGGATTTACCATGCGGTTTGCTTTCGTGTTTGTTGCTAAGCAAAAAAATTCGTGCCAAATAAAAATGTATCTATAAAATCAGGAGGTCTTGTAATATTACTTCTGATAAAAAAAAATCTGATGTGGCCAGCACATTACCTTCCGTCAGTTTTATGTATTTTGTACAAATTCCATACAGAAAGTTTTTTAGAATTGATTCTATATTTCTAGTAAAATTATAACAGAAACATACTACGTCAATCGCATTTGATATTTACATCTGTCTAACAGAATTTTTAAAATTATATTATATTGGCTGCTTTATGTAATTTAATTTTTTTATAATTTTTTAACTCAATATCCATTGAATATAAAGTATAAAATGTAATCAAATCGTATAGAGAATAAAATAAAATTATATATATATATATATATATATATATATATATATATATATATATATATATATATATATATATATATATATAGCATATTACCCAATGGTGGGTGTGCCAATCTGCTTTGTACGCAGATATCGGTAATGATAATGACAAAGCAGCAAAAAATAATAACATTAAATGTGAAAAAATGATATTTAACAGCGTTTTTTCAAGAAAAACTGTTAAAATTTTCAAATGAAAGCACTTCCGGTCGACCAATTTTAACCAAAATCTAATCAGCTCTTCATATGGATGTAACGAGGAGGAATACGAAAGAATTTTTACAATTTTACAGATACAGTCATCATCGCAAAAGTAGTAAAATCGTATTAACGTGCTTATTCATTCAAAACTCATCATCGAATTTTTTGACCAAAAACAATACCTTCCTTACCTAAAAGTATGACGGAAAATCTTACATTTGTTATGATTTTTGTTTGAATTCCATGGCTATCACTATTTTTGCCGTGATTTTCTACATTTTCATATCAAATTTCTGTCGATTCAAAGCATGTTAAATTAATGATCTACAACTTTTATACTGGAAATATACAAATCAACCCTCTAAAATATAAATAAATTGAAAGTTAAAATATAAATTGCGAAGACCGCGGGTATCAGCTAAATATTTATATTTTTAAATTTTCAAAATTACTAAATTGGTTCATCTTGCATTGAGCCACAAAAATATAGTTGTAAAATGTAGAAATACATATGTGGCTTGTGTTTAGAAAAGAACTAGTTGCTAAAATGTGTTCCGGTGCATATATTCCATTTTTACTTGTAGTTTCAAGCACAAAGCACATCTGAGCTCAGAAGACTGGGAAAAAGAACATTTTTCTACAGAAATATAATAAAAGTTCAGCGGCGCGGTCAAACACTTTTCTACAAAGGAGCTCGGGTAATAACTTCCCTTCTACAATACGATATACGATGTGAAAACCCTTTTGTATTGACAAAAAATGCAATATGATTGTATCCGTAATACTATTTTATCTATGTACAGTTTCGTTCGCATACGACATTGCTCACATATTTCATTTTGTTCTTCTAATACTCTTGCTATGGAAATCTATAAGTTTTATGAAAGCTCGGCTCACGAGACTAATGTCGGTAACTATTCCATTATAGTAAAATGCATATTACAAGAACACTTTGTCGTAAAACGATTTAGCAATTGCATCTATAAACCAACAATGAGGACCTTTAGTTTGCGGTTACATACCCCTAATACATCATACAAACAGGCAAGGACTGGGTTGGTCCCTTTACATTAAGAATTATTTGAAAGAAAATATTTCACGATATTTTTATATAAGATTTAAATGTTATTACAAAAACAAGTACAACAAACGATAAATTTTAAAATTTCTGCAGTACGTGGTCACTGTATTATTAGCACCTTTAAAATATGTCACATTTATCTTATATACATATATGCATTTAATAATTTTTAAATTATAATTTACAAAATATACAATACAAGAAGATGTAAGTATGACTAAACATCACTATTATGCACAAAGAAGTAAGCCTATTTCAAATATATAAAATCTTAATCCCGCGAAAATAAAATAAGTTTTTGGTAATTTATAATACAGTGACCATGTACTGCATAAATTTTAAAATTTATCGTTTGTTGTACTTGACTTTGTAATAACATTTAAATCTTATATAAAAATATCGTGAAATATATTCTTTCAAATAATTCCTAATGTAAAGGGACCGACCCTGTCCTTGCTTGTTTGTATGATGTATTAGGGGTATGTAACCGCAAACTAAAGGTCCTCATTGTTGGTTTATAGATGCAATTGCTAAATCGTTTTACGACAAAGGGTTCTTGTAATATACATTTTACTATAACTCCCGGTATCGACAAATCGTCGTCGATATCACGAAACAACATAACTCATAAAATGCGAAAAATGAAATCCAATTTGGATGAAATGACCAGCTTCATAGTTTGGCGAAATGGCATATGTCAATGAGGTGTCACAAAAAATTTACATATCTTTTTTCTTCTGAAACAAGAATAAGTACGTTCTACAATATTATTAAATATGATTTTCTGTTCAAATTTCTGTGTATATTAAGCACAGTAGCAGCTTAAAAATATACTTTTTTGAATTGACGTCAAATTACACTGCCTGTGACGTCAGAAAGTCATTAGCTTAATGATAAAACCGGAAAGATGATGAAAAAATCTGATGTGGCCAGCACATTACCTTCCGTCAGCTCCGTGGTCTGCTCTATGTATTTTGTATAAATGTCACATAGAAAGTTCCTTGCAAAAGATTGTATTTCTGGTACATTACCGTAAGGTAGTTGTATGTATTTTATACAAATTCCATACAGAAAGTTTCTAGCAAAATATCATATATTTCCAGTAAAATTATAACAGAAACATACTGTCATCTGCACTTGACACTGACACCTTTCAATCAGAATTTTCTTAATATAGCAGCTGTTTCCAGAGTTATAGCATAGCTGACTAATATATGATATTTTATTTCTTTATAATTTTTTAATTCGATATCCATTTAACATGAAGTATAAAATGCATTCAAATCGTATAGAGAATAAAATATCCTTTAATATTTATAATTACATTAAATGTGAAAAAATGATATTTAACATCGTTTTTTCAAGAAAAACTGTTAAAATCTTCAAATGAGGGTACTTCCGGTTGACCAATTTTAACCAAAATCTAATCAGCTCTTCACATGGATGTAACGACGAGGAATACGAAAAAATTATAATTTTTGGAATTGTAGTATTAGAGTTACCGCATTAGAAAATTTTGTCACACACAGACACACACAAACACACACACACACACACACAAACACACACACATACACATACACACACATACAGGCATCATCGTAAAAATGGTAAAAACGTATTCTAGGGACCCTAAAACGTGCTTATTCATCAAAAACTCACCTCCGAATTTTTTGACCAAAGACAATACCTTCCTTACCTAAAGGTGACGGTAGGTAAAAACAAATAACTTTTTCAATAACCAAACCAATTATATGTGACAGCCAGTGGCAAAACATTCATCCCACCGTTCATCTAAGATTAAAAACTCAACAAGCACAACCTCTTGAGGTGACTTAAAACCGGGAAGGGTCTTCGTTCTCACTTTATCTCACATTAATTACGACAAAAAGAACGGTGAAAATTACTGAGATAACTGAGGTGAGCTAAGACATCTGAGTTATCAGGTAAAAAGAATGCGACTATTGACGATGAAATGTCCGTTCCGTCTTATATCAAACGCAAGAAACGACATTCATTTTTTCAGACAAGGAGCACAGTCTTTTCTTTACATGATTGTTAGCCGAATGCGGGTGGCAGTGTTTTTAATTAGTCCTTGTATTCTACCGTGCGTTAATTTCAATTAAAAGCATTTAATTAATATTTACGCGTTGAGTTGCGCGCACTCTACCACTCACGTACACTTAATCAAGGCCGTAAATTAACTTTGGGACGTGAATCTCAAGATGTACCAGCGCAAGAGATTCTACAATTTATATAGATATCATATTAAACTCGTAAATTTAACAGGGAATCTGCGATATTACGTAACGATCTTAACTTATGAGCCGGCATCCTAAGTTCTGATAACTCGCTTCCTTTTAGACTTTAACGGAAACGGAAGTAGCAGATATGCAACAACCCTACGCTAAATTATTTATATCTCATATTTTATCCAACAACTATAACTACGAGAAACTTCATTTTATCAGATGTTAATGGTTGGAACAATTACCAAATTCAAAGGTTATTATAAAATTTATTGGTATTACTTGATTGTTGGTATGATGTTAGGGATGATGAGAAATAATTGGAGATGCAGTCATTACATTTTTCTCGATTACTGATAGTTTAGAAGTAATTTCAAAATCCAAAAATCTGGTGTGGCCAACACCATATCTGCCACCATTTTCAGCCTTAGCCACAACAAAGATTAAGTTAATCCTTATTTTTGGATTAGCGAATTTTACTCAAATTTCTTAAAATATAGTAACTACCTTTTTTAAACCCCTCAACAGGGTTTAATCCCAATTACAGAGTGGGTTCACATTAACACACATCCATGCCTTAGTGGGATTCAAACACAGAGCCCCGAGAGCACTCACGACATGAGGCTTTGCTCTAACCATTGGACACCGGAGCTATAATAAAATGAAGATTAAATTTTAAATACTGGGATAGAATAGAATTCAATAATCCAAAAATGAGGATTAGCTTAAAAATTTTTGTGAATCGTTAATTTTTATTAATCTAAATACATACCTACATATTTACTTATGCTGGAAACTGTATTGAATTCATTTTCTATTGTTCTATTTACTTTTTTCTTTTTAAAACGTTACTATTATTAATTTGAAATGATTAGTTCTTTGACAGTGACATTTATCTGTCAGTTACATACATTTGAATAACTGCGTTTTGTTTGTTTTAAGTGAAGGCTTTGGGATTTAAATTATAGATAATTTTATACATTTATCCATAAAATCTATAGAAAACTTATTAATCATTAATTTTTATAACAATAAATAAATAAATATATCATCACGGCATACTACCTATTGCTGTGTGTGCCAATCTACTCTGTACGCAGATATCGGTAATAATGATGACATATTCGTATCGTACAGGCGTTTACTAGGCTTCATCTCACAGGCACTCATTGCTGGCGTAGAGAGTGCACCACAAGGGCCAATGCCATTTAAAATTCGAAATATTTGGCGTAGGTCGCAATCGATCCCGGTTCCCTAGATTCGCGAGCAGACATTCAGGCACGCGGCCACGAGACTCCATAATACTTATAATAACATTAATCTGGAAAAAATAACATTTAAAGGTATTTTTGGAAGGAAAACTATTTTCAGCTTCTAGTAAAGCGCCATTTCTGGTTATCCGATTATCACCAAAACCTAATGAACTCTTTCTATTACAGAAAAATTTTGAAATACAAGGTTTCAAAATTTTCTGAATGATAGTATAGAGTTAGAGTGGAGGATCCACACATACAGACACACACACACACACACACACAAACACACACACACAAACACACACAAACACACACACACACAAACACACACACACACACACACACACACACACACACACACACACACACACACACACATACATACACACATACACACAGACATCATCGTGAAAATGTTAATATTGGATTCTAGGGACCTTAAAACGTGCTCATTTACCAAAATCTCGATATGCGATTTTTAGCACGATCCCTATACTTCCCTTACCAAGGGTAGCGGGAGGTAAAAATCAACCAAATTCAGTTTTTCGTCATTATCAAGTGCCCTATGAGAATTTTTGGTAAAACAAAAGCACATCTAAAATGGCCCCCTATAGGTGCAAAAAAGTTCTCGAGATCCCAATGGTGGCAGCTCTAAATGGGACACGCTGTATAAAGGCGGCGCAGCACTGTTATGGAGTCAGTCAGCTAGTGAAGTCCAGCCAGTCGAAATAAATAGTCAGTAATATCATGCAAATAAATATTGAGTGCGTTGAGTTCTTTTTGATTGGCGGTTTCTGAAACCGAAACTTTGATCGGAGGTGGTAAAACGGCCCTAATCTAAGAATGCTGATGTCAAATGGCGGAATACTTATAACATATTTAGTTTTTATAAGTTTAAAAACTACATTTTAAACTAGTGGAAAGATATTTGTAGAAATATTTCACCATTTGCCTAGGTTTTATTATATGGGTTTGAAAATGTAACTATTTAAGTCTGCACTCATATTTAGACTCTGCTGTAATGCAGGAATAAATGCAAAAACGTAGAAAATAATTTTTGAGGGTGAACCGAATTTGATAATTAAAAGTTTAAAAGGGATGAAAGTTAAAAACGGTCTAAAAGAAAGGGAGATAACCGACGTTTAGGTAAAACGTTTCGACGTAAATTTGTAAAGAATTAAAATATGTACATAGTAATGCCATCTGTCTTCCGGTGCACGTGGTAATGACTATGTCACGTACAGAGGGGTGCGAAATTACGGAACGACTCACCACGTTCGCGCAGAATTTATTGCCCAACATTTGTTATACAAAATTCTCTTAGTTTTTCCTTAACTAACTGTTCGATGTTCTTCACAAATTGTTTCTCGAATCTCTTTGGTTTTTTGTTTCCCGCAGAATTTTTAATATTTTTCATTTACATGCAATAGAACCTAAGTGCAAAAAATATTATATAAGATTTGTACAAGAAAACTTTCTAAAAATATGGTCCAATGGTTTAGAAATGATATGTATCATAAAATTTCACATTTGGTTGAAATGTCAAGCCATATTTGGTGTGTTCATTGTCGTCCGCTCGTCTATCAAATTTCTAATTTGTTTCAGGAATGTTATTGAAGGTAATATAAAAAAAAACTTGTATGCAACTCAAGTGTAAACAAGCTTTATTTCCCACAAAAAAACATATAGTTACTAACAAACAATAATATGTAAAAAAATACGTGGCATGTAATAGTTACCACTTAGACGCATTCACAATCTTCATAAATAGTTGTGATTACATTGTTTATTAAATTAGACATGTAAATTTCAATATAACAAACTAACAAACATATCAATTACAATTTTTTTATTATGTAACTTCTATTATTATGCCGTGAATTTTCAAATACTTCTACTTCATACATATTATTTTCTACACTTGTTTGTTCAAGATTAGAATATGTTAATATCATATGGTATTCAATTTATAAAAATCATATAGATATTATTGAATCTGTGCAGAGTAAGTTGCTCAAATTGATTTATTATTTGTCACAATTATTACTTGAAATAATTGTGTAGGCTTCCACTGTCTGAGTCATGAGAAATATTCGTTTTCCGGGAATGGACTGTGTCATATTTTGAGTCAAAGCTCAACGTTTCGCCCGCAGTCGTATGGGGCATCTTCAGGAGCAAGGGGGATAGAACTGTCTTAAACAAGGTTACCAGACGTGTCAACCACGCTAGAGGCCGAGAGGGGGAGACTCTAGCGTGGTTTACACGTCGGGTAACCTTGTAAACTGAGTCTCCCCCTCTTGTTGCTTAAACTCGGCCTCTAGCGTGGTTGACACGTCGGGTAACCTTGTTTAAGGCAGTACTATCCCCCTTGCTCCTGAAGATGCCCAATACGACTGCGGGCGAAACATTGAACTTTGGCTCAAAATATGACACAGTCCATTCCCGGAAGACCAATATTTCGGATAAATATTACTTGAAATTAATTGTAAAAAATTGCCAGCCATCGGGATTCGAGCCCGAGACCCCTACCTTGCCGGGATAGTGCTCTACCAACTAAGCAATTGGCTGCTCTCCTCTCGATGGCTGAACAATCTTTCACTTTTAAAGTCGTATAACTGCTGAGGATATTATTAATCGTCACATGATTAGATGTGGGGTTGCCAAGTTACCACTGCATTTAAACATTTAGTGAACGAGTCATAGTTTACTCAAGGCCCTACCAGACCTAATTTTAATATTAGCAATGAGGTAACAGTTTGTGTATTTGCATTCCACTATATGAAAGGTCACTTCGTGTCTACCTGGGAGTGAGGCAGGTTTTCTTGCCCTAAACAGAGATTGGTGCATCGACCTTTTAAAAAGGAAGAATTGTTCTACTTTGGGGTCCGTATAGTTTCAACACAAAAAGGTAGCTGCGGCTACGTCAAAACTTTAGAGTGTATTTGCTCTGTAATTCCCTGTAATTGGGTGTTAAACCTGTTTGGAAATAAATACATTATTATTATTATTACCTTCTGTCACCTTTAGGTAAGGAAGGTATTGTCTTTGGTCAAAAAATTCGGTGGAGTTTTTGCTGAATAAGCATGTTTTAGGATCCCTAGAATACAATTTTATTAGTTTTACGATGATGTCTGTATGTGTTTGTGTGTGTGCGTGTGTTTTTCTTGAATAAATGATGTTAAATATGATTTTTTCACATTTAATGTTATAAATAAATAAATATATCATCACGGCTTATTACCCATTGCTTGGTGTGCCAATCTGCTTCGTACACAGATATCGGTAATGATGAAATATTTGCACCGTGCGGACGCTTGCCAGGGCACTCATAGCTGGCGTGCTGAGTGTGCCACAAGGGTCAATTGTGCCATTTAAAATAGGAAATATTTGGCGTCAGTCGGGATCGAACCCGGTTCCCCAGATTCGCGATCTGACAATCAGGCACGTGGCCATGAGACCCCATTTAATGTTATTATAAATATTAAAGAATATTTTATTCTCTATACGATTTGAATGCATTTTCTATTTCATATTAAATGGATATAGAGTTAAAAATGATAAAGAAATTAAGTATCATATTATTAGCCAGTTATGCTATAACTTTGGAATCAGCTACTATATTAAGAAAATTTTGATTGAAAGGTGTCAGTGTCAAGTGCAGTTGACACTATAGGTACGTTCAATAAGCCAAGCAAAATAAGCAACCGGAAGTAAAATTTGTTGAACGACTTTGCTAGCCTAGCATTTGCTTGATTTGCTCGCAAGCAATCCAAGCCACAATTTTCTCGCTTGTCTTGCTAAGTGTCAAATATAATGGCGGGAAATACAAATTTTACGTACATGAAGTTAACTTGAACTGTTTCTATTTCTTTATATGGTGTGTGTCTATCAACCACATGTAAAAAGGGCTTTGAGATTTTTGTGATGGATGTTTATAACATTATTAAATTTGAAATATTTTGTTATAGTCAATATAGTTTCTTCCAAATTAATCCAACTATCTGAAAATAAATATATAAATTCATTTTCCATATGTTCGCAGACCAAGAAAAGATATACAATAGGTACACAATTACACAATGTTATATTTGACATCTATATACGTTTCTCGATGACAGTTGTGGATGACAGTCCGTCATATAGCTAGCAAATCATTCAGCGCACTAAGCAACAAGTCTCGTTTGCTTACCTAGCATTTGCTAGATTTGCTTACTTCATTGAACGCACCATATGTGTGTGTTATAATTTTACTTGAAATATAGTATCTTTTGCTTTTTGTATGGAATTTGTATGAAATACATACAACTGCCTTAAGGTAATATACAATAAATAGAATCTTTTGCAAGGAACTTTCTGTGTGACATTTATACAAAATACATAGAACTGTCGGAAGGTAATGTGCTGCCACATCAGATTTTATTATTATTATTATTATTATTATTATTATTATTAATATTTATTAATGAGAACATGACTCAATGTTAGAATAAGATATGCATGTAGTATTCCATGTAATTAGCCTTCCATAATTATAAAATGTTGAAACCAAGGTTCTATATTTCTTTGTATAGATAATGAAAATCTTCGTGAAAATATGCTTGCTTTTCCGTAGCTTGCAAAAAGAAAACAGCATTAATTATGTAGTCATTTTCATCAATTAAATTAATAAACATAAATAAATAGAAAATTATTGTTAAGGTGACACTTAATCATTTTGATATAACCATATACGCATCGTTATAAAGGTAAAGGTCATGGTCGATTAGTATATAATGTCTGATATAAAATGATGATAATTCATGCTTATTTTGATATTTCTTCGTCGGTTGCCTTGAATTGAATAAAAACTCATCTTCAGCCCAAGGCATGCATGACCAATAATTGTGCTAAGAAAAACACAATAGGTGGGTCTCTTGAATACCGTTGAAAATTTATTTTAGTTTACGAACGAATGAATATTTGATTAATAAACAAAATAAATTTGTTTGATTTCACAATAGAATTAAATTGTTTAATACTAAAATTCAATAAATTGTTTCAATGAATGCTGTCGAAGATGTAAATCAGTGTTTAGTGCCGTAGTGAATATTTTTTTATCGATTAAATATTAATTTAGTGATTATTATAAATACCTATTTTAAAAGTTATCACCATCAAATTGGGTTGCTATGCGTTTGTTGATCGGTTGCTATGAGTATCAGTGGTGAGTTTTTGATGAATAAGCACGTTTTAAGGTTCCTAGAATACGATTTTACTATTTTTATTACGTGAGTGTGTGTGTGTGTGTGTGTGTGTGTGTGTGTGTGTGTGTGTGTGTGTGTGTGTGTGTGTGTGTGTGTGTGTGTGTGTGTGTGTGTGTGTGTGTATGTGTGTGTGCATGTATATATATATATATATATATATATATATATATATATGTGTGTGTGTGTGTGTGTGTGTGTGTGTGTGTGTGTATGTGTGTATGACAAAAATTTCGCCTGCGATAACTCTAATACTACATTTTCAAAAATTATAATTCTTTCGTATTCTTTTTCGTTACATCCATATGAAGAACTAATTAGAATTTGGTTATAATTGGTCACCCGGAAGTACCCTCATTTGAAGATTTTAGCAGTTTTTCTTAAAAAAAATCTGATGTGGCCAACACATAACCTCTCGCCAGATATTTTACCTGGTTGTACGCATAAAACGAAAAATATTTTTAAATACAAATACATATATTCATGTCTCACTACAAAATAATTCTCACATATATTTGCAAAATCTATGGGTTATTTTAAAATAAATTATGTACAATACATACATTTTCTTTGTATTCAATATCCTGAAATTTTCTTTTTCTACTTTCCTTTTCTTTTTCTTTATATTCGTCATTTTTTCGCAAATTCCTTTTATATTCTTTTTTACGTATATTCTTTTGCGTTGTTGACTTTTTTTATTTTCATAATCTTCATAATAATGTATAAATATTTTTGACAGAGGCATACAAATATTTTTGACAGTGACGTTTATGTGTCAATTACAAACATTTGAATTTCTTGCCTTGTAGTAGTTTGATCTGAAATTTTTTACATCAAATTATTTTATATGCCTTTTTTATCTCTAAATCTATAGAAGATATAATAATGAATTTATATTTATCGAATAAAGAATTTAACGTTCTTTAATATAAGTATTTACATAAATTTTCGATAAATAATATTTAGACGATTTTTTTCTTGTAACTACTACTTCCGGTTGTCCAATTGTTACCAAAACTGACTGGACTCTTCCCATTATTGTTAGATTGAGGAATCCGTAGTTAAAAATGTCTTAAGTCTCATAGTATTTGAGATATAGTGAATCCAACACACACACACACATCCACACACACACACACACACACATACGGACATCATCGTAAAAATGTTATAATCGGATACTAGGGACCTTAAAACGTGCTTATTCATTAAAATCTGGATATGCGATTTTTAGCATGAATACAATACCTCTCTTAGCGAGAGGTAAAAAGATGTTAAATATAATTTTTTCACATTTAATGTTATTATAAATATTAAAGAATATTTTAGTCTCTATATTATTTGACTGCATTTTATACTTCATATTAAACGGATTTAGAGTTAAAAAAATATTAACAAATTAAATTTCATAAATTAATCGGCTATGCTATGACTTTGGAAATAACTGCTATATTCAGAAAATTCTGATTTAAAGATGTCAGTCTAAATTGCAATTGACGTAGCATGCTTGTGTAATAATTTTGCTGGGTATACGTATAGGATCTTTTGCTAGAAATTTTCTGTATGAAAGTTGTATAACGTACAACTGCCAGATCACAATGAACAAGAAAAATAATCTTTTGCAAGGAAATTTCTGTATAAAATTTGTACACAACACATATACCTGATAGAATATAATGTGCTGGCCACTGCATCCAAAACGTAAATTAAAATTGACAATTCTAAACTGTTTACAGAAGTATAGCTTTAATTAGAATGTATTTTTGTATGTATAAATAAAATAAATAAATATATCATCACGGCATATTACCCATTGCTGGGTGTGCCAATCTGCTTTGTACGCAGATATCGGTAATGATGATGACATATTTGTACCGTATTTATAAAGAAAACACAAAACAGGATTATTATTGTAACGACATTTAATTTTATAAACTAAATGATGTACACTTAAATTTGTATTTTTTGTTACACACAAAAGGATATTCAAAATAATTTCCATTAAATCTATTATGGCCCAAATTCACTTCTTGATGTCCTGTGTTTATATTTCTGCAGTTATTACATAGTTTTACGACTTCTAGTTTCGTTAAATAGTCGAATTAATCTTCAATTGGTCATAATAGACAAAATGGGACAATTTTCATAATCAGCGCCGAAAAAATCTATTACTTGTTCTATCGAATTAGAAATGTTAATTTTAATTTACGTTTATTTCGTGAACAGAACGTTTAATAACAATAAATAAAGGCTCGTTGGATGCAGTACACCCGGTATACACCTCAAGAGAGAATTTTTGTAATTGACAAATAAATGTTAGTGTAAAAAACAAAACTAGTTAGTAAGAGTAAATTAAGTTCGCAGAAAAATTGCAAATAAGAATGACAAACGAAAAACTAAAAAATGAGAATAACTACAACGTACTATATTGTATTGCTTTCAGGGCCAAGGTTTTTACATAAAAGTGTATTGATTTGTGACAATTCGTTTGTCTCATACATCATCCGGACTTACGATTATTTGGACCAGTTTTGGTTCCGTTAACCGGACCTAAGAATAGTCTAACTCTACCAAATACATGCGATAAATATACCGTATGATCAAATATTCACTTTCTTTACTACTTTCGTTCTTATGCTATTGACCCAGATCTCAAGTTCACCGCTTGATTTAAGTTAGCATTGAAAACAAGAATTCCAGTTTTTTGCAACCGGTTATATAAGAATACACCTGTATCTTAGAAGTAAACAATCGTCTGCAGAAGATCCGTGAGTGAACTAGTGTCTAGTGTTAAGTGTTAAGTTTTACAGTGCTTCAAAATGGAGTTAAAAGAAAAACAAACATCTGAATCAAAAACTACTTTACACCATAATGAGAGCATAGAAACCATAGACGAACCTCGACAGTATACATTCATCGAAAAAATGAAGAGAGGTGTCAAGTTGATAACCGTCGAACCAGCGTTGTTTTTGTATATTTTTGCTACTGTCCTAGCAGGCGGAGCCATCAGTAATATGATGTTTGAAATGGGATGTAGAGTTAATCTGCATCTAGATGACACTATATGCAGTAATTACACACTTGGTATTCGGTTAGAAGAAGTAGGAAAACTTCTTGGAAAGTCTGATGCATGGAGTCGACCGGTAACACAAACAATATCCATGATAATGGTTCTAAGTTTTGGAACGTTCAGTGATCGACATAAAATCAGGAAGCCCTTTTTTACTATTCCTATTCTTGGAGAAGTGTTTTCGTGTTTAGGGTTGATATTATGTGCAGTTTTTATTTCCAAATGGCCGGTAGAAATTTTTTTTGTAATGGCCATGATTGTCCCAGCTTTTTTTGGTAGCGCTCAGACAGTAATTATGGCTATTTATAGCTATATTAGTGATATTAGTTCACAGGTTGGTTAATCAGATAATTAATTAGGAAATAAGTGTAAAAATTAATATTAACATATGCAACAAAAGTTTTGAGAACATGTGTATGCTCCAATGTTTATTACTAAATTAGGTCTAATCTAATCTAAATCTAAATATAAGTTAAATTTTTTTAAGCGACATGTAAGCTTTAATTTACATTTCACATAAACGTCATTCAGCATCATGGATTAATATATTTCAATTTTTTAGTCTTTTAGCTATTTTAGTAAGAAGCAGTGGCGGATTTAGAAAATTATAATAGGGGGGGGGGCACTAAATTCGGAAAAACAAATTTTAAATATATATATATATATATATATATATATATATATATATATATATATATATATATATATATATATATATATATGTTGTATTGTAAAAAAATGCTCCTATAAAAGTTTTATTATTTTAAATATACTATTTGATGGCAGATGTAAATATTTTTTTATAAAGTCAAAACTGTTATTTTTTAAATAGCAATGTATAATTATTTTACTAAAATATAAACTCCCATTTTTACCTTCCGTCACCTTTAGGTAAGGAAGGTATTGTCTTTGGTCAAAAAATTCGATGATGAGTTTTTACTCAATAAGCACGTTTTAGGGTCCCTACAATACGAATTTACTATTTTTACGATGATGTCTGTATGTGTGTGTGTGTGTGTGTGTGTGTGTGTGTGTGTGTGTGTGTGTGTGTGTGTGTGTGTGTGTGTGTGTGTGTGTGTGTGTGTGTGTGTGTGTGTGTGTGTGTGTGTGTGTGTGTGTGTGTGTGTGTGTGTGTGTGTGTGTGTGTGTGTGTGTGTGTGTGTGTGTGTGTGTGTGTGTGTGTGTGTGTGTGTGTGTGTGTGTGTGTGTGTGTGTGTGTGTGTGTGTGTGTGTGTGTGTGTGTGTGTGTGTGTGTGTGTGTGTGTGTGTGTGTGTGTGTGTGTGTGTGTGTGTGTGTGTGTGTGTGTGTGTGTGTGTGTGTGTGTGTGTGTGTGTGTGTGTGTGTGTGTGTGTGTGTGTGTGTGTGTGTGTGTGTGTGTGTGTGTGTGTGTGTGTGTGTGTGTGTGTGTGTGTGTGTGTGTGTGTGTGTGTGTGTGTGTGTGTGTGTGTGTGTGTGTGTGTGTGTGTGTGTGTGTGTGTGTGTGTGTGTGTGTGTGTGTGTGTGTGTGTGTGTGTGTGTGTGTGTGTGTGTGTGTGTGTGTGTGTGTGTGTGTGTGTGTGTGTGTGTGTGTGTGTGTGTGTGTGTGTGTGTGTGTGTGTGTGTGTGTGTGTGTGTGTGTGTGTGTGTGTGTGTGTGTGTGTGTGTGTGTGTGTGTGTGTGTGTGTGTGTGTGTGTGTGTGTGTGTGTGTGTGTGTGTGTGTGTGTGTGTGTGTGTGTGTGTGTGTGTGTGTGTGTGTGTGTGTGTGTGTGTGTGTGTGTGTGTGTGTGTGTGTGTGTGTGTGTGTGTGTGTGTGTGTGTGTGTGTGTGTGTGTGTGTGTGTGTGTGTGTGTGTGTGTGTGTGTGTGTGTGTGTGTGTGTGTGTGTGTGTGTGTGTGTGTGTGTGTGTGTGTGTGTGTGTGTGTGTGTGTGTGTGTGTGTGTGTGTGTGGATGTGTGTGTGTGTGGATGTGTGTGTGTGTAACAAAATTTTCTTCTGCGATAACTCTAATACTACAGTTTCAAAAATTATAATTGTTTCGTATACTTCTTCGTTACATCCATATGAAGAGCTGATTAGATTTTGGTTACCATTGGTCAACCGGAAGTACCATCATTTGAAGATTTTAACAGTTTTTCTTGAAAAAACTATGTTAAATATCATTTTTTCACATTTAATGTTATTATAAATATTAAAGAATATTTTATTCTCTATACGATTTGACTGCATTTTATACTTAATATTAAATGGATATAGAGTTAAAAAATTATAAAGAAATTAAATTTCATAAAGTAGCTATAGCTATGAAAACAGCTACTATTTTAAGAAAATTCTGATTGAAAGATGTCAGTGTCAAGTGAAATTGACATAGTGTGTGTCTTATAATTTTACTGGAAATATAGGATCTTTTGCTTTTTGTATGCGGAATTTGTATAAAATACATACAACTGCTTTAAGGTAATGTACAAGAAATAGTAATAATAAATCTTTTATTTCTGCAGATACATTACACTGTGTATAGAAAACGTCACAAAATAATAATTTAAGATATAAATTTTCTGTATGAAATTTGCATAAAATACATGCAGCTGCCGGAAAGTAATGTACAAGAAATAGAATATTTAGCAAGGAACTTTCCGTATGAAATTTGTACAAAATACATAGAACTGACGGAAGGTAATGTGCTGGTCACATCAGATTTTTTGTCTTATAAATGATCTATTTGGGGTCCTATACCATAACAAAAAATAATAAAATGTACATTTATACTTAAAGTATTACTCAATAAATAGGGATTTAAGATGAAGAAAACAATTTTTTAATAATTACTTTGCGAGATATTTGAGGATTGTTGTCAGTGTCACTGTGACGTCACATTAGAGCTACCTTTTTCTCGCTGCCTACTATAGAATTGGTGTCGCCATGACGTCACGTTGACTTTAAAAATTAAATTCTGTTAAACTAAAAACAATTATGACTTTTAATACAACGAATTGTTTCAAAATTTAAAAAAACTTTCATTTAAAATAATTAATAAATCAGAGTGCAGGACCACAAACAAGTAAGCGAGTTTGAGAAATATGAGAAATAATGGTTATTCAAATATCCGAAGTAGCCATGGGAAAATAAATAAAATGCTACACTGTTATACAAAATAAGTTAAAACATCTCGTGAAACATCAAATTAAGTAATAAGAACAACTTACGACAAAAAATGGTGGTTTATATTTAAGTGAAATAATTATTGTTTGCTATTTAAAAAATAAAAGTTGATAGCCGTATTTTTAAACGTGACTTTATAAACAATATCTACATCTTCCATCAAATAGTATAATAAAAATAATAAAACTTTTTATGAACAATTTATTCTATTACTTAAAATAATAAAAAATTAGGAGGGGGCATCTCCGAAATAATAAACAATTTGAAAATAAATAGTAATTCTGTATTTTTATTAGTATGTTTATTATTTTATCTATGATGTTTAATACGTAAATATCTAATAATTAAATTTTTTAAAATAACAGAGGGGACACGTGCCCGAGTGCCCCCCCCCCTCTAAATCCGCCACTGGTAACAAGTCATAAAATAAGACAGTTTGAGATACCTTAAAATTATTAAAGTGTAACACATAGAGAAGAAGTCAAAATAAGTCGAAAAGTTTTATCCAATGGGCCCGATCTTCAATATAGTTTCCGAGATATAAGGCAGTTTTTACGGAACTTATCTTTTTTAAAAAAAGCGTCATATAATTTTATTAAGTAAAATGTGGCGATCTTGACCACTATTTAATTTTCAAATGACTTCTTAACTATTAGAAATTGAGAATAATCTGTCCCATGAAATTTTATTGTATTTTTATAGTATTCACTGGCATGGACAAAATTTTGTTTGATCACTATCTTTGTCAGTTTTTCTTCACTTCTAATATAAAATCACCTCTTTCTCCAAAACAATTTATTTTTGGACACAATAACTTTTCGACATATTTTTACTTCTACTATTACTATTATTAATTTGAAATGATTTGTGTCGGCTTGGTGGCTGAGCGGCGTAGCGCATATCTCGTGACTCGCACACACATACACACAAACACACCAACACGCGCGCACACACACACACACACACTCACACATCAACACGCACACACACACACACACACACATATATATATATATATATATATATATATATATATATACATACACACACACACACTCACACACCAACACGCACACACACACACACACATACACACATTCACACACCAACACGCACACACATACACACTCACACACACATACATACACATACACACACACTCGCACACCAACACGCACACACACACATATACACACACTCACACACCAACACGCACACACACATACACTCACACACCAACACGCACACACACATACACACACACACATATATATATATATATATATATATATATATATATATATATATATATATATATACATATACACACACACTTACATACACACATACACACGCATTCACACATCAACACGCACTCACACATCAACACGCACACACACACACACTCACACACCAACACGCACACACACATACACACACTCACACACCAACACGCGCGCACACATACGCACATACACACACACACATACACACACACACCAACACGCACATACATACATACATACATACACACACACACACACGCACACACACACACACACACACACACACACACACACACACACAGACATCATCGTGAAAATGTTAAAATTGGATTGTAGGGGGGACCTTAAAACGTAGTCAAAATCTCGATATGCGTGTTTTAGCCCGATTACCTCTCTTACCAAAGGTAGCGGGAGGTAAAAAGCATATTTATTTTGTTATATCTCCAAATTATTAAGTTTTCCAAAAAATATTGTTAAAACATTTTTTCTCTATCATAAATAAAAAAATATGATGTGGCCAACACATAACCTCTCGCCAGATATTTTACCTGGTTGTACGCATAAAAAGAAAAATATTTTTAAATACAAATACATATATTCATGTATCACTATAAAATAATTCTCACATATATTTGCAAAATCTATGGGATATTTTAAAATAAATTATGTACAATACATACATTTTATTTATATTGAATATCCTGAAATTTTCTTTTTCTACTTTCCTTTCTTTTTCTTTATATTGGTCATTTTTTCGCAAATTCCTTTTATATTCTTTTTTACGTATATTCTTTTGCGTTTTTTTATTTTCATAATCTTCATAATAATGTACAAATATTTTTGACAGAGGCATACAAATATTTTTGACAGTGACATTTATGTGTCAATTACAAACATTTGAATTTCTTGCCTTGTAGTAGTTTGATCTGAGATTTTTTACATCAAATTATTTTATAAGCCTTTCTTTATCTCTAAATCTATAGAAGATATAATAATGAATTTATATTTATCGAATAAAGAATTTAACGTTATTTAATATAAGTATTTACATAAATTTTCGATAAATAATATTTAGACGATTTTTTTGTTGTAACTACTACTTCCGGTTGTCCAATTGTTACCAAAACTGGCTCGACTCTTCCAATTATTGTTAGATTGAGGAATCCGTAGTTAAAAATGTCTTAGGTCTTATAGTATTTGAGATACCGTGGATCCAACATCCACACACTCATCCACACACACACACACACACGCACACACACACACACACACACACACACACACACACATCCGCACACACACTCACACATACGGACATCATCGTAAAAATGTTATAATCGGATTCTAGGGACTTCAAAACGTACTTATTCACTAAAATCGGGATATGTGATTTTTAGCATGAATCCAATACCTCTCTTAGCGAGAGGTAAAAACTACATCTAAAATGAGGCAGCCTTCTACTGTTGAGGACGTTGGGGAGTTACTTTTAATCACACACACAATGATTGTATAATTTCAGGAGGACAGGACATCCAGGATCGGTTTGGTTGAAGTAGTCGCCTTGATCTTAACGCCCATAGGCCCCGCTGTAACAGGTGTTTTATTTCTCAATGTTGGATACTATGGAGTTTATTCAATCTGTCTGGTTCTCTTCGTGGCTGCTTTGCTGTATGGACAGATCTTCATCAAGGAAAAACCTCCTCCGAAGAGAGATATTAATCTATGTTTAGATGTCTTTAACATCAAGTCTGTTGTTGTTGATATGTTTAAGATTTTGATCCAAAAGAGAGTTGCTTACAGGAGATTTTTGTTAATTATGTCATATGTTTGTTATATACTCATAAGAGGACCAAACGGAGGCATGTATTTATATTTTGTGGTATTTTTAAAATAATTTTTACATAATATGTGATTTGTATTCTAGCTGACGGACTGTACATAAGGCTATATGCTACTAAAACTTTTGATTGGAATGTAGATAAATATGGGTATTTCCAGGCTTTTGATTCTATTGTACATATTATAGGTAACTTATTATTTTTCTAAAAAACTCTGATGTGGCTAGCACATGACCTCCCGGCAGTATCTGCTTTTTCATTGCCTGGTATATTAACTGGGATAGATATATGCGAGTTTAAAAATAAAATAGGGGATTACAGCTCATTCGAATTAGGAGAAATTAGTAAAAAATAGTGAAAGTAGATGCTTAATAATGAATATTAATAAAGAAATAAAATGATATAATTGAAATACTTCGGAAATAAGGGGGTTTTTATTTTAGCAGCTCGTCACTCATATGAATTCCATATATGTTATTTTGATTTGCGACTCAAAGACCACCTATAAATATATAACGAATACCGAGTTAGGGGGTGGAGTCTACTACCCCAATGGAAGTAGACAAATTCAAACAGCTATCAGTCTAGTACTGCATTTCTCAAACAGTTTTTATTTGAATATAAATTTCTTGCCTTAAACTTAATAATTTTGATACACTTGCAGTTATAAAGCATGTAGACTTGTACAGTGTTATAATATTAATTTGTTTTTTTATAAATATAATTTAAAAATAGCATACATTTCAAGAACATTTTAGATCCACGAAGAAAACAGTTTTATATAAAAGCTTATATTCGTGATGTCACATCTATATTTTCAAACTTCGGGGGACCATAACTCACTTATTAATAGGATTTTCACTAATAGTCTTAGTTTTACTAATACTCTCTGATGAAATTATATTAAAAAAATTATGGAATCCCCTATTTGTTAAGTTTTGGATCATATTGTAATATATTTTTTCATGAAAATCTGTTTAGAGCTCCCAGTAAAGTACCACTTCCAATTTAAAAATTTTAACCAAAATATAATGTTGTGCTCCTTAATATAAAAGTCTAATAAAATTGTAAAGTTTTGGATTATATCATAATATTTTCACCTTCCGTCACCTTTAGGTAAGGAAGGTATTGCCTTTGAACAAAAAATTCAATGATGAGTTTTTAATCAATAAGCACGTTTTAGGGTCCCTAGATTAAGAATTTACTATTTTTACAATGATGCCTGTGTCTCTAATACTACAATTTCAAAAATTATAATTTTTTCGTAATCTTTTTCGTTACATCTATATGAAGAGCTGATTAGATTTTGGTTACAACTGGTCAACCGGAAGTACCCTCATTTGTCGATGTCAACAGTTTTTCTTAAAAAAACTATGTTAAATATCATTTTTCATATTTAATGTTATAAATATTTTATTCTCTATACGGTTTGACTGCATTTTATACTTAATATTAAATGGATATAGAGTTAAAAAATTATAAAGAAATTAAATTTCATAAAGTAGCCATAGCTAGGGAAACAGCTACTATATTAAGAAAATTCTGATTGAAAGATGTCAGCGTCAAGTGAAATTGACATAGTGTGTTTGTCTTATAATTTTACTGGAAATATAGGATCATTTGCTATAAATTTTCTGTATGGAATTTGTATAAAATACATGCAACTGCCTGAAGGTAATGTACAAGAAATAGAATCTTTAGCAAGGAACTTTCTGTATGAAATTTGTACAAAATACATATAACTGACGGAAGGTGCTGGCCACATCAGATTTTTTTCACATAAATCTGTTCAGAGCTTCAAGTAAAGTATCACTTCCGGTTTATTAATTTTAGCCAAAATCTAATATGTTGTTCCCCTTCATATAAGTCGTAAATACTAAAATCATCAAGTTCATTCCGCGTCTGATAATTCCTTCACGATAACTCAACAATATAATTATTATATTGGCGATTTGAACCACATGTTTAGAAATCCGGGCCTTGTTAGCAACCGGCAAATGATTCGTAAATATACACTCCTATTTTGTAAGAAAGTTGTTATGTCTTAGCAACAATGCTATAACAAAAAATCTGATGTGGCCAGCACATTACCTTCCGTCAGTTCTATGTATGTTGTACAAATTTCATACGGAAAGTTCCTTGCTAAATTAAATATTCTATTTCTTGTACATTACCTTCCGGCAGTTGCATGTATTTTATGCAAATTTCATACAGAAAATTATTATTTTGTGACGTTTTCTATATACAGTGTAATGTATCTGCAGAAATAAAAGATTTATTATTATTATTTCTTGTACATTACCTTAAAGAATTGTATGTATTTTATACAAATTCCATACAGAAAGCAAAAGATCCTATACCTATTTCCAGTAAAATTATAAGACAAACACACTATGTCAATTTCACTTGACACTGACATCTTTCAATCAAAATTTTCTTAATATAGTAACTGTTTCCAGAGCTATGGCTACTTTATGAAATTTAATTTCTTTATAATTTTTTAACTCTATATCCATTTAATATTAAGTATAAAATGCAATCAAATCGTATAAATAATAAAATATTCTTTAATATTTATAATAACATCAAATGTGAAAAAATTATATTTAACATAGTTTTTTCAAGAAAAACTGTTAAAATCTTCAAATGATGGTACTTCCGGTTGAACAATTGTAACCAAAATCTAATCAGCTCTTCATATGGATGTAACGAAGAAGTATACGAAAAAATTATAATTTTTGTAACTGTAGTATTAAAGTTATCGCAGACGAAAATTTTGTTACACACACACACACACATCCACACACACACACACATCCACACACACGCACACACACACACACACATACAGACATCATCGTAAAAATAGTAAATTCGTATTCTAGGGACCCTAAAACATGCTTATTGATTAAAAACTCATCATCGAATTTTTTGACCAAAGACAATACCTTCCTTACCTAAAGGTGACGGAAGGTAATAACCAATAATAATTGCGAACACTGAATAAAACATGAAAATGATAGGTTTTACATTTGTTTCTATTGGTTAAAATTTATAGCAACTTGACTTGACAACTTCCTTGCAAAATAGGACTGAATATTTAAGTATGAAAATGTTTTTCAATTTTCAGGAATGTTCATAGCCATAACTTTGTTCACAAAGAAATTGAAACTAAATGATTATGTAATAGTGATCATAAGCTGTATAATAAAAATCATAGTAGGCATATGGTATGTCTTTAGTGGTGCCAATGTAGTCATGTTTTGTATTGGTAAGTAAATTATAAATACTGCATGTTATTAATTTCCATAAAAGAAAAAAATCAATATACCTGTTTGGTGTTAATGTATGGGAAAAAACTGTATGTAAACTAAATATGATTAAATCATATTGAATAAACAAGATTCGATAGCTGGTTCACACCACTGAACTTGGCCAATATAACCAGGACAATATTATTTTGTGAAACAAACGAAGGAGCGAACGAACGAACACAAACGAACGAACGAACACAAACGATCGAAGGACCAGTCAGTTTTACGAACTAGCAACGTACTAAGCTTAATTGCAACAAAATTAACAACAAATTAAAATAAATTTTAAGATATATATGATATAGCGCAGGGATGGCGAACCTTTACGTATCAACGTGCCATTTTTCTAAAGAAATGTTTAATGAGGTCATAGACGTGCCATCAAATAATTTTGACTTTGTGATTATTGGGAAAATAATAATAATAAATACTATCAACTCAAAACTCTTTATTTACTACAAAAAAATAGGAATTTTTGCAATGTTCAAATTATACGTGTAATTTAAATTAAAGTAAAATTAATGTGACTTCTGTTGTTGCAGATTAGATGACAAATAACATATGTAAGGGTTGTAATATGTTACTTTTAGCAGAATGCATGCTGAACTGGAGTCATCAGTCAAACGGTTTCTATATAACCGAGTCTTTAATGTTATTCATCTCTGAAAATAATGACTCGCAGGCATAGGTTGATGAAAATATTGTTAAAATAGCATGGCCAGCTTCTTCAAACAATTAAATGTGTCTGGTAACGCATTCCACGTTTCCAAAAAAAATTTATTACATTTTCACTTATATTACTTGCCAATCTTTCTGTTACAATTAATTCTAACTCTTTCCTTGTTTCAATAAATTTTTGAATCCATATTGAACTAGACTGGAAATCAATCAGCTGCATTTCAAATTCTTCAATTTCCAACCAATCGAATTGGGACAAATTCAGTTTATCAAATTACGTCACATCAGGGTACATAATAAACTTGAGTATTTCCGATAATTCTTTGAACTAAGAAAATCTCGCTGAAAATTCCTTGATTGAAGAATCAATCACAGAAATAAATTCTTCAGTAACTTGGTCTTCGTCTGGTTGCTCATGTATTCTAAATCGTTGATATATTTTTTCAAATTTGGAAAATACTTGTAGTTTCTTGTGATAATATCGTTCCTGAAAATTTGCAATTTAGCCTCAAAAGCGCGAATGAGATCTATCATGACGATAATTGTTTTATTTATGCCCCGAAGCTTCTTGTTTAACTTATTTAAATGTTGGCATATGTCTGTAAAAAACATCAGTTTTGAAAGCCACATAACATCCAACAACTTTGGGTATTCTACAACTTTTCCCTCATTTTGCAGAAACAGTCTGATTTCTTCCAAGCAATCAACAAACCTTTGAAGTACGCATCCGAACATTCCGTAGCGTAGGGATCACTCGCGTTCGCTCGTCATATAATACCTACTTCACACTTTTTTTTGTAGTGCATCATAATGAATTTTGTGATCAGTGACGTGCCCAAAATATTGTGTCGCGTGCCATTAATGGCACGCGTGCCATCGGTTCGCCATCCCTGAATAGCGTATTGAACAAAAGCACTAAACTACAATCAACAAAATATACAATAAAGTACTATATGGTAGAAATTATTCAAGTCAATTAATAAGTATATGAACAAACAAATCTAACTAAAGTAATATCAGAAATGTATTTATACTACGACGCCACAACAATAAATGCAATCCGATGTTGTCATTCCAAAGAAACATATGCAAACTCACTCTACAGCAAAATACTATTATTAAAAACAAGAATATGAATCAAACCCTAACAACGCGGGTTTCCGTTAGAAATCAAGTTGTGTAATACGGCTTTACAACTGATTCCTGAGCAACTGTTGGTTGTATAAATGGCGACGCAATAAGTGTCACGACCCAACAACAAAAACAAAATCAAATAAAGCTCGGTTTATTTGACGTAATTGACAAAATGAATGATAATTCTAACAAATAAACTACTTGTCGTGCTGGGCAAGCAGAGTTAAAATTTTAATTGCAAAATTACTATAACGTCGCGAGACAGCGGGCAACGCGTATGTTCTCTACGACAGCCAACTAGATACTGAGGCTGTGTCGCTCACCGATCGATACGGCAGTCGGCGTTGACTAGCGTGTTTAGAGGAGGGTTTGCGCGCGCACTTGGGCTTGTAACCAAATTATTATTTTTATTAAGTTTGTGCTGCCCTTTTATATGAACTAACAACTGCTTTATCCAATTGGTAAAAATGGTTACTACCTCAAAGGGGTTAACCATTTTAAATTCAGTAATTATTTAATACCTGATGGTCTTAAACAATACCCATGACCGAGAGTAGGTAGAAACAAAGGATTAAAGTTGTTTTGCTAAGAAGTCATTTATCCATTCTTTGAATTTGTATCTAAACCAATTAATTGTGTTTTTTTTCTAGGTCCCGTATTAAGCGTGTTCAGCGGTTTATACATTATAGGCCTTCGATCAGTGGTAACAAAACTTGTAAACCCTTCGGAAATAGCCAAAGCACAGGCCTTATTCGCCATTTGCGAAACCGTCGGCCCTTACATCTACAACACTATGTACTTTAAATTCTTCGTAGCTACACAAAATGCTTTTTACGGAGCATTCTTTCTTCTTAGTTCTGTTCTGGTTGTTATCCCACTTCTTATCTTAATGTAAGTATATTACGGAATTTATTTCTATAAGTATGAATGATAATAATTTTATAGGGGTATGTATATACTTTATAAACATGATTTGGAACACCCTCAACCAGAACAACAAAATGGACATCAAAATGGAATGGAAGAATATACAAACGACATAGAAATAGAAAAATTTTAATGTACATTGAAAAAAATAATTATTAAAATATAAAAATTTAAATAAATTTTATCATTAAAAAACATTTAACATCAATTGTAAAAAATCTGATGTGGCCAGCATATTATCTTCCGCCAGTTCTATATTTTTTTTTGTACAAATTTCGTACAGAAAGTGCCTTGAAAGATTCTATTTCTTGTACGATGCCTTCTGACCAGTGTTGTGACTGATCTAGATCATTTGATCTAAATAACTGATCTAGTTCATTTAGTATGGTTTTTGATTTGATCTAGATCCTTTCATGTATTCAGATCTTGATCTGGATTTAGATCTAAAAACTAGAATCTATGATTTTAAAAAAAGATCAAATATACGAGAAAATCCAAGAAGAAATTAAATACAAGTAGGTTGTAATTTATTTAACTTACTTTAAAAAATCAGTGGCATAATGATTGTCTGCCCATTTAATGTTCTTATTCCATTTCAGCAATTCTAAAGTTTAAAATTATTATTGTTGTTTCTTTTTCCACTTTATTCATTAAATTACTATTAATAAAACTAAGTAGTTATTTATCTATCTAATTATTTCCCATGTGTAAGGCATAAGGCTAGGTATATTCCTTGTAATTAATTTACTTCTTGTATTCCTTTTGAATTAATAATAAATAAAAAGCATTTGAAAATAGTTACTGCTCTTTTTTATGATATAAGAAAAACAGATCCTAAATTCCTGATCTGATCTGAAGAAAAAGATCCGATCGCAGAAATTGACCTATGATCTGATCTAGAACATATTAATTGTAAAGATCTTGATCTTTATCTAGATCCTTTATTAATTGATCTATCACAACATTGCTTCTGACAGTTGTATGTATTTTATATAAATTCCATACAGAAAGTTTCTAGCAAAAGATTTATATTTCCAGTAAAATTATGACACAAACATATGTCAATTGCATTTGACACTGACATCTTTCCATCAGAATGAATTTTCTTATATAACATAGCTGGCTAATTTATGAAATTTTATATATTATAATTTTTACCTCCCGCTACCGTTGGTAAGGGAGAAATAGAGATCGTGCTAAAATTTGCATATAGAGATTTTGTTAAATGACCACGTTTTAAGGTCCTAGAATCCAAATTTAACATTTTCACGATGATGTCTCTAACAATATTCCTTGGTTACACAGTTCATATCTGAAATGTAAGTAACTGACAAATAAATGTCATTGTCAAAGAAGTAGGTAATCATTTCAAATTAATAATAGTAACGTTTTAAAAAGAAAATAGTAAATAGAACCATAGTTATATGGAATGGATCTCAATACAGTTTCCGCAATAACTAAATATGTGAGTATGTATATTTAAATTAATAAAAATTAACTAGCGAGAAGTTTGGTGTTGGCCACATTAGATTTTTTAACTCTATATCCATTTAATATGAAGTATAAAATGCAGTCAAATCATATAGAGAATGAAATATTCTTTCTTATTTATAATAACATCAAATGTGAAAAAAATATATTATTAATTTTTCAAGAAAAACAGTCAATATCTTCAAATGAGGGTACATCCATTTGATCAATTATAACCAAAATCTAATCAGCTCTTGATATGAATGTAACGAAGAAGAATACGAATGAATTATATTTTTGGGAATAGTAGTATTTGAGTTATCGCTGGCGAAAATTTTGTCACACACAGACACACATACACACACACACACACACTCACACACACACACACACACACACACGCACACACACACACACACACACACACACACACACACACACACAGACATAATCGTCAAAATAGTAAAATCGTATTCTATGGACTCTGAAACGTGCTTATTGATTAAAAAC